>RCWM02000368.1:600000-1107343 GCA_003667255.2 Euschistus heros
AAGCAGGCCTGTCATTTAAGTATAGCATTGTGATAAGTTATGAGTTCAATATATTTTTCTTGTAAGTGTTGTAGTAGCCGTAAACGAAACAATCTTAAATCGTTACGGTCCAGTGTGTGGAATCTAAGTGAATATTTTGTCTTGAATGAATTCCTTGGTAGCGGATCTGTTTTGATGTATTTCAAGTATAAAATTACTAAAGAATGATAAGAGTAATGGTAATTCTAGGATGTATTTTTTTTTAGTTTTTACAACAATCTTTAAGGTTTGACAAACCTAACTAAAGAGTTTTGAGGCGTTTTTTACGTCACATTTGCAGTACATTTTCACTAGGAAGTGTTATTTTATCATACTTGACCCGTTTTTAGCTAAATGAGCTAAATTTTACGTTCTTTGTCTTTTGATTGTAATAATATTCCAGTACTATATTTTATTTTATTTATTACTTAAGAGAACCAACCAACACGATACTGATTTTTATTGACCTTAATCAGGGCATTGTATTTCATCTGGACTTGTTGAACCATTTTCCGGCACACTTGAGTGAATACTCTGCTTTGGTGAATTCTACAATCCCTTTTACATTATTTTAAAGAAATGTTTAAATATAATTATGCAAACGCGACTGTACTTTATATATTAAAATTCAAGAATTAAAAGCATATTTTCCAATGTTTAATTTAATCGGAATGCTGCTTAGTTCCTATTCCGTTTCATTTGTTGTATAAAACTTATTGTAGGATGCCCGGAAGGAACTAACCACCAAGAACACCTGCCGAACCACTGACTGATTCCCGAAAAGCGGCGAAGGCAGGAGTACAGCTGCCCTATTGTCTGCGATGGATAATGTAAGGCAAAAAACTGAGCCTGCTCCCGGAGTGTGCGCCTATAATGGGCCGCATCTGTCCACCGCCGCCGCACGCCAGAAGATGCGCCGGATCGTCTAGGTCCGTTTTCGAAGGCTCTTCTCGAGCCTATTTCCGTGTTCGAATAAGCATGCAATCAACATTATATACTATATCATTACTATATTATTATATAATTATATGATTATGATTACTAATGAATTTATTTAATTTATTTATATACCACAACAGACAACGGTAACAACTGACCAATTGAAGGGGGCATTTAATAGAAAACATGTTGGATATTCATAAATTACAAGTGTTGAATAGCGGAGAACCCACATACTTGAGCTCTTCCTATGGCACTTTCTTGTCAATAGATGTTGCATTTTGCTCGAATAGTTTGTTCTCGGGCACTTATTGGAACGTAATAAGTGACCAGTACTCCAGCGGTCACTTCCCTATTATTATTAGCATGGCCGGACGTCTATCCAACATTTCGAAAAGACCTAGTTGGATACATACTAAAGCTGATTGGCAGAAGTTTAAGGCATATATTGATTTTCTCCTGATCTCTCTGACAACGTAGAAGAATGTTGCAAACAAATCACATCAAAAATAAGAGAAGCAGCAGAATTGACTATTCCTAAAGCATCGTCTAGATACAAACGTCACCCCGTTCCATGTTTCAATGCCGACTGTAAAGAAGCAGTAAAAAATAAGCGAAAAGCCTACAAAAATTTTAAAAGAAACATGAGTAACATAAATTTCATTGAGTACAAAACAGCCAAAACAATTTTTAAAAGAGTAATATGCTTCAATAAAACAACTTCCTGGAAACAGTATCTTCCCTTCATTAACACAAATACCCCATCTGCAATTGTGTGAAAGAAAGTTAGAGCGATTGAAGGTAAACGTACTTTCCAATCAATTTATTTAAATATTAGAAGACACATGATCTATGACGAGGAAATTGTGGCAAATGAATTAGCAGCGTTTTTCGCAAAAGAAGGAATCAATGACGATGAACCTTCTACGACCCAAATCGACTTCATGACAGATAACCATGAAATATATAATATTCCTTTTAATATGTGGGAACTGAAAAACTGCCTTTCTGGACTGAAAGGTAAATCGCCGGGCCCTGACGGCCTTACTTATGAAATGATAAAGAATTTACCAAGTGAATCGTTAGACAAAGTTCTTCTTCTATACAATAAAATATGGAAAAGCGGAGTATTTCCAACTCAGTGGAAAGAATCCATAATTATACCAATATTAAAATCTGGCAAATCTAAAACCGACGTTTCCAGTTACTGCCCAATACCACTCACAAATTTTATTTGTAAAATACTAGTAAGAATGGTGAACAAACGAATCATTTGGTTACTCAACCAAATGGAAGTACAAGACAGCTTACAGTGTGGCTTTCGCAAGAGGCGTTCCACCACCGATAACCTTGTCAAGGTCACAACTGAAATACAGAACGCCTTCATCAATAAAGAACACGCTGTTGGTATATTTTTCGACATCAAAAATGCCTTTGACACAGTCTCCCAATTTAACATACTCAAACAATTACAACAGTGGCGAGTGAACGGGAATCTAGCTAAATTTATCAAGGGATTCCTTGGAACCAGATATTACAGGGTTATGGTTGGTGGGACTTCTTCTGAAAAGAAATCTCTAAGCCATGGTATACCACAGGGTTCTGCGTTGAGTACGAACTTGTTTTCTATCGCAATTCGTTTAATGCCGATTGTTTGATTGTTTAATGCCTGGCGTCTCTGGATACCTATTTGCTGATGACTTTGCTATACTCTGCAAATCACCTGATAGTACATCAGAACCTGCCTCCAAAGCACGGTAAATAAATTAGCTCCCTGGTCTCAAAGAACAAGCTTCAAGTTTTCGACAGAAAAGTCTCGTTGTGTGCATTTCCACCGCAAAAGAAACCCAGATATTCCACTTCAAATAGTGCTAAATAACAATCCTCTGGTTTACACCAATGTTATCCGATTCTTGGTTATCCATCTAGATAGTAAACTAACCTGGTCCATTCACATAGAACAGCTAAAAACGAAAACTACAAGCAGACTGAAGATACTGAAGAAATTAGGGAATACAACGTGGGGATCGGACAGGAAAACCATGCTGTGTGTTTATGAGGCTTTCATACTTGGCAAAATTGAATACGCCAGCTTCATCTATGCCTCCGCAAGTAAAACTAAGATTAAAAGGCTGGATTCAGTCCACCATACCGGCATACGCCTTTCCCCCGGAGCATTCAGAACTAGCCCAGCACTCAGTCTTAATATTGAAGCGGGAGTCCTACCCCTCTCTAATCGCCGCCAGAAGCAAGAGGCCAAGTATATAACAAAAATTTATACTCAACCAGATAATCCGGTATATCTTCCAATTTTTAATCAAGATAGAGCCTATAAATATGAAAGATCAAAAAATTCCTTTCTGCCATTTTGGTACAGAATGAGATGGGTTATATCAAAATTAATGAAACATCAGTCTCCACCAATCAGAAGGAACCAACCTCTATGGATATTATCACCTCCTCATGTTACCGTTAAAATGCTTAAAGCCTCGAAAATTAAAAAATGTTCTTCTCAAGCAGTCATTCAAACATTTCTGTCTGAAATATATAATTACAACTGTAGCAAAGTTTTATACACTGATGGCTCAAAAACAAATGAATCAACATCATGTGCAGTTTGGGACAACAGAAGCGCGCTGAAGTATAAGCTAGATAGTGCCTGTGGTATTTTCACAGCGGAACTGGCGGCGATATTAAAAGCGCTTCAACTAGCTCAAACATTTGTAGAGCCATCGATAATTGTCTGCTCCGACTCCTTGGGTGCGATTAAAAGCCTTTTTAAATTTTATTCCGACAACCCAATAATTCAAGAAATTCATTTTATTATAAATAAGATCAATAAATCTTCCAAAGAGGTAATCTTTTTCTGGATCCCTAGCCATTCCGGTATACCCGGAAATGAGGAGGGGGATGGAGCAGCAAGAGAAGCCCACGAATTAGAAACCATTACACCCACTTTCTTGTCCGCGACAGAGATGTTTCGTCCACTCCACTTGAAGATTTTGAGTAAATGGCAGAGTGCATGGTCGGCATCGGAAGGTAATAAATTAAAAGAAATCCAACTGAACATCGGTGGCTGTGCCTCTTCATCAAGACAATGTAGAAGGGAGGAGGTGATAATCAAACGGCTAAGGATTGGACACTGTCGTTTAACGCATGACTACCTGATGGCAAGGAGAGATCCCCCTCAGTGTCAACTCTGCTGAGTTGCTCTAATAGTGAGGCAAATCTTCGAGGAGTGTCCTCAGTACAGGAGAGATATGGATAAATGTGGTGTACCTCGTCAGCTCTGTAAGGCCTTTGGGCGATAGTGAACAGTACATTTCTAGTACTATCGAATTTATAAAAAAAATTAAGTTATATAATTGTATTTAATGTTCTTTACTTTATTCATTACTATTTTTTTTTCTCTTTATTTTTTATCTAATTATTTCTTTAATAATTTTCCTTTTTCTAGTTTATTTTTTTTTTTTTTTTTTTTGTAAATCTTATTTATGGTTGACATTAATATAATTTTATTAGAAATTTATTATTGTTATTGTCATTGTTGCAATGCAGGTGGTATAGTAAAGTTCGGGTATATGGGCAATAATAACATAGTAGTTTTTTGCCCTTAAAAACAAACAACAACAATTAATTAATTGTTCAGTAACTTAGTCAACACCCTAATAAATATAAACGGTCATGTTACTGTTTGAGCCGGTATTTTAGCTTATTGAAAAGTAATGCCATGTAAAAATATTCCCAAAATCTGCAAGGTACTCCTAAGGAACAGACATTTTTTTCGTTTAAAATTAATCAAGAACATAAGATTAATCAATATTAACGCGATATAAATATTTTGGAGACGATGGATAAATTCGCGAAATAGATTTTTTTTTTAATTACATATTTTCATAATTGAGCTTTAATGTTCTCGAATAAAAATTAAAGTAGGTTTATGATCTTTAGTCCAAATCTATTAATATTATTTTTAGGAACTCCGTTCCCAAGGATTTAATCTAGCTGGCTTAATCTCCACCCCTTTTTCCTTTTTTCAACACCCATTCTATTCTTGAACTCTTTCAGAAGTAAGTTTCGCCTCCTTAGATGAGTACCAATATAGATACTCATTGTTCCTTGTCTTACATTTTTAATAGCTTTAATATATATACTCTATGCAACAAAGTGCCGATGTTTAGAAAAAATTGTACGTTATAGAACTGATGATGAAGATTACGATATACTTATAAAGGAAGAAAAACAATAATTTATAAGTGTATCGTAATGTATCGTAACTAATTATTTGTAGTCATTGTTTTTATGACGGTAGAAGTTGAATAATTGTAGCTATAACCGACTTTTGATCTCATAACTCTCTATCTACAGAACCGTTAAACTTATTCAAGAATCATTGCTGAATCCGTATGCGATCTATCTAATTCAAATATGCGATGCTCTTAAAAAGAATTAAATAAAAAAGAGTACTATTATTTGCCAACTTTGGTTCTATGAACGAAGTGTCTTTAGAGTATTCAAAATAAACATAAAGTTATAATGTAAAATATTCGGAAGAAAAACATTCAATCACATACATACACACTAAGAGTAAGAACCTGGGTTAAAGGAAAAAGTTGGAGAAGACGCCAACCCTGGAGTACTTGCTATTCAGTAGAGGTACTAGAGCCTCCCATAATAGAGATAAATTCCAGGCCTAGAGGCGGCCAATAAGCGCCCTAGCTACTTGATCTTGGAAGTATGTCCTCCCTAGAGCGCCTCTAAGTACATATCATCCTCAGAACAAATTTTTTGTTTGTCACTTATGTTACTAAGAACCAGAAATGTATCTGCATTTTTGTTTTCTATTTTGCTTTACAGCTATTTTTTTTTTCTCTTTGGCATCTTCCACGATTTCATTCTAGTTGATTTATGTTTTTTGTACAGCATGCTTGCTTTTTTTAAATTTCGAATGTTGTTATTCTATCCTTTTTATGAATAATCAGATCTCGAATTCCAAGTAATATTTTCAAAATTATGTGGATTAGTTGGCTTTTTAAAAAGAAACCCATTTATTGAGCTAACGTTTCGGCACAATTGTTTACGTTGTAAGCCCTCATAAGGTTAAGAAAAACAAAAATATATATGAATATAATTCGACTGAAATAAAATAAGATTAAAAAATAAATTAACTGCCTGTTCATAAAATTAATAAAATACATATGGTATTATCAAATACGTATACTATTATTAAAAAGATAAGAAAGAATACGAGTGATATGATTAATTATAATAAATAAAAAGTAAATAAATAGGGTAGTAACTAAAACAGTGATGACGAAGAATTAATTGAAGAGTTTGCTGCAAAAAGGAGGTAGCTCCGTCTAACAGCTTTTTTGAAAAAATGGACAAACTTGCTGCAAAAAACCAAGAGAGGCAGTCCCATTTTATAAGTCATATGCTAACAATTGGAGCTATAATAATCTAAATATTCAATTTTTTTTTTATCTTATATATCGCTCATTTATGATATGTCGGTATTGTTTTAAAAACTTACTGCAATGTTAATTTTTTTTAATCATTACACAAACTTGCGGAACTTATTTTGAAAAAGTAAATATTGTTTAATTGATAGTAAACTGTTATTTTTCGTTATAGCATAATGCAATAAAATACTCGACGAAAAACTGGTGTTAATGGCGTTGAAGAATCAAGTTGGAAGTACAGAAAAATGGTAGATCCGTTCATCACTGGCTCATTCTGCAGATCTCAATACTAATTCGACACCAAGGGAAGACTCTGTGGATAAAGGTATATTAATTATAAAGTGGTATGTCGCAATGTTTTATCCTAATAAATATTTTGAGGTTTGTGTTTGTGATTCGGCTTGTTGTTTTTGCAAAGAATGTATCAGCTGCTGCCAAGTCACCAGAGGTTTTGAGTAAAACTGTTATAAGCTCCCACAAATCGAGATCGAGATCATTCTTCATCAATTTCACGTTCAATAATAAATATAAAGTGGCAGCTGTTCTCGTGGAGGAGGAGTGCTTGGGGAAATATGGGAAACAGAAGAAACTTGATGATGTTTTGAAGGAAGGAGTAAGACACTTTTTCGAGAAAATCTCAAAAATCGAAAGTCATTATACGCGTGCCAACATTAGCAAAAATTCTATTGACGGAAGCAAATCCATTGCTGATATTCATAGGGACTACATTATCGACTGTAAAGAAAAAAATATCCCATTAGTGAACTATGTAATATTTTATAGGATTTTTACATAGGACTTTAAAATTCCATTGTTAACACCCATAAAAGATGTATGCGAATCTTGCTGTGCCTAAGGAAATGCTGAGAGGGAAGAATAGAAAAATTCAAAAGATTATTATGAATAGCACCTAATTGAAAAAGAATTGTCCAGGAAGGAAAAAAAAAATTGATAAAGAGGAATTCAATGCTGCTGTGCATGACTTACAGTCGGTTATGCAAACCGAACGGCAATATCTCAGTTTTCTACTACAGTTCTAAATTAAATGTCTTTAATTTCACAATTTACGATTAGAAGAGTAATGAATACGAGTGTTTTGTAGGGGATGAATCGAATGGACATACGGGAACTAACGAATGGCGATCGTGCATTCTTCACTTTTTCGTCATCTGCTTCAGGTGATAAAAACTCCGATAACTATCTGATCCGACAACAGGCTTACAGAAAAATAAGTTTATGTTCGCACTCTACATGTATGCTGTAAGACATCTCAACATAAACAACATTATACACAAATACTTAGTAAAAGGCCACACTCAAAATGAGAGTGACTCTGCACATTTGTTAATTGAGTGTCAAGTGAAACGAAAGCTGAAAGGTGGTCCAATATACGCGTGCAGTCATTCATTGCGGCAACCTGAGGCGCTAGTAGTCCATTCAACGTGATAGAACTGTGCTTTGAAGATTTTTTCGATATCGAAGCTTTAGAAATTGGAATGGAGCCCATGAATATGTCGCATATAAAAATAGCAGTGATGAAAATCCTCCATGTAGAGTGCAAATCACCAAATTCTGTTTATTTCAAAACGTCTTATGAGGAAGAGAACTCTAAGGTAACGAGCGTCATCAGAAAAAAAAAAAAAAAAAAAAAAAAAGAGTTACAATATCACGCTGACACGAGCATTTAACACAAAACGTCAAAGACCAAACCACAAGAAACAAGACCTTCTTGAATTACTCAAGAAAAACCATATACCAAAATTTATAAACAATTTCACGAGCTATTGTAATGTACCTATAAAAAATTTTGTACTTAAGTCCTTTTTTTTTCTGTTCTGTCAATTGTGCTTTTTCAATCATTTTATACACTTTTAAATGGAAATAAAGTTGGAAATAAATGTAGTAATTATTTCGTTTCCATTCACTTGGGTGAGACGAAGTCCTTCATTATAGATATTCAGATGCCAGGGAAAAATGATACTGCTGCAAATTGGAAATCTCAGTAATAAATGTTGTATAATACACTTTTGTTATCAGCAATAACGTCACTATTCCTCTTATGTCGCACCACAAATGAGATATTTGCAGCAACAACGTCATAAGTGAAACTGGGGATAGTTTTGGGGTTAAAGAAAACTTTATAACATACATTTCATCCAATAATTTACTTCAATGTCATAAGGAGATATTAACTAACTAACTCTTTGGCGCTATGGCCCATAAAGGACCCTGGCCTCCTCAACAATCCTCCTCCATTCAGAACGGTCTTCTGCAGCTCTTCTCCATCTTCTTACACCTAATTGCCTTAGGTCAGCTTCTACATCTTCCAACCACCGCAGCCTAGGCCTACCTCTTCCTCTTTTACCTTCCGGTCGCCCTTCCAACACTTTCTTTGGGAGCCTTTCCTGATTCATCATGTGTACATGACCCAACCATCTAATCCTTCCTTTCTTGATACAGGAAACCAAATCCGGGTCCCCATACAGGTCTCTCAGTTCACTGTTGGTTTTTATCCTGTATCCATTCTCAATTTTAGTTGGGCCATATATTTTTCTCAGGATTTTCCGCTCCCAAGTATTTAAATGATTTTCTTGTTGAAGCGTGAGGGTCCACGCTTCGCTACCATACGTTACCACTGGTCGAAGGACCGTCTTGTATATTCTGACTTTGATATCTCGAGACACTTCTCGATTTAGAAAAATCTTTTTAAGTGACCAATAACATTTGTGGCCATTTTGGATCCTGGCTTTTCTCCAATATTGTTATTTTCGGTCACAATCGTGCCGAGATATTTGAATTTCTTCACTCTTTCAAATGTGCATCCACCATTTATTTGGAATCTGCCAGGCGTGTCTTTCTTGCATGATAACATATATTTTGTTTTATTTTCGTTAATTTTGAGCCCTATTCTATCTGCCGCCCCTTCAGGAGATATTGCTTGACCATAATATGACATTTTGTAGTAATTTATTATAACCTCCACAAACTAATGCAATTTGAAAACCTTAAAATGGCTCTACTGAAAAATCGTGATTTTTGACTTATGACATTGCAGCAAATGAGGGATATATACATACATGATTTTACATATAGTCCAAGCAACGAAGGATTTTTAGAGGAGTTAATTCATGTAGAAGCCAATTTTGGCACAGTTGTAGGGGGAGGTGTCCTTAACAACATATTAAAAGTACTGTGGGGTGGGGGTGAAGCTAAAGGTGGGGGGCGCTCTAAAGGTCGGTTTTTTCGGTTTTTCGTTAATAACTCGAAACCTCTTGCCTCTAGCGAAAACATGTTTATGTACTAAATTAATTAACATAAAATTGTTTACAAAAAAGGCTCTATACATGTTTTTTCTGGGATCAATTCTTAAGAAGATATAGTAGGGGAAATATGGAAAATGTAAAAAAAAAAAAAAAAACACTGTTAAAATTTATATATTAATTGTTAAAATTCCAATGTTTATTGTTACAAATGAATAGTTTATTATTATTAATTGAGTGCTTATTGCTAAAAATAAAATTATTGTCGTGAAGCCTAATATGCTTATGATAGTACTTGCGGTAAGTCGCACTTTTCCTCAAAAACACATTTGTCGGTACTCTTTTGGCTATAACTCCGAAACTATTTGTCTAAACTCGAATTTCTTTTTTTCATCACAAATCTGGTTAAATTTATAATCAGATACCATATATTTAGTTTTAATCAAATTCCGGGAAATATCCATTCCACCTCGCTGAATTCCACGTACTGTTGTGAAATCCTTATTTTTTTCGGAGCATTTCTCGTTATAACTCTAAAAATATTTGTTCGATTCCGAATTTTTTTTTTCATCTCATAGCTGGTTAAATTTTCTATTAGATCCTATATATCAAATGTTGATAAAATTCCGCGTAATACCCTTGCCTCCACGCTAACAACTGCAAACTGTTATAAAAGTATAGTTTTTTTTGGCATATTTTCTCTATAACTCCTAAACAATTTGTCCGATCCCAAATTGCCTTTTTTCATTTTTAAGCTACTTTAATTATCTATACGTCCTATATACGACTTTTAATTATATTCCGTGTAATAACCATGCAAGCACACTAAATATGTATCTTTTGGCAAAACATGACATTTTTGATGTTAAGTGGGCTGGGCGTGGATGTTTCACGGACTTTAATCAAAATTTGATAACAGAGTTATAACATATGCCCATTTTGTATCATATCAAATATTTTCTATTTATTAGAAGCCGTATTATAATTTGTCAATGATAATTTAATTTTCACTAATGGTTCTATTTGTTATTTTAATTTAACTATTTGATGCTAAATACTAGTTTAGGTGCCGGGACTACTGACCTAGTCAATGATGGCCAAAACTTGTTTCAGTCAGTTATAATTTATGTAGGTAATTATTCTTTTAATTAATTTTATTTAAAATCAAACTGTTTAGAGAGAAACAATAATAGTCATTATTATTTAGCACCATTACTAATAGTGTGCAAATAGTGTAAAACAATTACATTATTCTTTAAAATAGAATTAATAGATTAACCAAAATCAATAAGATAAACTAACTTTACTTGTAGTTTTTCAAACGACGTATTATGGGTGTGTCTAGATTAATATTCCTAATAAATGTTAAACCACACAGCTGAGAATGCAATCCGCGAGGATGAAGGAGGTGATTCGTTAGCTGGAGCGCGTGAAGTGAACCTACCATAACAGTCTAACTACGAGGAGACACGAGGTGGCGCCGAGGCGGTTGCGTACGGATTGAGAGTAGGGTAAGGGGCGGGCAACTGAGCGGGGGATTTAATAATTAATAACAGGGTGAGGAAAGGACGACAAATGCGGTTGCCCGTGTTGAGGTTAAAGGAATCAGGGGTTAACTTTCTGATTGACACGGGGAGTACGAGCTCGTTAATAAGTAGGGGAGGGGCAGAGAAACTAGGTATCTGGGGTGGATGTAAATCATGCGAATGCGCGGTATCAACGGTTAGTGGAAGATGCCAGACCCTAGGCGAAACATTTCTGAACCTCCGCGAATTAACAGGGCGGGACTTGCGTATAAAACTCCATGTCATAGACAAGTTAAGGGCCGGGTATGATTTAATCGTAGGCTGTTTTACAGCGGGTCGGAATGAGGATGAGAGTCAACCAAGAACGTCTTATGGACGAACTGCAACGGAGGCATATATATATATATATATATATATATATATATATATATATGTAATTAAATAAATATCTGTGCAGAGAATACATCTTAGTAAAGCGTTATATATTTCTAAAATATATAATTAATAATCATTGGTTTATTTTTTTATTATCAGCGTCATTACTTCTTGGACCGTTTCCCCTGATCTTGGAGACAGCCGGGAGCCCTCCCTAGACCCTGGCATACTGTCCTCGGAAGCACCTTGGGCAATTAGGATTCCACCGGGGAGAGGAATGCAGAGGTGTCGGCCAGTGGATGCCATAATTCAGGCAAACCGGCGACACAAGTCCCAAGCTAACCATACTCAAACTGATCAGCCATGCGTTACTGCACGTCACTCATTAAAATACAGAAGTCAAATTACAGCCAATTACCTAACTCTTCGTGCGTGTTTGTATTTGTGTGTATAATTTACGTGTGTATAGTAGCTTTATTTTTTTTCAATTGCCATAATTAATGGAAAATACAGGCTTCAAATATGGAAGTATTTTTTTATTTGTATTTTTTTTTTGTTACTATGCACACTATGGTTTTAAAAATCGAAATAAAAATATTATTAATGATATAAAAACAAAGGAAGACTATTAATAGTAAGAAAAATATAGCAGAAATGTCTGATTTTGCTGAAACTGTTCAATTTTGTTCCAAGGGTGATTAATTTCTTTGTCAAAGAACAGACCATGATTTTCTCAATGGAACTTGTTGGTAACATGAAGAAGAATCCATACGTCTATACGTCTTGGTCTTCTGTAAGGAATAATTAAAAAAAAAAAAAAAAAGATATATATAGTTTCGTCATATCAAAACGCTACGATAATGGTCCTCGTATTCGTATTCTCATATAAAAAATAAATAAATAAAACTCCTCTAATTTCTTAACACACACACCTTCCTCCATCCCAAACCATCTATTTAAAAAATGTAAATATTATACTTCAAGGAACCAAGAACTATCGATAAAAAATAAAAAAATATTCTTTGAGGATTTATTTGTGTATGGATTTATCATCTTATACATCCTTTGCACATTCAAGTATTTGTAACTACAGTAAAACAAAATATTGAATGTAATGAAAAATTATTTTATAAATTTCTCCATAAAATTAACATTTCAAAAAATATCCATGAAAAGATATTGAATTCAAGAATGGAAAAATAAATAAAATAAGGTATTCCATTAAAATAGTAAAAAAAACTACGAACATCCAGTTTATCCATTTTTCCAAACCAGATCTTCAAGTTATTTTCATTATTCCTGATGAGCTATAACAATTTTTAATGTCCACTTCTATAATTTTATCTCTTCATTTTTTCATATGAATATAATGTTAATTAATTATATATATATATATATATATATATATATATATATATATATATATATATATATATATATATATATATATATATATATATATATATATATATATATATATATATATATATATATATATATACACACATACAAAAGAAGAATTGTTTGAATGGGTTTAAATGATTTATACTATTAGTGAAAAGGCGTTGGTGGCGTGAGCTTATAAATAAAGTTTTATGCTAACCCCCAAGCCTATACGCAACCGTGAAGAACCAGGACTCGGGACGATAAAACCCGAAAAGAGATAGACAGAAGAAGCGGCAGCCAGTATTAAGGAGAAATGACTGCCCCCTTTGGTCATTCCTAATCAGAGTCCATGTTTGGCACAGTCTGTCCGTCTGCTCTGGAAAAAACTCATTCCAACCGCTAAGAACTTTTTTGTTTGCAAGGCCGTCTTTATCGACTGTGTGGATATCTAAGGTGTGGCTGGCTCTTGCTGTATATATTGCATCTGTTTCAATGATTAATAAATATATCGAGGTATATACCAGGAAAGCGTTCGTATTATGATCATTGTTTTTGTTTTTTATTCTGTGTATCACCTGTAAAGTTTGTTTTTGAGCAATACACACATAGGGATATATAAATTGTACATAAAAAAATATAAACTATAACATTGAACCAACCATGTGAAGATACCTATTTATAAAATTTGCTAAAAGACTTGCTCTTTGCCACTCAACCTTCAAAACCGTCCAATTATTTTTATTCCATAATAAATCACTCATAATTGGAAAAGATTCCCGAGATCTGTTTTGGTTAAATTTCTACTGCCTTGTTATACTTTTATAAGCAAACGTAGAATTAATCTCCTATACTTTTTTTTTTTTTTTTTGTACTATTTATTGATATTTCCAACTTTATATAATAGGCAACAAGTAAATTTGAGGAAAATGATTACAATCACATGCCAATAATATGTAAAGAACTAATCACTAGTAGCACTTCAATAGTTCTACATTAAAAGGACCCTTAGCCATCTTCTTTTCAGACGCCCCTGAGGATTATCGGGAATGGGGTGTGAGGAAATTTGGGAGAGTAGTGGATCAAAGGATAGGTATCTGGTTTGGGCCAAATCAGTTATGTATGGAACAATAACCTCGTTATGGATCAGTTTGTTTATGTCATAATAAGGAGAATTGAGGATTTACGAAGGATTTTGGATTTTAAGGATTGGATACGAGAAGAATTGGGACGTTTAATGAAGGCCCGAATCTCAATTCCGTATGTCCAAATGGGTCTAATTATGTAAATAAGTCTTTTGAAATTTATCGGTAACATTGAACGCATGTCTAGTAAATGTTGGAGTAGTAGGAAACGACGAGCAGTTTCTTGTCATGAAATGTGAATCTCGTATACTTAAAATATTTATTAAAAACAAATAAATTTACTTTGAATAAATAAAATATTTTTTAAAGTTTATGTTGGTAACGAATAATAAACATTCTGAATAATGAATGGAAAGTTATTTTTTATTTTGCTTAAATAATTATCAACCCTTTGGTAATATAATGGATAGCTATAACTCCCTTCATCTCAACACATATCTTCCTTAGAACTTTACTAATCTGAACCATCCGCTATATTAGTATAACATAGTTTAGCACAAAATTTTTAGAGGTTACCTCCAACCACCCTCAATAAAAAAAGAAGGATGAGTAATAAAAAAGTCATGAAACTGGTTAGTAACTGGGGCGATTACCAATGAATAAAAAATGTTAAAGGTTCATTAACCTACTTACCACTAACACTAAAATGTTGAAATGAACTTACATCTTTAATTTTATCATTAATCAGTTATTGTTGATTAATACCTATATGTTAATGAAGACCGCGGATATAGATATGGGCAGTATAACGCCGTCCGCTGCCGTTCCTACCTCAGCGGCTCGCGGCAGATATAAAGGAGCGAGGACCACCTGTGCGGCAGCAATGCGGGCGGGCCAGCCCGTCGTGGGGACAGCACCAGTTTATTAATGCAACTGCCCGCCACGGGACGCATTGACCTGCATACTGAAGGCTACGCACCGCCGCATTCCACTCTCTCAGCTCCTCTTTAAATCCCACTTTGAATATCGTCCTCTTTGCCTAGTCTACAATCCATGTATGAAACCGTAGATAGACTAGTCGGGTGTGAGGGCCTTATAAATGATAATCAGAATCTACCGAGATGAAGCATTATATATATATATATATATATAATCTCTACCCTTAACATTCTATCTAAATCTAGAGCAATAATGCCTATTGCGATCTGATATTTGGTTGATCACTGGAGGCGACCTCAACAAGTAATCATAGTAGGGACTGTTTAATAGTTTCCTATTAATCCATATCCACATCTCATCTGAATTAACACCAATTATAAACCTTTATAGGAAACATACAGGAATACAGGGAATTATATCCGAATTATAATAAGATATTAAAATGAACGGTTTCTTTTGAACAAATAAATATTCATTACAAAACATTCTGTTAATACCAGCTTTTTCATCGTCACTCATTTACAAGACAATTTGAATGTATTGAAGGTCAAGATTCATATTTATCTATGTATATGTAGAAAGCTAGCTATTTTTACGATAGATCTGAAATTTGTAACTGAACACTCAGAAATTTACCACTCGTGCTACAAATCAAAGAAAGGATTATTCAGGAATCTATCAATATTAAGCTTAATATTAATCATTCCATGTTATCCTAATGCTTTATCGAAATTAGTAGAATTCACAGCACTTTCAAAATAATTGAATTGAGGTTTGCAATTTTTAGTGACGCTCAAACACAAAGCTATGATACATTGTGCAAAATAGATGAGATCTGTTTCTGAGTGATTTTACGCATAGGAATCTTCATCAACTTTAAAGAGGACTTATTTAAATGAAACTCCCAATTCCTCCTTCCATCGAAGGCTAAAGTGCTGAAAAATCAAAAAGATAACACGTTTGTTTCCATAATTGTAGTTTAAAATAATATATTCCGAAAATTATTTTATATTAATTTTTCAAGAGATTCCTTGCAAATGTTAAAAAATGACAGAAAAAAGTACACTAAATCATCTATAGTAACAGTTTGGCCAACATCAGCTTTAACAAGCGGCGCCAACGAAGGACAAAACATTTTGGCTGTTGAAGTTACGCAACATGGCGGACAGATTTTCCTTTTTCTTTTTCTAATGAGTTTTGTCAACAACTGACCCTACCTCAATTCCCAGCGCCTTGAATATGTCAACCTACGATGTCCATTTGGCAATGTGCAATTAGATATAATTTGTCTACCATTATCCGGCAGGAAGGGACATATAGGACATCATTGGCCCCCCTAGGAGCTAACGAGAGCACACAAAATCCCTAATCTTCCCCCCAAATTGTGGTAGGTCACTAAGTAAACAAATTATCTATATATTTCTTTCTTTACAAATAAAGGAGCATTGAATAATCTTGGTAATACTTACGAGATACATTATAACTTCTGATTGCTTATGAATCTTTGAGAATCAGTGAATGAATAAAGAATAGAAAAGCAATGGAAAAATAGATAATCACATAATAAATGAAATTTTATTTACTATCGGTAAACACAAAGTCGAATATTAAAAAAAAATAAAAGGATGGATGTATAGAAAGAATAAACTATTTTAATAATTTATAATATTATAATAAAAATCATAATTGATAGTTATTAATTCGGGTACTTGAATGTCAAAAAGACATGTTGATAAACATTGAAAACAGATTTTTTTACATCTTAATCGCGAATTGATTGGGTGCTATTGATCCACCTATATAAGCCTTGGTAAGAGTACTTCGAAACATCCATGTATTAATTTGTTCTACGTTCTACTAATTTCTCACAGAGATCTGTAGATATAGCTTTGTATATTATACACAAATGCATTAATATTGAAGGAAATATTTGAAAGTGAAAAACAGTATAAATACATCTATGTCGAAAAATAAGACTACACAGAAATCGCATGCAATTGATTTGAATGGTTTGGTGGATGAAGGAGTTATTTACACAACACGATTTTGAGTAATTTATGTTAAACAATTTTTTTTATGTTTTCCTTTAGCAGGAAAATGTTACATATCCCCTTCATCTTCTTCATATAGTATAGTCACATAGTTGTTTTGAAATATAAATCCTTCGCCCAATGAACTAGATTGTATTTTAGGATTGATGAGTTAATTGCAACTTCCATGGGATTATTTTATTAGAAAGCTATTTTCGAATGCTAAACATTCATCTTCAGTTCTAAAACATACACAATTTACACATCTGTGTTGAAAAAAAAAAAAAAAATTTTTTTGTTTTAGAACTGAAGATGAATGTTTAGCATTCGAAACTAGTTTTCTAATAAAATAATCCCAATAGAAATGGCAATTAATTCATCAATCCTAAATGTATTGATCCTTCTATACCATCATGCGTACCTCAAGTGAAGTAGATTGTATTTTTTTTAAATGTGATATAACCCCTTCATCCATCAAACATTCATTTATAAGGCCTTGAAAATATTTTAAACGAAACAAAATCAATATATAAAGAATTGTCGGGAAGATCGTTCTGAGACTTCTATGAGATGGCCCTTCCAAACAGCTCATTCCCAATTTGGTAATACTTGGTAATATATGGTAATTGAACGAAAGATATATTTCTTTATGTTATTGGTTTGTGACACTCTACTTCAGCATTGAAATTTCTAGCAATGATAGTATTTAGTTGCTGAGAGCAGACCTTCGACAACAGGATTGCAGTGATTTCCCTGCGCTAGCGGATCAAGCAGAAAGCCCTCTTAGGATGTGTGTCTCGTACCCAGTTTTTCTTCTCTTCAGATTCCGGGCCTTACCTGGCTACCCTAACCTAGCAGCTACAACGACCTCAAGTCTTCTTCTTTTTGCTCTGTATCAGTCTTCTCTAATGTCCTTCTTGTCGGATATTTAACCAAATATACTGAATATATATTTAATGGAAACATACTTGCCTGTGCACAGGCATAATATTCCCAAAAATGTAAGCCCGCGTTACATACATCGATTGCATGCATAACCACTGGCATCATTCGCTTTATCACTTTTTTCTTTATTCCTTAAAGGAAATATTTAGATTTTCTTAAAAACCACTAAATTATGCTGAAAAAAATCAGTGACACCAATTTTATTGGTAACCTTTCCAGGCTCCTCCTGGTGTTATTCCGGATGGTCAAGTAGAGGTGGCCACTTGTTCATAAATAATTTTAATTTTAATGATTTGCTGAATGTATATATATATATCGGTATTTCATTAAGAGTTGACACTTACACCATGAGTATACGGGTGATTCTCAGATTACAGGCAATTTTTAGTCCCTTAAGATTATTAATCAATTAAATATGTCCTACCTTAATTTTTGCCCAGTGATATTATGGTGGTGAAAAATTTTTTCATAGTAAAATATTAAACATGAAATAAAAACGAGTATTTAATTTGAAAATTGCTTATAAACCACGAAAATGTCATTACACGGAGTGTCCCACTCATAGTTTTTTACTAAACATTCGCCACTTTGGTTTCGTTAACTATGGTGAATGGTTAGTTTTTACAACCTGAGAAGTAAGTCACGTACCTTTATTGTTGTCATTACCACGTCTGGGATTATCACTCTTGCTTTTCAAATTATTTCATTGGCTTTGGTTTAATTTTGACTAATTTTGGTCATTTGTTCCCAAACAGTTGGCTCAAGCAATATATTTTTTTTTTTTTAATCGTAGCGGTTTGTACCGAACAAAATGCATGCAAATGTCATTACCAAGTTAAAAACCCATGTCATTCTTATGCCCGAATTATTAGCGCGGTAATGAAATAAACTACACGTTAATGAACATTTTTATTAATTTTTAATTATTTTAGTCATTTTTTCTTTAACCCAGGCACCCAACGACAAAATGACTCGTCCCAAGTCGAAATTGACTGCTACCGAAAAAAAAAACGCTATAAAAAAGTTTTGTAAACCGAAGATCCCTAGTACGAACTGATTCCTTTTATTAAGCCTTGTTTATTCAGTTTGTCTTTTGTACAATTGCACTTATTTCCTCAAATATATTTTTGATGGAGTTAAATTCAAGTGATTGTTATTACCAAGCTAAAATCGTCATTACCAAGACCCAGTTTGTCATTGCCGCACTTTATTGATTTTAAAATTCTAAATTACTCGGGAAAAAATCTGTTTTGATGTTGACCAATTGTATTTTTCAAAAGCTGAGAGGCAATAGAAGCCGTCGGTAGTTATAAATTTTTAATTTAATGAAGTCTAAATTTGTAAAAATTTGATACTCCAAATCGCCCGTAATCTGAGAATCACTCATTTATGTTATTAAAGAACCTTTATCCTCGTGTTATTGCTTCTGAAGCCTCTGATTTTTTCAATCAAAATTTTAATATTCATTTAAAGTAATATTGGTTTGAGTAGGTGTGTGTTACTCTTTTATTTAATGACGTCCGTTTCTTTTTAATGTGTGGACCCAATTCTGTAACTAATCGTTAGTAAAGACTTGAAGAAGAAGAAGTTATTCTACACATACTTTCTCAGGTTTGATTGGATTGATGGAAATCATGTAAAAATATTCTTAAAATTAATTCCATTATTCCAAGATGACTATAAGTTCATAGTTGAATTTACTACTGTGAAGATTTTCTTTTGCAGTTTACAAATTTATAAATTTAATCACTCAAATCAAGTCAGGTCATAGCTATACGAGTCCTTAAGACCGTTAGTTTCATCTCTTTTTAACCTCTCTACGTCCGTGTTTAAAGTTTCTTTTTCTAGGCGTTATTTGTTTGCTCTATCCTGAGCTGGCTCGTTGACTAGACGCCAGGGTTGAAAAAAAATACTACATCTGGATATTTTTTAGTTTTCTTGGCAGAAAAGGAGCTGTTTCTTAAATTAAAAGACGACTTAGATAAAATTAACTCCGAGAAAAGGAGAAAAATAAAAATCCTTACCCAAGTAAACATGTAGAGGTTATTTTTTTTTATTTATTTAATAATCTAGTCCCTCCCAAGATAGCGACACAGGCTAATAGGCTTTAGAACATTCCGAGACGTCTAAAGGCAAAGGAAAATAAGCCAATTATTCGATAGTTAGCCAGATAATGCAAATGTAGAAGACTTGTTGGCGGAATGATGGAACTGTGTGGTAGTTTCTTTTCACTTATCATTATCGAATTAATTTGCTTAAAATTTTACTTTTTTTTTCTAATTTACTATATATCAGCAGTTAATTTTGAAGGCTGCCATTCAGTATCCCCTGAAATTAGAAACGGTGCTGTATAAATTAACGTTTGCTAATTTAACACAGGTTGCAGGGTGGGTCGTGAATGCTTTTGGAGATCAATAACATTATGTAAGTATAATTTAATGTAATTATTGTAAAGAGACCTTTTTAATGATATCTTACAAATCTCTGGATTATATATATAATTTAATACGATTTTAAAGAAAATAACATAAAATAAAATATAAACAATATAAAATATAAAACACGAGACAAAAAAATAGTATATTGGGCACTGTATGTCTTATTTAATTATTTGTTCACTCATTGCGATATCAATGTGTCTGTATAAACATTTAAGTCATAAGAATAATGAAAAAGAAAACTTCACAGACTTATTTTAATAGTACATAATATTCAGCAAAATTTAATTTGAATATATTCATTAAAATACCACATACCGTAAAAGTCAGTTAGTTATATACGTCCTATGCACTATTATCAAGTCATATACGTAATACATTTAAAATGATAATATTTTTCTCTATTTCACTATATTTACTCGATTCGTTAAATAATGTATCTAATTCATTATTTTTTCATAAAAATCATGTTTAGTTTAGTTAGATAAATATTTGCATTAAGATTATATTATTTCGAATTTCTATAATTTTATGATGAACTGTAAAAAAAATAAAGTGTTTTGTCGCCACATCACACATTTATTTCGTTGAGCCTAATCACCAGATGATTTCGCACTTCATTTTTCTTCTTCACCAAAAATAACAGTTATATATATATACTTCCATAATTAGTTGCTTCTATTTTTCTTATCAAGAATTCGTGTATAGTAGTCAACAAACAATTGAAACCGTCAACTCGGTGGCTACCCATGGATTCACCTGTCTTATAATAATGCTTGTAATTTTTAAAGGCTAATGTTGTCCTTAATAATCAATTTTCATTGTCTAGCACAAAATTTATAGTGACAAATAATGTCAGTAAATTTTAGATTAAAATAAAAGGAGACAGTATCGTCCGCACAGGTTCACAATAGACATCATTGACGAAGTTATCTATAGCTGAATGTGGGAGAACAGACACGAAGGAAAATATGCATCGCTCTTCAGAGTCTGAGAATGTTTCAGATATGAAAAAAAGAGGAGGAGGAGAGCAGGCTGACACGGCGAAATGGGATTTTGTGTGTTATTTTTTTGTTCCCTTTTTACTTATTTATTAAATCTCTGTTCCCTCTGTTCTATTATTCATTAAGAAGAAGGGCGGAGTAAAAGAAATATAGACGAAGCTGGATGCAAATATGGACGCCCACAAGGTGTCCATTGTTCTAGCATCGACACCCACCGGTCCGTACCTCGGTCCGAATCAGTCGATGAAGTCGATAATAAATTAAACAAAGTAAAGGACTGGTGCATCGGATCTCAGATAATGTATCTAAAACCCTGGTAGTGCATAGTGCCTTTGGTTACCTTTCAAGTAACCATCCACGTATTTTTATCTTAACAGGAAGGAAATTAGATTTATTTCCTTCATTTTATTCTTTATAGGTATCATATTCAGTTCTAATAGAACCTACTCTTCTATATATATATATATATATATATATATATATATATATATATATATATATATATACATACATACAGGGTGCCCCGAATTTAAATGGCTAATCTTCAGGAACTTATACGGGACCGAAAAACTGAAAAACTAAGACAAAATGACCTTTAGAGATTTGCTCGTTTTTGCTTAGTTTTAGAGAAAATCGCAAAAAAGAAACAAAACCAGTTTTCATTTTTATACTTATTTATTTACATTTGTATTTATGTTATGTTCTTTTTAATGTAAATATTGCTCAAAATGTTGTCCTCTTGCACCAATGCAAGCATTACATATAGCACTCACTTGATAAATTGCAGCTAAACATTGTTCTGATGAAATTTGGTGCACTGCATCTATGATTCGGTCTCTTAATTGCTCTCTTGAGTTGATTGACACCGAATAAACTTTCTGCTTCAAGGTTCCCCATACGAAGAAATCCATGGGTGCCATATCAGGTGATCTGGGTGGCCAAGGTACTACTCCTCCACGTCCAATCCATCGTTGTGGATAATTTATATCCAGCCAAGCTCGAGCAACTGTGCTATAATGAGCTGGACATCCATCGAGTTGAAATCACATTTCAATCCGCTGCTATAAGAGAATGTCATCTAAATAATTAAAAAAGTCGTTCTCCAAAAATGTGTAAATGTGATACCATTCAATCTTCCAAGTAAAAAATATGTAAAGGTAGCTTCATCGGTCCATATAATTTTTAATGGAAATAAATTACCATCGCAAATTTTGTCAAGAAACCAGTTACTAAAATTCAATCTCTTGACATAATCTTGAGGTAATAAATTCTGAACTTTTTGAAGATGGTATGGGTAGCGATTATCACCTTTCAAATTCACCATACTGCTTGCCGCGATATTGCTAATGCAGCAGATGCTCTTCGGATGCTAGTCTACGGAATTGTTATCGAAGTGGCGTTGGACACAATTTCTTCTCCGATAATCTGCTCTTATTGCTGCCTGGAATTGGTCGCCTTCATTGCGTATTAAGAATGACCCAGTCTCTCGTAGTCTATTAAAAGTTAACGAAAAGACTCGTCGATTAGGCACTCTTCTATTTGGAAATCGGCGCGCATCCTCCCGCACCGCTTCTAAAGCATTACCGTCACAGAAACTATACACAAAAATAATATCAGAGTATTCAACATTAGCCTAGCTTGACGAACTTTGAAAAGTGATAATCGCTACCTGTAACATTTTTGTTTTGTTTCTTTTTTTGCGATTTTCTCTAAAACTCTCAAATCTTGCAAATCTCTAAAGGACTTTTTGTGTTAGCTTTTCGGTCTGTAAAGTCGGGACACCCTGTACACACACATATATATGTTTACTAAGGTTCTTGAGGTTGTTGAAATGTATCCATACACACACATATATATGTGTGTGTGTGTGTGTGTGTGTGTGTGTGTGTGTGTGTGTGTGTGTGTGTGTGTGTGTGTGTGTGTGTGTGTGTGTGTGTGTATTTCCGTTCCGTAGTAACCCTATGGAAGAAGTGTGTATTTGATAAGTAATACACTAGTCTTCGTGTATTTTGCATACTTCACTTGTTTAAATGAGATTTATAATGCACATGTAGTAATAATGATGTACATGTTAAATAACATATTTAAAGGAAAGAAAGAAAATGATTACGATAAAAAATACAATATGGTACATATAAGTACAATAGAAAAACATATTTAAAAATAAACAATTTAAAAAAAATTGTTCAATGAAAAATAAACACGATACAAAATACAATAATATATAGATAAGACACAAAAACATATTTAAAAGAAATATATATAAAAAATAAAACAGGGTAAAAAAAAATAATTGGTATAATATGAATACGATACAAGCATAAAAAATAATACCATGGCCAATAAAATATACAAAATACAATACAATATAAATACGATACGATATGAATATAGTACTGAAAGTAATACATATAAGTACTATTGAAAAACGTTTTTAAAATAAACAATATAAAAATAAACTCGAGACAAAAGCATTACATATAAATATAATAGTAATAAATACATATGAAAAATAAACTAAATTACCAGGTAGATTCTCTTTAAATCTTATGCTTGTTAATCTTTTCATTTTACGTCTGTTCTAGCGACTGAAAAACAATGTTTGTGACAAGACCTACTTATTCTGTTATGTAATTTTTGTATATTTTGCCCTGTTTTGTCACCTCTCACTACTATGCTCCTGATAAACTGTATGCCCTTATTAAATTAAGGATAATATTATAGAATGTGATTAAATGTTTGTTTCATTGGCCTGCCAAGAAACTGGTTTGTTAATGTAATATCTGGAATAAATTTATATAAAATACATTGGCTTTATGAATATGTTAAAGTTGGCAGATCTCTCATCTTAAATACTAGGTACAACAGATCACTCAGAATCTTTTCTTTAAGGTTAGGGACGGGATTCTCTTAGCATCCTCAGAGAGAGAAAATATGAAGCTGTTTGATGTAATAGGAGTCTCAGATAGTTGGTAAGGTATACCGTACCCTTGATTTTGGAAAAATTTAAACACTTTCACATTAGCTTTTATATATATATATATATATATATATATATATATATATATATATATATATATATATATATATATATGTATGTATGTATGTATGTATGTTTAGTAAGGTTCTTGAGGTTCAGTCAACAAATAAAAACAACTATTTTGGCGACGTTTCGAGACTATAGTTACAATATAAGTTACACAAATTATATCAAAACATAAAGTTAGCTACAATATAAGTATATAACAACATGTGCTAAAATAATTAAATATATATAATTACAGAATACAGATGAGCATGATACTACTTACAATGTTACTGGTGGATATGGTATCATACTAAAAATGTGTCAAGTGAAGTGATCTCTATTATGTAGTATAAAGGTACACACTTTTGGTTGACGCATTGTCCTCCATGAACAAACAATGAAATAACTATGTTTTTTAATTCCTTTGGAAGAAACATTTTGCATTCACAAAACGTAAATAATTTTTCAATGTAATAGGAGCAGAAAGGAAAAGGTTTCCATCAAAGAAGTTTTTGTAAAAATGTTTCATTTTGGTATGTTTACAAGGTTTATTGTTAGTCCCCTGTTATCATTAGTTGTTACCTGTTTATATTATATATATAATTATTAATATTGCAGATTACCTTTAAGATACGCAATGATTTATCATGATCCTCGCAAGAAATATATTTCAATCAGTATTTTATTTTTTATTTAAAAAAAAAAATGCCAAAAAGTTTATAATAGATAATTAAATGACAAAAGCATATTCCATAACTGGCGCAATAACGGCAAAAGTGGACGTTGGATGGCTGACTTGACCACTATAATTACGCAGAGTGCAGACACCTGGAGGCTGGAGGAATACATAAGTAAAGATGGCGTGCTATAGTTGAGATTCCTGGCATACCGCAGAGCTGGCTCCAGATGCTATGAAAACACGTCCTGTATACACTGCACATTCCTTTATTTATTAAAATTATAACTTAATATGAATTATTTTTAATATTAAAAATAACTTTCAAATATCAAATTATATATCGATATTCTATTCTGAAATGGTAAAATAGCCCACATATAAACACCCAAATTATTTTAATATTTATCATTTTAGCGTGCATAATATTCCGCGTATGACAACAGTAGCTAGCACCCCTTGATAGATAGGATTTCTATTAAAAGTTCCGTTAAAACCGCAGTTTTGGGTTTGCTAGCTGAATCCAGATATTAATTTCAAGTTAAACAGTCGAAATAAATATATATATAAATTTATATACATATATATACATATATATATATATATATATATATATATATATATATATATATATATATATATATATATATATATATATATACATTTACTGGTCTCAAAATAAATACTTTTTCTTACTCAAATTCAAAATTTCAGCCAAAATCGCTTGCGACTTTTTGTGATCCAGCTTTCTAAGCTTTGTTTTTTTTTTTTTTTTTTTTTTTCATTCCTTTGCATCTGGATATTTGAACTGGTCGATTTAAGAAGATTAAGACAATTTTTTTAATAGAATAGTTATGGGAATTTTCGAGTGTCGATAACGACCTATTCTATATTCCATTATTCTATTGGAATTACCACTCTTAATTTTGAAAAAAAAAAACAAAAAAGAAAACTGTAATCGTAGACAGAATGTATATCGAAACCATTGGCCTCTATAACCTAAGGTTTTGGTATACTTTTTTTTATATTTATATTTCAAACACTAAAAATCCTAAAATATACTAAATATCCCTCATGCTATAAACCATTTATGTGTGCCATGTATTTACGTATGAATATAAACATAATGTACTAGGAACCGTGATTCTAAAATTGTTTGGTTTTAATTAGAATGTTGTCTGCAATTTTCTTATATCGATTAAAATTTTCTCGTTTTAAAAATAAAATATGCATATACCCAAATGTTTTGCTATGATGACGAGAAAAATAGTTGATAAGGAAATTTTCGCACAAAAAATAAATAGTTGATATGTTTTTTGTTTTCTTTTTCTTTTTTTTTAAATATCTATTAAACATTTTTGTAAACATTTTATAAGCATAGAAAGAGCAATCAAGGGCTTAATTTAAAAATTTAAGCCACTCATAGAAATGTCACTAATCATAATTGTTTTTTTCTTAATCTTTTTTTTTTTTTTTTTTTTCTCTTTCAGATTTTAATTCACACCTGTTAGGGTAACAATCAGTGAATGTGATGAAATTGTAATATAGACTTAATCTTAAATATAGACTTTCATCCAAAACTAAAACTTTAATGCATGCATCTATGCTTATAAACATCTATGTTTATAAACATTTATGTGAATGATTAAAAATTTAAATTGTTCTATTTGACCTCTCAAGTTGAAGTTAATAGTTGCTTTCTAAATGGTGGCTTTATTGTATGAAAGATTTCTTTTTGATATGATATAAACTCAATGTTAGTTAGCGAAATGGCTTAATCTAATAACAGCTGAAGACCGATACCACTCAATGAGAACGATGGAACCACAAAGGATTGGAACGATGCCAGCCATCGACTTCTTTTATCTTGATTAATCCTCGAAGGAGGGTCTCTTCGGGGCAGGTCGTGTCATCAAGGCATTAGTCTTCATCCCTTCGTCAATAGATTATACTCAGCTTTTAGTAGATTAAAATCAGTCAATAGTAAATGGAGGAAATAATTAAATTTCTCTACATCAAACAACTGACTCAATTTAATGTTTTTTTTTTTTTTTTTTTTTTTTTTTTTTTTTAACTTAAAATTCAATTGAAGAAAAGTACAAAAGTATAATCTAAATACATATTCATTATTAAATTAAAAAAATACATACAAATTTAAAATAACACTTTCTATTATACTTTCGAATTCGAAATAAAGTTACATAAATTTGTCTACCAAGATATCAGGCATAAAGTAAGAATCTTGGAGAGTTAATGTTACGAGGCGTAGATAATCTCTAGCATCTTCTTTGTTAACAAAACAGATTCAATTTTAGAAAATATAGTGCTCTACCTTCAGCCTACTCATGTCTGAAGAGAATTAAATAAAAATATTTCTTTTAAACAATTCTGTAATATGTTATCGTTGACCTTCCGATTAATTTCAAAAGGCTCAATTTCATGACTTTAATTTGCTCTATCTGGACGTATTGAGTTGACCTGTGGGGCTCCACTTAACAATTCAATTTATCTCGTATCCAATCCTTACTATCCGAAATCCATAAAACTCCTTACTTTGTCACAAACAAACTTATCCACAAGGATCATAATGTTTCTTATGTTTTTGACTCAAACCAGATATCTTTCCTTTCATAATAAACTCCATAACCAGTCAAACCACTAGTGCCACAACTTACTCCACATTCTTTTCTAGATAATATTCCGAAGGACCTGAAAAGAAGATGGCCTCGGGACCTTCTAATATAGTACTTTCTTATTTTGAACTTTTATGAGTGCTGCCATTGGTTAGTTGCTTTATAAGCAATTGACTAGTTATTTTTAGCATTAGCATCACATTTACTAGATATATTTTATTTTATATTGTGTACAGTTGTAAATTTCAATAAATAGCTGAAAAAAAAAATAAAAAAAATATCGTTAGTAGTCTCTGTATGATCAATGTAATTTATTTAACTATAAATATAATTTATAATGAAAATCTTTTCAACAGTTTTAAACTTATTTGTACAGTTTACTGTCTTCAAATAGAGACCTAGCTTTTGAACAAGGGATGATGAAATGATATAAAAGATTATACTATTCCGTTTAAAATTCTATGCTGAATTTAAAGTAAATATGAATATTTAAGAATTATACAAGAAAAATAAGAATGAAGGGGCTGATATATTAGCGATAGTCGGAGGAAGAACGGACAGTGTTCGTGTGTGGCCGGGAGAAAAAAAGACGAGCGGGACCAGCCTACTGGACCGCCGCAGATTTAGACATAACGCTTTACGGCCCTCTACTCCACCGCTCTTCCTGGCCCCTGCCCATCTGGAAGGTCATGGTTGTATCGAAAAGAGTTTGTTTTAAAATTAGGCTATTTATTAATAACCTAGAAAAAAAGGTAACATAATACTTTGTCTTATGTTTGTCTATGTCAATAGCTGGCTTTGATAGCTGGCATCATTAATTTAACTGCATCATCTTCAGAGTTCAAGGAAGGTTGAGCAATAATAAAATTTAATGATTTGAAATTAATTGATTGAAAAGGCGATAAATATATGGATTCCAGTGAAGTTTGGTAAGCGACCGATAGATAGCGAGCATCATTTTACAAGAGAGGTTACAATGGTATTGTATTTTTTAGAGCTTGAAATTGGTAATTACTTGAAGCGGTAATGTATGGTAATATTAAATTAAATTGTTATTAAAAGGAGAAAATTATATGGTGCTGCATGTGGAATTTGAATATCGACCGATATCGCTAATAATATAGTTAAAATTCTTGGTCCATCTGGATTACCAACATATAAATTCATGTCCAATCATGTTTTGTCGTAAACTTCAACCATCTTACCAGTGCAATGGGTACCAGGTTAAAAATTACAGCTATGCGTGGAAATATCATTGAAGCAATATTCTCACTGGAGCTGCTAGTTAATATAACCAGATTTTCACACCGGTCCCTTCATAATTTAACAGCACTCTAGAGTTTGTAAATATTCCTTTGATTTCTACAATTTTTTTTAATGAATATATATCGTACTAATTTTTATATTTAAGATATTTTTTGATGTGTTGACGAAAGAAAGACTTGATTTTTTCTTATGGAATTATCGTTGAGTCAAATGTACTGAAACGCCTAAGACACACTATCTGGTTTCCTCGTTGACATTTGTCCCAGAGCGACACTGACACAGTTTATATCTCCTGTACATGGTGATAGTCTTACCCTATCTTCAGTAGAATTGAAATCTGGGTAACCTAGCCTTTAAGAGGGTGAAATAAAAAATAATCTTTATTGTGGTACATATCATCCCTCTCAGACAAAAAGTAATTGTTTTATTTCGTATGTTATTTGTACAAGAAATATCTTTTGCAAATAAATAAAAAAATATTGATTGATTGATTGATATCATCCCTCTTAGATAAAACAACAAAAAATTAATAAAGAGTCAGTACCGTCTGGCTGAATTTCAGGCAAAGGAAGAAAGAAACTTAATTAGAAATTAAAAATTACAATACAAAAAACTCAATTTCTCCCTGGCTGGGAGAAACAATATATCATGGATATGTCCATCTATAATTTACTGTTTTCCCAACTTCATTTTAAAATAAATAAATCTCTTAAATTAATAATTAAATGAAATTAACAGTCAATAATTATTTGAAATAAAGAAAGTTGACAGAAATTAGCGGTTTCAAACGTGACTTTTTTATTCAAACCAATATAGCTCCTAAACAGTAGGACTTAGCGACAAATGTTAAGAAGCAAATAATATTCTTCATTAAATTTCTACCATCGGCTAATCTTCGATCTGAGCAACTCCTAGAGTGTGTCAAAAAAACCCCTATAACTTAAAATGTTAGCAAATGTGACTTTTTTTTTTTTTTATTAAAACCATTATAGCTCCTAAACTAAATATCTTCCATTAAATTTCTGACAAGTAGGATGTCGTCAGGTTTTATGACCCAAGTAACACTAACAGTGCTAAAACGCGTCAAATTTTTTTAATGAGAGAGAGAGAGAGAGAGAGAGAGAGAGAGAGAGAGAGAGAGAGAGAGAGAGAGAGAGAGAGAGAGAGAGAGAGAGAGAGAGAGAGAGAGAGAGAGAGAGAGAGAGAGAGAGAGAGAGTGAGAGAGAGAGAGAGAGAGAGAGAGAGAGAGAGAGAGAGAGAGAGAGAGAGAGAGAGAGAGAGAGAGAGAGGGGGAGGGAGGGAGGTGTATCATATGAATAATAATATCATAAAATAACTGATTTATTCTAATTTAAAATTATAGTTTCGTCCAGTATCTGGAGGTGTAAACTGGAAGTGAGGTCTCGAATTGGCAGAGTTTAGTAAGACTTGCGTCACTGCGCCCGAATCACAACACCACCCTGGGTCGAAGCCAGGCTCGTTCTTTACCTTCACCAGCCTAGACGTTAGCAATTCACCAAATTTTTCTATCTTGAAATCTGCTGAGCTAAATCGACTGTATATTTATGAACTAGATCAATGGATTTTATCGTTAAATATTATATGTGCATAATTTATACCTATTGTAAACATTATTTGATTGAATGGCTTAGTTATGAGATACGTGTTGTTAGATAAATAAAAATAAAGTTACCGCTTGGAGCGTTGGATGGGACATCTATAGTTGCGATTCTTTACTTCCGTTAGCGGTTGCATTCTTTCTGAAGAATTGTAAACCATCGGACAAAGGATTTGCTAACAAAACAACTGAAACTAGTAAAGCCAAATTCTCCGTAATTCACGTGGTTCCTATCTATTCTTGCTGGAACATATCCTGCCACCTCCCGACCTCCACTGAGGACATGACCTACATCGCCAAACCACCAGACCTCCGGTTTACCCACTGCAGTACAACAGATCTTGCTTTTGCTCTTCCAGGTCCGTTATTTTTACTTTGTACGGAATATGACATTGAAAGATGATATTTATGCTTTTTCTAGAATTTTAGTTCATTGAGTTCGTTACATGGGAATTTATACTCTATATGTATACTTTACGCATGTAAAGTATATGCCCATGGTGCAAATTGTAATTCTACAGAAAAATAATTTTAAAAAAGGCATTTGGTTGTTTATCAAAAAAAAATTTCATTAAGTAATTTCCAGGAAATTAAGCACTTAGAATGCCTTGCGTTCGCTAGGCAACACCAGCTAAGAAATTTATACTCACTTTCATTCATCTGCATATTCCTCTGATCGGAAACAATGTTCTCACAAAATAGTTATTCTTTTTCTTATTTTTTCCAGTATCTTATTCAGTTTGTTTTCAATTTTTCAAAACCTTTTTTCACAAATAAATTTATATTTTCTACATTAGACTATTATCAATGGGTAGTTCCTCTACAAGTTTTATTCATGTCATTATATCTCATATATACCAAATACTTACTAGATATGTTTTCTAATACAGTTGTAAATTTTTATTAATAAAAGAATAAAAAAATATATATATATTTTCTACAACTTTTAACACAACGGAAGCATTTTTATCTCACTTTTAGAGTTTTTAGAGAAATCTAAAATGGTTTTTGGATTTTTACTAGTTGTTACTTCTAGCTTTTGTCATGCTGTTAGATTCATTATATGCGAAAAATATTGTTGATTATGTGGAAAATCTAGAATGGGAATAAATCATAATAATATGATTGAAGTTATTCAATGAACGCCTAGATTCAATTTAATGGTTATAAACACGGTTATGGAATTATCATCTTTGTCCATTACTTGATTAAAGATGAAATTTAAAATTTCACGAGCTAAGCCACCGTGGTGTTCCCAGAGATAATCCAGCGATGGGAACATGTGGATAATATATTCATACAAAGAGAATCAGCTAAAGGAACGGTACTTTGGAAACTGTTCAATTAACATTGCTCTGTCCTATATATCATTCCATTCCATGTCGGTTTATCACTAGCTCATCAGCTACGAGACGTAAAATGACGTAGGCAAATGACCGAGGAAAAAAATCGTTAAAAGAGGGGTTGGATTTTATTCTAGTTCGCCTCATCGTATGGTTAATGATGACCAATATGAAAATCAGTTAATATTCTATTTTTGTTGTAGGAAAAAATGTTAACATCTCTTTTTAAAATATTAATATACTTTATATGATTTCAATACTTTTATTTTATTAAAGCTCAATAACATTCTGCAGATTAAAGCCTTGAAGGACTGTAGCTCGGAAGATATCAAATAAACTTGCATCAAATTTGCCCTCAGCTTAAATCAATCTATCTACTTTTATAATCATATGGAAAATAATTTCAGGAACAAGTCTTGTACTATAGTTTTGCGTTCTCGTAAACAATTGCCTTTAGGCCTTATTTGGACCCCGGGTTGCACTAAATTTATTTTTGGCTACAAAGGAAACCGCAAAATTGGAAATCAAAACATGATTCTAATGAAAAAAAAAAAAAAAAAAAAAAAAACTTTATCCTAGTATAAATTATCAATTTTTTTTTTCGGTTGGCTCTAAAGACCTGCAGATCCTTGGCCGCCTTAACCAGCCTGCCCCACCTCTGCTCATTTTGGGCTATCGCTTCCACTTTGTTCCTGTTCCTGTAGTCTTTTGGTATCTTCGTTACTCAAAACCGGAGTCGTTATCACTTTTTAAAAAAGATTTTTCGAGGCTGATAGAAGGTTTCGTAGTAGGAAGTTTTTACAGACTAGAGTTACTAGCACTATGCGACCCCCAACCTAGCGGACCAGGAGCAATGTCAGGCACAGGGGTTGCTCACCTCCCTGTAATCGAACCCACACCTTATTAGCCTCAGTATCTGGACTATGTGGTCTTATCTGGAGAGCGGTCACCCATCCAAATGCTTACCACGCTCGAAAGTGCTTAACTTTAAATATCTATTACACATGTCATAGTCCACTTGGCTACCCCGGCCCCCTTTTTTTAATATGAAAAAAAATTAATGAAAAATTAATATAATTATTGTAGTGAAAAAGACCGTAGTAGTGTCTGGCTTAATGATTTTTCGGCGATATGCCATATTAGAACGCAGGCCATAATTGGGCACTCTATCTCATGTGTTTTTACTTAAACTTTATGACACAAACATTTCTGAAATATACGATTATATGGTATTACTTATAACATATAAGCAAGAAATATCACTAAACGCTTCAAGATAATTTTATTTTAAAAGCCGTACGATATCTGATACTTGCAATTTAAATATGAAATATTTTAACTAGATTTACTTCATAAGGTTGGGATATTTTTCGCAACCGAACGGCATTTGCAAAAATAAACACAAAAAATATTGGATTTCTCTGAGCGGTAGATACTGCCCGGTGGCGGGGGACAGACCGGGACGGCTGCAATGTTGACGACTAATCTACAAGTGGTATCGACGTTATTCGGATTTATTATAATTTGACATAAACATTCATCTTGCAAGACCGGTTCTCTCCTCTGATTCTCTTTTTGGTCTTCTTCCTCCTTCATTAGGACGTCTGGCTGTCTCTTGGTTCTTCCTCCTTGTTCTAGAGCGACTGTTAGCGTAATGATGACCACACTCCATGATATGGAATGTCTAAATGATTAATGAAACTAGGGAGTTTACAAAATGATTGTGAATAGTTTGGATTTAAATAAATTATCATCAATGTAAGTAATTATTTCAATGAAATATTAGGTATGATACATTAATTGATTACTTGATTATGGGTATCTCTTTATACTTGTATTGAAAAAAAACTATACGAATGTATAATAATATGTTAGAAAAAGACGTCATGTCATTTTCACAAGCATTCAAAAGGACAATTTACGTCTACAAACTTTATCTCTTGCTTAAAACTATAACAACGAACAGTAAAATAATTAGTTAATATAATTCATTTACTGAATATTTCAAAAATATGTTTCAATGAACGATTTCGATGTCCTCATTTCATAGTTTCACTTCCACAAGTAGTAACAGGAAGGAGTACGGTAACTTAAGAGATGCATGTACATTCATGTTTGACTGACTAATTTTATACCTTTTTCCGAAGATACTAGTCTATTTTCTCAACGTTCTTCGTATTTATCATCCTTTGCGTTATACATTAGTAATTTTGATGTCAGATTAAATGGTAATCGTAGTCATTGGAATATAAACTATTAATTATTTGGAAAATATTTTTTATTTCTAGTGCACATTATTAGAACTTTGTTAATAATGGTATTGGTCAGTTGTAGCAAATTTTCCAGCATAAAACCGAGTCAAGAGAGCGTTAGGGGATGATAAATTTTATTTTGAAAATGTTTTTTGGAATAATAATCGGAAAAACTAATCATGTTTTGATTAATTCCATCATTCTTGTTGAAATACATATTTTTGTATATGTACTCCTTGATTAGATGTAAGCAGTATATTAGTCAGTATTTTATACTGGATCCCCTTCGGAAGCAATCTGCTCTTGGAGACAGGCCAAAATAGAGTTAGAACTATTAGAATAAACTGCGGGACATAGGAAGGTCTCATTGGAAAGGGTGTAAATTGCTAAGGTATATTGGGACAAGAAGGCGGTCGTCACATCAAAACATCACCTCGCTTCTTCCTGTCTCGTCCGTTCTCAAACTAATCTTCCACCATTTCGTTTCCTCGTAGAAAAACTACCCTTAAGAAATAAATTGTGTAAAAAAATAAAAGAAAAATAAGATTAAATTAAATTAAAAATAGATAACAGTAATGTACAAAGTTTTGTTCAGGTTAGTATATTATATACAAACATTGCAGTGTTCCTACAAAACCAGTCTGATTCTTGTTTCAGGGATCAGATCTGAATGAATCACTGACTGCATTGAGAAACTATTTTCGATGTAAGTCATGATTCTTAGATATTAGGAAGAAGGTACTCAATAAAGATAAAAATGATTACGAAGATTGTTGATTTCTATAAAGAACTGGCTGGCTCACTTGATAAAACAGTAGAGATCAAAGGATAGGTGATGTTGATTTTCCAAAAAAGACATATCTATTTATCTAAGATTTTCGATTATCTGATTTGCTAAGCTTTTCCTCCTAATCATTCAATTAGAATAAAACAAAACTAAATTTTTTTATCAAACCACAAAAAAAAATGGAATAATATATGACACACCAATTTATCGTTTAAAATATGTTTAAGTATTAAAATATTTATTTTAAACATTTTTTTCTAACATTAATATTAATGCTATGGTTATTTTTAATATTTATTAGTTAATAACTAGGTAAACTCAAAATAATTAATTATAGATGTTAAAATAATTATTTATAAAAACTAGATCTAATAAAATAAATAAATTCTTGACCAGCACTCTAACAGATTTATACTATTGTAAAAAAACTAATGAAAAATAATCATTACTTTTACTTACCTATTAATTACTTCGATGATCTTAGTTCGTACCGTGGCTGTTGTTTGTTTACACCATTAGTTGTCAAACTATTTCATTTTTTTCCCGAGATAATTATTATTTATATTATATATAATATATTTCTTTTTTAATGTAATTTATTTAAACTGGCATTATGGGTAATATTGAAAAAGAAAATACTATTCTATTTTTATAGTGACAAATTGGCTCTGAATGCGCTTCAAGGTTGTGAAACACATCGATGTAACCATAGTTGGCATCTGTCAGTTATATGGGTGAATTGTTATTCATCAAAAAAAGCTTTGATATATATATATATATATATATATATATATATATATATATATATATCTTTTTATTAAAATTTACAATTTATTCAAATAACTTAAAATAAAGCTAGTAAATGATATAATGCTCGAAATAACATGTCAATTGCTTGTAAAGCAACTACCCATTAAGTGCACTTCAATGTGTTCTATATATAAAGTTCCCGAGGCCATCTTCTTTTCAGACACCTCGGAGGTTTATCATAAATAGGGAAGCTATTTTAAGTACTAGATAATTTAAATTGTTATGGAGTTAACTATGAAGGATAGTTATCTGGTTTCAGCTGGTTCAGAAACATGAGGTACATTAATATCTTTGTGGATAAGTTTTTTTGTGACAAAGTAAGGAGCATTAAGGATTTTCCTAAGGATTGTGGATTGTAAGGTTTGGATACGAGATGAATTGGATGGTCTACTGGAGCCCCGTGATACTTGAAATAAATATTTCAAAATAGTAATCGTAATCAACAAATGGCTGAGACGGTCCAAGAGGAATCAAATAATAATGCAAAATTACTATGTAATAAGCAAAAACATAATAAGCAATAAAATCAAGAAAGGTCAGTCATTTGAAAAGCTATTTCTGCATCAATTTGACAAAAATTTATCTGTATGTTTGGCTATTGATTAAAAGGTGCTATTAGTATTGTTATTCCCCATTACACCAACAACAGGTTTATCCCAATGAAAAGAGTCTGATTTATTAGGTGTCAAGGTTTAATCACTAGAAAGTTCTAGAACTCAATAAATAATTTTTTTTAAATATTGGGACCCTTGTAACATTTTTTTCAGGAGGAATGTTTAACCCAAATGTATTATATTTGTGCCTTTAGTCTGAATGATGTAAATAAAGATTTATTTCGAAATTGACCTAGACCCCAAGAAGTATGGTTTCATTCTCCCTTGTTTGACGCACCAGTTTGTGTTGACTCGTCCCAGAGAAAGCAAACTGTCAGTCCTATATTGCGTTCAAGAAGATTCAGGGAATCGTGTTAAGTTCAAGGACAACCCTCAGATAAATCCGATCTTTACCTTTGTTCTCGTTTAAAATGGTTTCTGAAAAACTGTGTTAGTAAGGTGATAGAGATGGTAGTGGTAAATGCATTATTTTATTTTATTGTATTTGAATTTTTTTAATTTAATGTTCTTTACTTATTGTGTGTTGTTTGTTTACAGTGAGACAGGCCAGCGTGTTCGGCCTGAAAGACGTCAAGAAGAAGACCAAGGAGAAGCTGCGGTTGGTTTGTCGGAGTAAGGGCAACCCACTCCCGGCAATTTCCTGGTACAAGGACGACCAACCCCTCAACGCCACGAGAAATTCAAAAATACAATTTAAAAAGTTAGTAGAAATATATATATATATATATATATATATATATATATATATATATATATATATATATATATATATAATGTATTAAAATATAATAGTTTGAAATATACATTTCGATTTTTAACACATACATATTTAAACTTCACACACACTATTCTATATATATATATATATATATATATATATATATATATATATATATATATATATATATATATATATATATATATATATATATGTATGTGTGTATGTGTATATATATTTTTTTATTTCTTTTCCTTATATGGTATCCCCATATAAGGACCGTTTATTTGTATATTAACATGTTCCATGCCTTATAGGCTTACTACATGTTTTACAATGTTATAACAAGGTTAACATGATTATTTTAACATGATTAGTAGTAAGATAACAAAAATATTTAAACAAAATCACAAAAAATAAGAAAAGTAAAAACCGAACAAAAAAACGAAACAAAAGCCAACAAGAAACTACCTCCGCTGCCCATCATTTGTCAGTTTGTCAAAGTCGATCTTTCGTATAAATGTGAGTAAGTCAGTCTTAAATTTAGAGAACAAATTTTGTTCTGTCTCTGGTCATGTTCTATGTTTGAGAATAATATTTTTTACTAGATTAAACCTTTGTTTTTCAAATGCTTTACATTCGTAAAGTACATGTCTGAAATTTTGAGTCTGTCCGTCTTCATTACATATGTCAGATCATATTATGTTAAATCGTTTGTGATATTATTTAGAGTTACCGTGTTCTGGCACTATTTGTGTTAGTTTGTAGTTGTTACTTTGTATGTGTTTGTAATTGCTGTGTGTAATGTGAGGTATAAATCTGTGTAAGCTTGGTGACTTTGATGAGGTCACCCACAATTGGTCCCACTTTTCAACCATATCAGAACTTATGTCCCACTTTATATATGATAATGGTACTTTGTTATACGAAGGTAACATATTACTTTTAGCCACCTAAAAAAAAAAAAATAAATAAAAAATAAATAACTGTTCCAAACCATTTACAAATACAAATTTTGAATAAAAGTAATCATTGAATCGTAATTATCATTCTTAGATAAATTCTTAACTTATGAGGTAAATTCCCTTCCTCACTCCAGAGTTCATAGGGGAAAAAAATGAATGCATAGAATTACGTTTTTTAGCCTGATTTCGTACAATCGTATCTTAAGAAGATTTTAGTATTAAATATAATATATCTGATTAAGTATTAATTATTTACTTTCGTTTTGAAGATTCTTATATGGTTTATGTAAAATTAACATTCTACATGAAGGTTTGGCTAAACAGCTCTCAACCTATTCGAGAAATAGGCTTGCTGCAATAACGTCGAATGGAAGATTTCATTTCTGTAGAAATACAGATAGGAAAATATTATAAACAAAGAAATTCCGATTATTTTAATTTTATCTTGTCATCTGATCCAAATTTCCTTTTTGTTTCTATTTTTAATTTTAAAAGCCCTTTTACTTATAGCTTTCGAAAATAGGCGTCCGAATTCGACAAAGGTTAGTCTTGCATTTAAACACCCAAAATATGTTATCATCAAAGTATTTTCTTGTTGTCATACTACAATCTTCTAGCCTTCTATCTAATATGAATTTGGTCGATATATATGTGAGTCTTAATCATTGTGAGAATAACGACGGATTCCTAAACTTGGGGATACTTAGTTTTAGAAAGCAATTATTATAATAGCAGAGGGAATAATAGATTGAAATAAGGCCTTAAACATAGGCAATCATCCTCAACCAGGAGGAAGAAGAATAAACAAAGAGGCAGATTAGGATGCCTTGATGAGTGACAATTAAACAAAGCTGTTGGCAGACCTGCTTTTTGAAGCTCTTTGATCAGGCCGTTACAACTGTAATTATATTTTAGAAAGAATGTTGATTTGAATTCGGATTTGAAAAATAAAGTGTAAACCTGGTCTCCGAGAGTTAACAGGCTCTCTATTCATATCACATTTATATATATATATATATATATATATATATATATATATATATATATATATATAAATACATATATCAATACCTATAAGTTACTCATTTTCTTTATTAATCATTAGCTTTTAAAAAACTCTTATCAATCAAAGGTTATATGATTTTAAATGTAAATAACAAAGAGATTTCCATTAGTCTTATGAATTAAGATATTAATAAAGTCGATAAAGAAAATGTAACAACAAAAATATATCCAATTTTAATTTACCTATATACATAAAAATAAAATATAAATATATATATATATATATATATATATATATATATACATATATATATAACAGTTTCAACAACATTTTCTGGTGTAACTTTATTTTCATCAATAATTTATATATCTATATATACGAGAAGATAGCGAATAAGATAATCTATTATATATATATATGTATTTATAAAATTAAAGTAAATTACAAAAAACTGCATATTAATTCATTGTCATTTCTCTATGAATAATATCGGTAAATGCCATGGCTTTGTTAGAACTTTCATTCATATTTTTTTTAGTCCTTATAAAATAGTTTTCATAACATAATTAGGCCATTCCAATATCGCACATAACATGCAAAGGACAGTTACCGTGGCCGTGCACGGCGCAAGGTATATGCAACACGCGACGCACTCCGCTGTTGCACTACCACGTGTGCATCACGTGAGAACCCACTCCCGGAAAAATTTACCTTATTCTCGCCAATCGTTTGTAAGTATAATATCAATTAGCTTGTCTCTGTACATTAGTTACTTAGACGTGTGTAAAATTTATCCGAAATTTTTTTTTACTAAATTTTTATAATTTTATTAAAGCCAACTTATTAAAAAAAGAATCTACCTATTAGTTATGGTATCTAACGCGATGCTTGGCAAGTTAAAATTACAAACAGGTAGAATCGTTGTGTGGGTCCTGTAATAGAAATAAACAATAATAACTAAAATGGACTAGGTGGTCCGCCCTCCTCGATAATATATTAATAAAGATATCTGCTTATCTCGGCCGGGCCGGGTCGTAAAACTGTCCCCGCTCAATGGAATCGATCAGCCTCTTCAACATTTATCGATAATTATCGATCCTGCCTATTCCAAGGCCACTTAGGATCCACTCTTCGGCCTATTTGCATATCCTTCAGATCTCGCCTCTTCCCTTCTTCTTCTACCGTTTGTTATCCTCAGACTCCTTATATCACTAGCACACGGTATTACGTCCTGGACTAAAACTCAGTATATTACGTTAATAGTTAATAAATATTATTCAAACTTTTTTATTATCGGGGAATCTTTATCTTTCAACCCATGGGTAGATAAGAACATCGAATCCCACTGGGTTAGTGACTCAATTATCACTTGGCCTTGTCCCATTCATTGATGGTTCTACCTTCTTCAGTCATCGTCAATCTAAAAATCATTTATTATTGCTAACATAAAATTTCTTTTCAATGACTCTAAACATACTCTTATATTTATACAGAAATATGCGCAGAATCATAAAATCTGTTTCAAATGTTCAGGTATTGAAGTTATGAAAAGAATCATTTGTTTGTGTAGTATTCGGTAGTAGAACGTTTATTGTCTTCAAATAAAAATTGAATAATATCGTAGATTGATAAAAATATTGTAACCTATAGATGTAATGGAAATGATGCTCTATTTAAAGAACTAGGTAGTTATATTTAAAAAATCTGTTAACTTCATTTAAAATGTAACTTCAATTAAAACCGTTTAACTATCGGTAATAGCTCACATTATAATATTCCCATTTCCAATATTTAAATGTTTCCCTATAATAGTTTTTAAAAGTTGTTCCATATTTTAAATTTCTTACCTAGTAAAAAAAAGGGTCTATGAATCGGACTTGGGATACATCCGCCTTTATTAATCTAGACTCATCAAAGCTCTCTTGTGCTGTAAAAAACATTTTCAAACGTTTAACAAAAATTAGAGCAGGAATACCACCCAAAGCAGGAAAAGGAATGCCAAACAAAGCAGGAATGCCGCCCTTGTCTTTCAGAAGGAAAAAGTTAGCAGCTAACTATATCTCTAAACTTCTACCTTATCCCGAACACCCTGTACACAAATACATTTTTAAATCCAGATTTCACGAAAACATTTGAAAAAATGTCGAACACAACACTCCCTTTATCAGAAAGAGAAAATACAGCCATTAAATTCCTCAAAGAATTACCTGTGCACAAACAAGAAGCTCATACCCCTCCATGGACAATCAAATCGCCCAAAACATTGCTTCATTTGCCCCGACTTTCCAAAAATAATACCTCTCCTTCTGAATATAAATCCGAATTTTCCCGTCTACTTCAAAGCATACCTGAACCTTTCGTAATCTATACTGACGGATCTAAATCTGACGATTCAACTGCATCCTCCTTTGTTACCCACAACTCCACTCATAAAATAAAATCACACAAATTATGCAATATATATATATATACAGCAGAACTTAATGCAATAGCGTCAGCACTTCACTACTCCATATCAATAAAACAAAGCAACATCGCAATAATAACAGATTCACTTAGTTCATTAAAAGGTTTAAATAACATGTACCCCAAACATCCAGTCATCATTAAAATCCACTACTACCTCAGTATACTGCAAAATTTGGGAAAGTCGGTCGACTTTATCTGGGTACCAAGTCATATTGGAATTATTGGCAACGAACTTGCCGACACAGCAGCGAAGCAAGCATTTACACTCCCAGGTCGTGGCACTGCTATCCTAACACCCCAGGAAATGAGCTATCCCCTCAAAATTAAAATAACTGAATATTGGCAATGTACGTGGAACGAAAGCCCACCAAACAAGTTGAAAACAATAAAAAAGTCGGTAAAGCCATGGGTCACATCAAGTCGTCTAAATCGCAGAGAGGAGGTTGTCATGACCAGATTGAGAATAGGCCATACAAAGTTAACCCATTTACATATAATTATGAAACAACCACCATCTAAATGTCAGTTAACCACATATTTCAGGAATGTTTCTTTTATACACCAAAACTAACTAAATTAGGGCTTACAACAATTATCTCGGACGTTCTTGGCAATGACGAATCTAAACTTAAATCAGTCTTAAGTTTCTTAAAGGAAAATGAACTGTTGAACAAACTTTAATTGATTTTCATAACTACTATTAAATTTCTATTTTTATTTATTTTCTATTTCCTTCTTTATTTCTTTTCGGAAATTTATTTAATTTCTTAGGGTTCGGATGGTGGCTGGGGGGGGGGGGGGCGCTTCCCAGATGCGACACGGCTGCTTAGGCTAGTTATGCTCCGAACCTTGTCAGGATTTGGACTTTTCCATGTATAAGAAATGTAAAAGAAATATGTATTCATATAAATAAGCAAGCCGTGGCGCGTTTCCTGCTCGGCGGGTGCGGCTCGTCTCTCCTTGGGAGCGCACCTCTTTTCGCGGCACCCTTCCTGACTCTAATTCTTACGTGAAGATAAACGAATATATATTTATATATAGAACTACACAGGCATTGATGACCCTAGGGTTTTATGCCTATAAACCCCAACAGACAAACAAACAAAAATTAACACTTATTCCATAAGAATTTTAACATAAATTTTATGACAATAATAATGTTTCCTAATCATGTCCTAGGAAGAGGTCGATGGTAGTGTTCCCAAAAGTGCGACCCGAAGACGCCGGCAGATACGAGTGCAGGGCAACTTCCGTCTCCGGAATCGTCAAATCCATCTTCGCTGTGGTGACCGTAGAAGCACAGCCAACCTCTAATGGTCAGGACAACAGTGAGTACTATCATACACTATCATTGAAGATATATTTTGTTATGAACGATATTGCTCCTCCTTCCTCTAAGATCCTCTTATAGCGTGACATCACCAAGGGCACCCGATGACACACTATCTGCTGAAAGATGCATGAGTCGCTGTTGGCAACCCAGTTCCATAATGACCGTCTGTCGTGTCATTAGTCTGACTCATCTGTTAGTCTTTAATCCTAGCTGATTCTTCAGCAAACACAGTTTGTATCCTACAGGGATAATTTTCTAAATGTGGATTTTTCTTTTTTTAATTATACATCTCTCATGCAAACGTATTCCACCTTTTACATTAAGTTTTGGAATGCTGAAAAAAATTGCTTTGATAAATGTTAAAATTAATTTAAAAGTTTAAAGATAAGAAACGAAAATAAAGATAAGAACTGTAATAAAATACTGAATATAATTTAGTTTAATTAGTGGGAGCAAGTTCTGAAATGACTGTGGCACTAATTTCTACTAATTGGGGCGTTAGTTCCTCTTTGCTTGAGATATCTTAACAAATTTTCTGCTCCTATGTAACACTTCCGTTAGATATCATCCATCCAGCTGCTAGATAAAAATGAGGAAACGGACAAAGTATCTTGGGAATATTCACAAACGAGTTCATTGTTGCTTGTGGGAGCGTATGTAAGTCAATAAGTATAAACTCTATTTGGCAAGCTCTCTACGATATAGGTGCCATTAACAAGAGAGTCAAGGCTTCAAGGTTTATGTAATACTCAAGGAAAATATTAATGATAGAGCTTCCAAATTATAACATATGTTAAAAAAAAAAAACATTCAAATCTTTGGGGTCGTCTAACGTTATTCATATTGTTCCGCTCTCCAGAAACTTTGGATTAAGTACAAACAATCGCATTTTGAATGTTTAGAAGTAGTTTTCTCACAAAACTCTTCCATTTAAATTCCATTTCGAAAACACTATAATCTAATCGCTGCATATTCACTTATCTTTATGTTTAACGCTTATAAGCTTATTTCGATGAAATGTATCTTTTATTTCCTCCAATTTACTTAGAACAATTTCGCCACAAATTGATGGCCATTGTTTTTTTTATCTTAAGTGAATATCCTATTAAGTGTGTATTTGACATGAGATGCTTTAGCTGCTTTGCAATCAATTTCTTACTTAGAAGTCCGTAGGCGGTTAAAGCACACTTCAAATTCTTATTTATGAGAAAGCAAAACAAGCTATTCCGATTTGAAATTCGCCTTTATTTATCTCTAAATCTCGGTCTTCTTAAATATTGTAGGTATCAGGTAATTCATCCTAAATATTACTTTCTATCATCTTAAAATGAAATGAAAGCCGTTTATAATAATAACAATATATTTTGTATTTGTTTCGCTACCTCAATGTTTGTTTATTAGTGCCAGTCTGTATCACATAAAAACGTTATAATAATTCTTTTTTTTTAAATTGAGAAATAATTCCCAATTTTCGTTTGCCAATGAAAACGAATTCTCAAATCTTACAACTGTAATCGTTGAAAAGGATGAGTATTCTGAGAGAGTGTGCATAATCTGTTTGGAATCTGTCTTTACCAATCTAATATTTACAGATATGGGAAGGGAATGAGGAGATGCAGCAGTCCATAGTATTATTTCTACAATAATGCTTGGACTTTACTACCCGCCAAGAATAGAACAGATCTCCTCGCTAGTCATTTCATTTAACCCGCTTCATTTTCTGATCAATAGAAGCATCATGGGGACAGCTGAAATATAATTCTGAAAGTCATTATGAGCATCATTTGATAATGATCTTCTTGTCAGAAAAGAAAGAAGATTCCACAAGACCTTATTAGACATGAAGAAACTGCTGTTTGTAAAAAATATAATCCGATAAGCTATGAAACTGCTTCCTCTTGACCACACATTCAACTTTTTCTAAAAATGAAATGAAACGAAATGAACATAAGCTTTATTCTTGGACTTATCGTACTCTAAGAATAAACATTGTCCACAATTAATTATACAATTGTATGGATTAGTTAGTTCATTAGTTGCTTGTTAATATAGCAGTGAATCACAAAAATATTACATGAAAATAACAAAAAAATTCAACAGTGAAAATTAAACTACCTTTTTATCATTCAGTGCATTACAGTGTGTGCTACATATACATATTGTGACCTCTTGGACGAGTTTTATTATATTTCCTTAACTTGTATATTGTAAAGCCGAAACTAAAGTTAGACGAATGATATCGGGCTCTCACCAGATCTTGAGAAACATTGTATTTGAGGTAATGGTGGATAGTGTTGACCAGGTGATACGGAATAGCTAAGGTGCCGACAATGACTGTAAGGTCTGGACTATCTCAAACAGAGCGGAACGGACCAGTGTCTCCAGTTTCCAGTGGTTGCTTCCTTTGTCTTATTGCTTCAATTTGGAACTCTTTTGTCTCCTTTTGTCAGAGCTTTACCGTCTATTCCGTCTGCCGCTACCTAAGGATGACCAAGGTGACACCTCATTCGTTCAGAAATTTTTTATGCTGTGTTGGAATATGAAAGTCCTTAGTGTAAATAATTTCCCTCACCTTGAATTCCCAGCAATTATGAAAAGCGAATGTTTAACAGAATAATTCACACGGAGTTTCTAGATGCCAATTACCTTTTTAATAAAGGCTCTTTACTAATAATAAAGTTGAAGTCAAGATAAGTAATTCTTGTCAGAACTAAATTTATGAAAGTATTCATGTTACTTGATGATACAGGCACTTTTGTTTATGTTAAATTAACAATATATTGGGAAGCAATTGTCTGATTCTGTTTATTCAATTACTGTTCAAGTATTCGTCTTTAAGAGTAGGAACGTCAGTATAAATATAAAAACTTATATAGAGTGAATATTTAAACAAGTGTTGAGTCGTAGTTTGGAACTACAATTTCTAGATGAGTCTTTTAGACTTCCAGCACACTCTACTAGTTTGAAAAAAATATATATAAAATATTAAGTTCGCAAAGTTAAGTCAGTTGGAGCATTGTTGTGTGTGCAGAACCACGGCTGCACTGATAATATAGTCGGGAATGAATTATATAAAACACTACTATAATAATTAATTTCATTCATGAAGAGCATCTCTCACGTCATAATGGATAAAAAGGAGACTATGGTATTCTTCAAATTAAAAAAAAAAAAAAAAATTATGATCATCATGGGAAACACAACCAAACCTTTGAAATTTCCCATCCTTAATCATAGAACTGAGTGGAATATGAAGTGAGATGTTTTAATACTTAAGATCATCAACAAACAGTACTTTCAGTATTATTCCAATTTCATAACTGTAGATTTTTTACGAAGTAATGAGAATGTGGTCTTTGCTGAAATATTTTTGTGCGTTCTTAAGGACAATTGAATCGTTTATTTCAGAAACCACCTAAGTGCGCTTTTTTCATCTTTCGGAAAACAAAAAAAAACTGCGCTTGGGTTCTTTCTGAAATAAACGGATTATTTTCAAGGCTGCCAAAACGCATTGCTGATATGGAACATAAGTTATTTCTCCATTAAAAGATGTATTTTTCTTTAAATTGTACAATACCACAAAAAAGCATGATTTGATATTTTCTCCATTAGGTGGTTTTTGAAATAAACGATTCAATTACAGTGTTGTTTTTTTATGGAAATTTTACCTCTAACATCTGACAGAAGATACCAGATTCTTTTCGTAATAATTTTGAACATTTTACGTTGTGAATAAAGACATTCAAAAGGAGAATAATTTTGTGGTCGAAACCATAGTTCCTGCTGTCTGATATGGTGTAAAAATGTCAGAAGTACCTATAAACAGATCGACATTGTTCGGTTAGTCCTTGGCTCTTCTGCTGTTCTGAATGTAAAAATAATCTCAACCTTACCGCTACCTACTTATTGTACAATATACGGCCGTCTACATAGCTTCTTCTTGTACAAAATAATACACAATAATTACTTTATCAGTCGAACTAAAATCTCAGTTTCATATTGATAAGAATAAGAAACATGGTCACAATCTTAAGGATAATAATGAGTCGTGAGATAGTTAGCAATTTAATGTTTTTTATATTGAGCTCATGAACTCGCTGGTTGGTAGCTTGTATTAGCGATTAGTGAGTTGAGTCGCTCCAGTCCTGTAATCATTAGGCTCAACTAAGAACCAAGATTGTGAACTATGAGTAAACAGTGGAATTAGAGTCATATCTGCATATTATTATTAAATATAAAACGCAGGAGATATTCAAACCTTTAAAACTTAGCTATTCGAGTTTGTTTTTGCAAGAATCTCTCTTACAGCTCTATCGGCCATTTCGTTTCCTTCAAACCTACGTGGCTTGAGACACATACAAAATTGTGCCTATCTATACTTTTTTATTGTGAGAGGTAGGTGTGATTGCATTAGATCTTTTGGTTACGCTGGCACATATAATCTATCAAATTCAGTGAGTGCTGCTGCTATCATCCAGTTATCCTAGCGCAGTCCTCAAGATCCACGGCTTTATTCTTCCCCCTTTTGCTTACATTTGCCTAATTATGATTTTTTTTTTTTTTTTCGCCGACAGTTTTTATACATTCTCCAATAAACATTCTGCAATACTTAAAGCAGCTGAAGTATAAGGCAAGCCATCATTTCCTCGATTTGACAGCCTTATTCCAGTTGCTTTCAGATAAAAATTAGAAGTGATGTTGAGTAAAAACACTCAATACAATATAATGGTCAGAGATCTTGTAATTGTTATGTAATTTAATATATTTATATATGTTATCTATAATTTTTAGGTGAGAAGAAAACTTGTTTAATAAATTATGAAAAATTATCTTACATAACACTTTTTCTTTGATATGAAAGATATGGTTTCATAGAAAAATAAAAGTGTAAAACCGGCCATCTCGAGGGTTTCAGAGCGGCCGGTAGAGATCTTGTGGGTTCTGTTCTCACCTGGGTCGGTTGATTGGTTGTCCCGCGAAAAGAATTTCTACCTTCCCACTCTGATTTATAATAACAACTAACAATAAGTTGGTCACCAGCAGCATTACCCGTCCTTTTTGCTCCTGCTAGAGAACATGATTATGTGAAACTCTAAAAAACAAACAACAAACCCTGTTCTTGTTATATTAATAACTACTAATTGGTCACTGTAGCATATATATATTCATACTTATATTATTTATTTATAATAATATTAATTTGTTTCTTGATTATGTTGACTAATTAATAGAATCTGCTGATTAGTTCGTGTTAAGTATGATCTATATATCATTAAGTATCATATAAACAAATAGACATCACTTAATATCCACTAATTACGAAGTGTATTTTTAAATCGCTAATTGAATGTCATTTAATTGTTCTATTGTACCCATTTAAAGCACTTAACATTATATAATTAATTTATATGTCGTGTGTTATAAAAATATTTTGACGACAATCAAACTATTAACTTAGACTTTCTAATTTCAACAGCGAAATTCCTATACTATTTTTTTTTTTTTTTTTTTTTTTTGGTCTAAATATTTTGTTTGTGTTTAATGCATTCCTTCAAACGTACTGTAACATGGGTCAAATTGGACCCTCGAAATTTACTTGAACTCAAACCGACAAAAAAGTATTTTAAATTACTATTGTGTCCATCTCATTAAAACCTTAAAATCCCTTTAATAGAGAGCAGCTAAAGCATAAGGCAAGTCATCATTTCCTCGCTTTGACAGCCTTATTCCGGTTGCTTTTAGATAAAAATTAGGAGTGATGTTGAGTAAAAAAAAAAACAACACTCAATACTATAAATGTTTCATTTAAGGAGATTAATATCAAGTTATTATATTAAAAAGGCATAACTCCTCATTTGCTTTATTCAGTAACTACATGTTTCGGAGCTTGTCATGTTGCTCCATCTTCAGGTTCTACAATCATTATGTTATGTTATTTTACAATTCTTCACTATATTAATACATCACTTAACATTTTTGGTTTTTATTACCTTACACTGTGATATTCTCACTGGTCATCTCATCTACACTGACTCCACTGGGCAATGTTCAATTATTGTTTTGTTTATTTATTGTCAGCTTCTGGCCTATTCATTTAGTTCCTATTTTACCATTCTACTTCCATTCTATTAGTTGGTCCATAAAAAGAATGAAATCATTAATAAATAATAGTAATAAAAGTGTGAATGGTAGTGACGATACAACTAATAGAATGGAAGTAGAATGGTAAAATAGGAACTAAATGAATAGGCCAGAAGCTGACAATAAATAAACAAAACAATAATTGAACATTGCCCAGTGGAGTCAGTGTAGATGAGATGACCAGTGAGAATATCACAGTGTAAGGTAATAAAAACCAAAAATGTTAAGTGATGTATTAATATAGTGAAGAATTGTAAAATAACATAACATAATGATTGTAGAACCTGAAGATGGAGCAACATGACAAGCTCCGAAACATGTAGTTAATGAGTAAAGCAAATGAGGAGTTATGCCTTTTTAATATAATAACACTCAATACAATATAATGATCAGAGATCTTGTAATTGTTATGTAATTTAATACAGATACTATGAATCATTTTATATCTTTGATATTCACAACTTTGGAGGTTCATTGACAGTCTCGATTATAAATCCTCAGGCTCTTGTCTTTGAGTGACTTAGAGGTGTAATATAAAGGTCGGATTCGGTTAAAGTATGAGCGATATAGGCGATCCAGTCAGACATGTTGGTCAGAGGATTGGCATCAGTTTATAAGACTCGGCTGAGTGTGTGTATAGAGCTAGGTTTATTTTAGACTTATATCTGAGCGCATGCCCGGCAGCGAAGTGAAACCCAAGCCGACCCTCTCTCTCTCTTGTCTAGGTCTTTAATCAGCAGCAAATTATATCATTCGTTTCTTCTCTCTAGCTATATAAATATGTGAAAGATTCAGTAACTTCCTGGTGAACTAGATGCACAAGTAACTTCCGGTAATTGCTAATGGAAAATGTAATCATTCTTGACTTTTTCTAGAGATGAATCAATACATTAATTATAATAATTGAAGAGAAAAAGTTTCATTTTTATACTATTTATTTTGAGAATAAACAATCCTACATCAACACTGTTATAGATTAAGTATTGTATGAACAAAAAATTAAAATTATTATGGAGCTGTGATTTGTCAAATGAATTCCAGTGCTAAAAAGACTGAAGATCAGCTTTTCTATAGCCTCCGGAGTTAATGATGACTATTCTCTATATTTATATCCTCTGACCATTGACCTTTTCTTTTGCAATCCATCGCGCTAATGTAAAAGTATTTCAATGATTTCATTTGAAATAAATAAGAAATATCAACAAGGACTGAACCAGATCATGTGTGGGTTTCCCTTTAACTGTTAATTATATATCGTAAGAAATTTAACCAACATATGAACTTATGTATTTACTCAAACATTTTTTCTATACCACCAACTTGTAAGAACAACGTTCCTTATCAATATTTTTTCTGTTTGCTGAATTTTCTGCGTTTCAACTAAATCTGTATGTATTTATATACTTCTCTCGATAAGACAAAATTAATGAATTTTCGCTTCTTTATATTAGAATTACTAATTTCAACGATGACCAATCGATCCTTGAAGGTCTTCGCATAATATAACGGCATCTCTAATAATAATCCTTTTTGGTCAGGTTTCAGAGTTCACTTCTTTACTAATACATTGAAATTTACCATTCAGTTGGTTTTCAAAAGATGTAGAAGGCTGTGGAGATCTGTCAGAAGATGCGAACAATTTAAACGTTTTGGTTCATTGAATAGGTCCTTGGCCACACCGAGGCCAGCCATTGGTCATATCCGTTCTATACCTTTTATCATAACCATCAGAGCTTCAAAAACCCGTCCTCAGAGATTTGTCTCAGTTTTTAAAATTTTAATCCATCAAAACTACTACCACATTGTTTAATTAGGTTACTGTATTATTTACGAATAATATACCAAGAGAGAGGAAAATATTGCATGACAAGGCATCTAAGATGTGATATGTTTAAATTTGTCTTTGAACATGTGATTCCTTCTGCTAAAATCGAAATCCATTCATTAATATTCAAGATATCGATAAAATTTATTTCCAATAATTTTCGATTTTGTTCTATTGTAAAATCAATAGTAATAATTAGTTATTGTTTCAAAGTAATCAGTTATTTCAACTTCTTCAATGAATTAAATATCGTATGATTTCGACTTTCCATTTTTTTAAAAAAATTACATTCCACATTTACATGAATGATAACTGTGCTTAAATAAAAAAAATAAGGCTGAAGAGAACAGAAAGGTTCGATGCTGACACCACTAACCTCTGGACTCACTTCCATTCAATCCATCCCTTTAAATTTTTAGAATCTAAGACTGATCAGTTTAAGTTTTCGAAGAAATTGATATAGCGAGTGAATAGTAGATTCATTTTCATATTTTTTTAAAAAATTCTATAATATTTCAATTTCTAGTCATTTATAATATTGTTTTAAACTTATTTTTAATGTTTACTATTTATCACTGGAGTTACGCATGAGGGTATAGAAGGATCATAAGAATTAGGATAGATGAATTAGCTACCATTTCTATTGGAATTATTTTATTTGAAAAATAGTCTCGAATGTTAAAATTGAATGTTAAACAGTTCTTAAACATACAATTTTTTTTAAAACATTAGCTCTTTGTTACATATATTATATAAATTACAGTTTTTAAAAATGTAAGACAAGAATTAAATATATTGGTACTCACCTAATGACCTAAAGAGGTTTTGCCTCTTTGTTTTAAAACTGATGATGAATGTTTAAAAATTTGAAACTAGTTTTCAAATAAAATAATTCTAATAGAAGTGGCAATTAATTCATCGATCCTAATATCACGGTTTATCATTCAAAAACACGTAATAATTGAATGGATCCACCGAAAAACTTTCAAAGTGACAAACAAAATTTTGAGTAATCAGTGAAAGAAAATCGTAATCTAAAGTTTTTGTTAGTTTTGTAGGTTAGATATTATATTTACATATTAATTTCTTATATTTACATGTATACTGACATAATGGAGTACTATATCATACTATGACGTAATAATATACCTTTTAAATTTTGTCGCATTCCCGTCAACCTCCAACTCAGTACAATGACCAATTCTATCACCATCTACTCCTATGGGTAAAACTACCACCTGAAACTCAACATCCAGTTCCTTCCCAAACTTCCTATCCAACATACCCTTCGACCTCAAAAGGCCATACAAACGCTAACATCCAAAGATGGGATCCCTCCCCAGCCAATATTCCCGAGCCAACAAATACCCCACATCCTATTCCCAACCAAAATCCAAGTGATATCAACACTATCCTCTCTTAATTCCTGACAGAACTGAAAGAAACAATCAAACCTCTCATTTCTCTCCTCACCAGAGTCCTTTCTGAAGTCCCATTTAACATTCCAAAATGAGCAAAAAGCCTCTAGCTGTCATTTTGTGGAATGCAAATGGTCTTCATAATCATCGAGACGAACTTGACGTATTTCTACATGACAATCATAGATATAGCCCTACTTACTGAAACCCACTTTACAAAACAAACATATTTTCACATACCTGACTACATTACTTACAGATTAGACCACCCAGACAACACTGCCCATGCTGGTTCTTGCATCCTTATCCATAAATCAATACCTCATTCTCTTGTCCCTTCTACTCCTACAGATACGATTCAATCCACATTAGTAACCATTTTCACTCGTCCTTTCCATATAATATTTTCAGCTGTATACTGTCCTCCTGGATTCTTATAACGACCTCGATTCCTTATTTAGATCCCTCGCACCGCGCTTTATTGCTAGAGAGGACTACAACGCCAAACACCAGCGATGGGGTTGCAGGACATCCAACCCCCGTGGCAGCATCTTATTCCGCATTTCAACATCCAGGTCCTATTCTGTCCTCTCGCCCTTAAACCCTACATATTGGCCTACCAAAAAACGTCCTGATATCCTTGATATATTCATTTCCTCCCAAATTTCCACCTCTCAAACCATTTTCAAATCCCTGGACGACCTTTCATCAGACCACAGCCCTGTTCTGCTTCTCCTTCATTCAAATCCTGTTCCTAAACCTTCTCCTTCAAGACTGATTAAAGGACGAGTAGACTGGGAAAAATTTCGTAACGATTTAGAAAACAAATTAGACCTAAAAATTCCACTTAAAACAAACCAGGACATAGACACCGCCATAGATAAACTTACCACATCAATATCTATCACAATTAACGATAACACCTCACACAACAAATTGTAATTCTCTCCAAACTAACTTGTCACACCATATTCGCGATTTACTAAGAGAAAAACGTAGAGCAAGAGCAAAGTGGCATAGGACTAGATACCCATCAGATAAAAATAATTACTGTAGACTAACAAATAAACTTAAGACAGAAATTAAAAAATACAAAATTCAAAAATTACATAACTATACAGAAAACCTTAATACCACCGACTAATCTTTATGGTACACCACAAAACAACTACTAAACTATAAAGATCACAATCATCCTCTACTAACCCAAGCCCGAACCTGGTCAAAATCGGACGAAGAAAAATCTCTCATTTTCGGCCAACACCTTTTCCAAACTTTTAACCCACATCTTGATATCGTTAATCCTACTCACCAAAATGATATAGAAGCAAAACTAAATATTCCTCTCCAAATGTCTCCTCCCCCTAAAGCATTCCATCCTTCAGAAGTATCAAACATCATTCACAGATTACCTTCAAAGAAAGCCCCTGGACACGACCTAATTACATCCCATATCCTAAAACTCCTTCCTCAGAAAGCCATCCTATTCCTAACGTACATATACAATGCTGTCCTCCGTACCACATATTTTCCTGACTCCTGGAAATTATCTATAGTTAAGATGATTCCAAAAGCCACCTGAGCTCCCATCCTCATACCATCCTATTTCCCTTTTGCCAATCATGGGTCGTTAGGACAAACGTCTTACTTGGAATTCACATACAAGACTAAAGCGACAAGGAACTGCTCGTCGTTACAGACTACTTTAACATTAACTAGACAAACGATCAAACCTCCTAATTCACTACAAAAGACTTATTTACGTGACTGTTATTAGACTTATTTGGACGTACGGAGTTGAGCTTTGGGGCTCTACTAAACTATCTAATTCATCTCGTATCCAATCTGAAATCCTTCGAAAAATCCTAAATACCCCTTACTTTGTCACCAATAAGCTTATCCATAAAGACCTTAATGTTCCATATGTTGCTGTGTTAGCCCAAACCAGATACCTATCCTTCCATAGTAAGCTCCATAACCACTCCAATCCACTAGTCTCCCAACTTGCTTCCTCCTCCATCCCTGATAATCCTCCGAGGCGTCTGATAAGAAGATGGCCTAGAGACCTTTTAGTGTAGACTTTATTGAAGTGCTACTAGTGAGTAGTTCTTCACAAGTTATTTACATGCCATTGTATTCACTGTCAACACATTTACTTGTTGTATATTATTCTGTACAGTTGTAAATATCAATAATTGAAAGAAAAAAAAATTTGTCGCTTAGAACTTTTTTTGGCGGATCCATTCGATTGATGACCGTGCTGTGGTCGAAACTATCTTTTGTTTCCATTCTATAATTTCAGTATTACTTAAATTTTTTAATTCCTCTAAATGTTTCGATACTGAATAACCGATTTCACAATAAACATATTGTTTCCTTCTTTGGCATAAGTGATTTAACTAGATAGAGAAAAAAACCTTATGATCAGAATATGTTTTTTATTTATGATTCCTAAATGTTTCAGTTCTAGAAGTATAAGCTTTAATCAATTTATATAAATTTGGGTATTTTTTACGGAATAGTCCGAAATCTTAACGACATTTTGGTATGCGTTGCAGAGAGTTTATGACAGAACAAGTTCATATAGATGAATACATAAAAGACTGACCACTCCTCCTCCCAGAGGCCACTAATAGAGTTATGAAATCAATTAACATATCAAAGTGCAGTTAACCCAGTTATTTTGATGGGTCCTCGCTCGTAATGGTCACATAGCGAATGTTTATTATGTTTTTTATATTTAAAAAAAAAAAAAAGTGGATCTAAATGAGATGAGCCCTAGAGTGGTCCGGCTTAGAGAGAGAGGGAGAGAGCAAGAGAGAGTGAGGGAGGGTGGGAGAGTTACGACTGGACCGCCTTTTACGGCGAAAATGCGCCTCTTTCAAAAATGGAACAAACACATGTCAGACGAACCAGTCGATCGGGTTTACTGAGCTTGCTAGTCATAGTCTTCCAGGCCACACAAATAACAAATATTTCTTATAACCGTAACATTAAACGATACAGGCAATCTATCTGGAATCTTTTGTTGGCTACTAAATGGCTGACTCTCTTAAGTTCAATCTGATCTGTAAATAACAACTGTAAAGACCTGACTTGTGAAACATTCCTATATATTTATATTCCATTTGGATTGTAGTTGATTAATCAATTCAGTTTTTTAAAGTAGTTTTAATTTACTAATTGTAAGGCAATTTCCGACTTGATCCTTTCTGAAAACCTATCCGAATAGGTATAAAAAAATATAATGAAAAATATTGTAAAAGAATATTTCAATATTTTCAACTTGAAACAATTTCACAGTACCCATTAATGCACTTAACATTTAGGTTTATTTTCAGGTGCATTAGGTATAAGCTAAATTTAACATCATTAACGAAAAATGATCGGTAATTCTGTAACTAAATAGATTGGATTTCTTCAGTTATTTAAAAGTGACTAGATATACGTCCCCAACGACCTATAGCATCCCGAAAATATTTTCCACATTGAATTAGATTTTTTTCGAGATAAAAATATTATCGAGGCTATATCTAAGTTATTTTGTTTTTATAATTTTTTTAAAATTATAATGTTCTGTTGATTCAATAATTAAATTTTTCGAAATAAATTATTGATTAATATACAAAACCTAAAATAATACATTTATTGCTCAAATTCTAATCAAATTGGCAAACTAAGTTTTATTGTACTAAAATATTTATCTAGTCGATCCACACAAATAAAATTACAACTAATTTAAGACATTTCAACTTTTTATTCGTTCATGATATTAGAGTTCTAATGAGGATTATATCTCAGATTTAATTTATTATTAGTGTTATTTTAATTATGTTTTTTTTAGCGAATGAAATTTATAAATTCTTTTAGTGAATTTTAAGACTGTATGACTTTAGAAAGCGTTACGGGGGAGAGATCCTTCGGCGTTTCGCCCCAGTTAAGAGAGAAGAAGAAATCGGAAGACATCAAGTAGAAGGCTTCCTAGAAGTGGAAGGACGTGGCTCTAGGAGAGATCTAGTTCAGTTTAGCTTCTGAAGGCCAGTTGATGGTCTTAAATTAGGTTAAATGGGGTGATAGTTAATTGTGGAGGCAGTGTGCCTCTCTGATGTACCTATAACTATTGTATACCTCTGTACACAATAATTTATGTATGAATGTACATTTCAGTCAGTTTGAGGCTGGCAGCTCATTCTGGGCTTGAAAAAAATTAGAATCAAATAATTCTAAAATGAGGTTTTATCTGAGCGTTACGTATCGATATAAAATTTAGTAGATTTTAAGTTTTCTTAAAATTTATTTATTGATACTTACAACTGTATACAGTATACACATCCAGGAAACCTTTGGAAATTTTACAGTAACTTTTTTATCAACTACTCATTAATAGTACTTCAATAAGCTTTAAATTAAACAATGAAATAAGGAAACTATCGGGACAAGAAAAACATGAGAAATGATCTGTTCAGACATGGCATTATTTTAAAAAAATGATGACTGTGTTGTAGAAGGGTCTTCCTATAATGAATTTCCTTTCCTTCACTACTCCTGACTAAACTTTTATAACGAAAAATTTAATAAATGGTTGATCGTAACAATAACATGTTCTAAATCCATAATTTTTAAAAGAATAAAATAAAATAACATCCACTCGTGTTTTGTTAATGTAGTCCTCAAAAGTTGAAATCGAATCTAATTCTGTGAGGCAATTGCGTATTTATGGTTCGTATGCAAGAATTCGTCTAATTCAATGTCTAATAATAAATTTAATTAATTTAAATATCTGTCGATCTCTGTTAAATACTCTACTTTTCACGTCTATTGCATCAAAAGGACGGCCAAATACTGAGCAGACTGGTGCGTCTCACAAGGGGGACGTTTGCAGTTGTAACTCACAGATTTGAATGCCGATTTGTGTGTGGGTAGTAGGAACCTATAATAGTGCAATACTAGATTTATATCCGCCAATGATCATTAGGAGCCGAGAAAAAAAATAAAATATGAAAATCACGTTTTATTTTTTTTTCTCAGCTCCCAGTCAAGATAGAGAAATGATTCGTTCACGTTTAATTGCGGTTATGTATGCTATTTGATATAAAAATACTTCCGTTATGCTCAAGACACCACCCGGCTTTTTATTACCAAAATCAAAAAATATGTAAATAATTTGCGCTATCTCACACATTTTGCCACCGATTAAAACCAAATTTTAAAGTCATCTAAGCCGTAAAACTGCATAGTTTAGCCCTGATCCGGAGGTCGCAGGATTTCCCCTTATTGAGATATCTCCAGTTATAGCTGACCTCGGATTTTTCATTCACATCAGTTTTTTTCCGCTAAAGTCTGGAGTAATCCCAATGTTATATGCATGGATAAAAAGCAGAATGTATGCTGATTCTAGTGGTGCTATTACTATTGTTGATTATTACTGCGTTGAACGCAGCAGTTGTTATGGCCGTTAGAAATTGTTGATGAAATCTCAACTTCAAAATTTTAACCTCCTCGAAAGGGGTAAAAAAATCAATATTTTTTTATTTTGGTAATATAAATTGGTTTTATGGTGCGTTAAATCGAGATTTGAGGTCAGTTGTTCATGAAAAAAAAATTTCACTGATTTACAGAGGATTTCCTTGGAATATTATCATTTTTTTAGAGTTTTTGAGCACCCTGAAGCCGGATGGTGTCTTGAGCATAACGGAAGTATTTTTATATCATATAGCATTTCTCTATCTTGACTGGGAGCTGAGAAAAAAAATAAAACGTGATTTTCATATTTTTTTTTCTCGGCTCCTAATACTCATTGGCGGCTATAACTCTAGTATTGCACTATTATAGGCCCCTACTACCCACACACAAATCGGCATTCAAATCTGTGTTACAACTGCAAACGTCCCCTTGTCAGACTAAAATACGATTCCTCGCCGAACGATGACCGTTCTGACTTTGGCAATGACCCACCCGTTTGATGATCCCATTGTCTGATAAATAGCTATATTTTAATGTTTATCAACATTGAGAAGAGATAGAGTCGGTGGTTGGTCGATGGCTCCCTTTCGGAACAACAAAAGGAAAGAGCCTGATTGGTGCCACCCACGATGCTCTCCAATCAAAAGATACTTTTTAATTCTTTCCCACCGCCATGTCTCTTATCCTTCTATTTCTTATTCTGTTCTGTCTCTTTATATACATACAACGGCCCGACTTTATATCCCTTTCTAATGTCTTTACTCACCTTTCATGTAACCACAATTCATTTAGGCTTCCCATGGAAAATAAAATTTATTTAAACGTCTTTATATCATTATAAGTTTTATGCGAATTCAAAATAAAGTAAAGTTAACTAGTTCACAATGTTTTAAAATGTGATGTAACTAACGTGATTATTATAAGAAAGCAATGCTTAATTCTTGATATAACTTTTTTAAGCAGTACAGTCTGGTCTCTAGGTTAAAATAATAAATAAAAACACAGTATTAATAAGAATGAGAAAGAAAATCCTTAGGTCATATTTCCTGGTTGAAACCCATGGCATGTAAATTTTTCGAGATAAATTAATAAACAAGAGTCAATATACTATAAATAAATATACTCATAAAATATAAATAAACTCATAACCTAGTATACAATTCTACAAATTAGGAATTGTTCCCTATGGAATAATCCCTTCTTCATAAAACCTCAAAGTTTATAAGGAAGATATTCCTGGAAGCCAATGCAAAGCAAAATTCATCTCCAGTTTTAAGCCCTAAGTTTTAGAAAAGAACACAAGTTCATATTAAAAAGTTATTGGTCACAAATTGAAATGGTTAATTTTGAAATGACTAGTCGCTAACTTTCAAAAGAAAATTGAATATTCTCATACATTAAACATAAATATCTCATAACTTATTATTAATTGCCAACCAACACAACACCAACTATTAATTCTTTCAATGAAACATGTTTTTCATAATTAAAAGTGTATTATAATTATATTAAAAGTTATATATTAAAAAAAAAAAAAAGGGAAATAGAAACACACGTTATATACACTAATATAATAATATGTTTCATAGTTATGTTTTAGCCAATAACAGACCAAATATTTATTAAGTAGAAGCATTGGCTGAAGTAACACTTTATTCTGTTAAATTTGTAGCAAACTAACCTTCCTTTAAAATACTTCATACTGAAATATGCTCGTAACGACGCGTCGTTTTTAAAGAGGAATAGAGAAAAACCAATGTCCGCCACTTTTTGAGTGAATGTCGGCTATTTGAAAGCTTATATCTTACTTAATCTCCATTTAATCTACAGAATTTTTCTACTCCAATTGCAGAAAATTTATAAATTTAACCAAAAAAGGTTTTATTTATGACCTACTATGCAGCAAATATTTTAGTGAAAGATAGATTAGGTCGAAAGTTTTGACGCTACCAGATCAAGGTCCGAAATTTAGGATTTCACAGAAACACTAAGAACATATAAATAAATGAAAACTAACCGACCTTTTGCACACCAAAATGTACAATTTTCCTGGACTATTAGGAATTCAGCTAAAATATAATGCACCCCACATGACTCCGTGGGAGGGTTGGATTACCCGGAGAGTCGGAATAGCGAGAGGCGGATAAGCGATTTTCTACTTTATATGGAATTCTCAGGGAGGTAAACGACTCCTGTGCCTGACATAGCTCCTGGCCCTCCAGGTTGGGGGTTAGGCATAGGGCTAATAACTCTATCCTGTAAAATCCTCACCAATAAGAAACCTTAATCAGCCATAGAAAATCTGTGATAAAAACGGACCCTGGCTTTAAGATACCAGACGAACATGACACGAAGCGGAAGCGATGTCCCAAGATATGCAGAGGTTGAGCAGGCTGGTTGAGGAGGCCAAGGATCTACAAGGTCTGAAGAGCCAACAGGAAAAAAAAAAAAAAAAAAAAAAAAAAAAAAAAAAAAAAATATATATATATATATATATATATATATATATATATATATATATATATATATATATATATATAGGGTAAATCACGGGTTATGGTCACAGTTAAGGAAATTGATTGATGCAAAAGAGGATATCGTCTAGACTGTTTCGCAGATTACTATTTTTTTTACATATTTAGATTCACAAATTCTTGTTCTATTAAATGGTAAATTTACTAAAGCTCTGTATTTTTCCTTGAAATAGATTTTTCAGTTTTTATGCAAATATCCTAAAAATACCAGTTATGGGCACAGTGTATGATTTATGGTCATAGTAAAAACTAGTTATGGTCATGTGAACAAAAATTTTGTAAACAATTTTTTTATTATTTTAAAATTCACTTTTTATGCATACCTATCAATCATTTGAGGTTAATTACTCGTCACCATTAAAAATCCGTGATGGGTGACACAAAACATCAAAGGTGTGTTCTTCCTTCAAAATATTTTCCACTGAGTCAAACCAACCACGGATGTCTTTCTCAGACAAACAAGAGCTGGCTGGTGATACGGCTTCAGTGGTTCTACTGGAGATATTTGGGTGGCGACGGAGAAAACCCCTATACCATCCGTCACTAGGCAATTTACATTATCGGTTCGAAACTATTGCTAGTTCTTTGACGCTCAAGAATAAATCAATTTTTCGTTTGGGAAACCCCCATCTAGAGCAATGGATAATCCATTTTTCTAACAGGTCCTCCTCTTTAGCAGACAAAATGGGGTCTGCCACCACACTGAAACCTTCCTGTGCCCTTTAATCTTCGAGTTAACGTGATCCTTGGGATTTTGTACCTGTTATAATAAAAGGGAGTAATAAAATTGGTACTAGGTATTTTAAGTAAGAAAAACATCCATTTCAAAAACACATACTTTTTCGCTATAGATTTTACAGAAGGCATCATCTTCAGAGTACGAATATCGTATTTTAGGCATAGTTACAAATAAGTATTTACGGTAAAAAAAGAAGATTCTAAAAAAGCGTCTTGAAGAAAAAATAAAATCGTAATAGCAAGTGACCATTATACATTATACACTGAGCATAACTAGTTATGGTCACTGATAGACCTAACATTGTCACCCATGACCAAAACTAGTAAACGTTATCGTATTTTACTTTTAAGGTGATACAATTAAACCAGGGAAAATCTACATTGTTTTAGGAGTAAGAACACTTGCTATGCCAAAAAACTTGAAATGGTCATGGGTGACCATAACTAAAATCATAGATATTTATAGACCGTTGTGGTCAGTTGAAAATTTTAATTTATTAAAATGACAAAATGAAAAACAAAGGGGTCTGAAGAAAAACAGAAATCAAAATGAACAGATACATACCTTTAAAACCTGAAATTGGCCGAGAATTTCAAAGCAATTCCTTAATAATGTTCTCTTGTAAAATCACACCTACTACACACAGGAGCTATTGCACAACACTAATTCGGGAAAACATTAACTAAGCCAAACGGAAATGGATGGGAGAGAAGGATTCATTAGCAAGTGAGTCTTAAGCCCTTCCGTGAAACGTCTCTTAAAAGGATCTGACAAAGAAAACAAGCAAAGGCTTATTTTTGTTAAAAATGTAAAAACCTGCCCATAACTGGTGAGGTGACCATAACTAGTGATTTACCCTATATATATATATTTCATTTTTTAATTATTAAATTAATTTTAATATTTATTTATTTTATACCTTTTAATTGATTTTATTAATAAATATTATACAAATAAGAGTTAAATTAATTTAATTTTATATTATAATATTATTTTATAACATTTTCCAAATCAGTTGGTATAGTTACTTATCTATTAAACAGTCTTTTTGGCAAGTATAAATGAACTAAAAATCTTATCGTGATTACCTGATTATAATTTTTAAATTTTCAGCAACCACACTCTGGCCACTCTACGGAGTACCTTGTCCGATCGCCAACTATTGCCTCAATGAAGGAACGTGTACATATTACGAGACAGTTGGAGAATTAGTCTGCCAGTAAGTAATTTAGTTGTTCATTTATTTTTATTTTTATTTTTATTTATTTTTTTATTTTATTTATTTTTTTTCCTGATGTTTTCAACATTTTTGTCTTAGTTTGATCAAACTTAATGATAAAAATTGATGAATTATTTGTCACATCTATTGAAATTGTTTAAATTTGATTGTTAAACATTCATCATTAGTTCTAAAAATATACAAAAAAAAAAAAAAAAAAAAATTAAAAATATAAGACAAGAAATAATACCTGTTGATATAAAAATTATTGAATTGGCTTGATCAATCCAAATTAACATAGGAATTAATAATGGAATGGATAGGAGTTAATAATGGAATGGATATTTTTTTAAATAGGTAATAATCACTCAATTAGAGATTATGGAAAGCTTTCAGTATCATGGAAGTTTAATAACTCTAGATCAAGGTACAAAGCTTTAAGCAAACAGCAAAATTTTCTCTTCAAAATAAAAAATATATTAAAATATATTTACCAACAACAAATAATTATCTCATAATGAAAAAAAAAAATGTTTTGTTCAATGTTTGAAGTTGATAGTTTAAATATGCAAGTATTTACTATTTATTAGGTATAATTATTAGTAACCATGCATTTAGATTGACATTTACGATTTTTATCAGGCCATCATATTTATCCATTTTTTATAGGATAAATATGATGGCCTGATAAAAATCGAAAATATCAATCTAAGTGAACATAACTTTTAAATTATTTTTTATTAAAATTAAATTTCAAGTAAAAAAAAAAAATTTAAATAATAATAAACTATTCTTTACCGTTTTTCCATTGTTTGAAGTTTTTTCCTCTTATTATCCCCTAGCCTGTTAAAATTACTATAAAATTGTGATTTTACTGGCTAAAGTTTCAAATATCAATATAAAATGTTTTAAAATTATGAAAAATTGTAAAAAATTATATTTTATCACAAATTTGTAAGTAAAAATAAAATTAATCAATTAACACACTATTTTGTTTGTTTTTTCAGGTGTGCTGAGGGATTCAAAGGACAAAGATGTGAGAACAAAGATGTCTACAACCGCAGCAGTATGTATAGGCCTAAACCGTACACTTGCAAACTGGGCATTTCCTCCTCCTTTTATTGCTAAGTAAAATAATGAATATGTAATTAAATTATTTGTCTCTCCTACGACAAGGATTCGACACTTATGAAAACGACTTACGTATTTATAGGAAAGTAATATGTAAAAATTTATATATATACTCAATGAAGAAAAAGAGAGACGAGTAGTGTACATTTTATTTTATTTTTTTTCATACGTTTTAATCTAACAACCAAAGATAGTCAGAGTCTTAATTTATCTTTTGCCTATGTTCCCGAAATGTCTTGATGGAAGGGATCATGGAAAGTATTATGAATAACTGTTATATATGTAGAATAATTATTGTGAATTATTGTCTGAAAGGATCTGTTGAAACGAATCTCTAATTTAGTAACTGAGAGATCTTCAGACTCAAGTGCAATATTGTGTATAGTTATGTCTTCTAAAATATCGAGAAAACTGTACGAACACTGTAAATATTATAAAATGAAGCATTTTTTATATCAATCGCCATTTATGTTTATATTGAATGAGTAAGTAGCCACAATATGTACAGTGTTTAATTTATAAATTAAATGTGTATGAAAGTTTAATATAATTTGTAAATTATTTTTTATTAATGTATTTTCCGTAACATAGTTCCTAATACTGAATATCACGTAATTATTTTTAATGTTATTATACAAGAATAGATAAATGGACCCTTGGAGTCCTGTGAATCACTTCAACTAACTTAAAAGTTTTTATTTTATTTTATCAAAGAAATCTGACAAATTTTAATTTTAATATCCGATCAATTTCTTTTTTTTCTATTTTTTATTTATTTTTTTTAAATATCAACTTTGTTTTTAATAGTCGTTCACTATCAGCTTTATAAGAATTTTAACAAGTGTGTAAATGTTTGGATTAAGGAGATGCCCAAGTGCAATGCATGACATTTTCATGGTGCTTTTAATTAATTTGGTGACGGTCAATAAATAGTGAGTGAAAACAACACAGAATCTCCTGAAATAATTAACTGAGCAGCTGTAATAAAACTAGAATCATAATTTAAACTTTAATTTAAATAATTAACAATTAGAATATTTGTTAGGTATCTCAACAATGACAGGACTAGATAGTGAACGATTATTCCTTATTTCTATAATTTTGCTTCTCTCAATGTGTAGTTTGAAGTTTTTGAATTGTATTTAGTTATGAATTTAAATATACAATATTTTTTTTTTATTATTATTAAAAAGAGAATAAATCCAACTCACAACAATTTAATTTGTGTAATGTATCATTTCTTAATCCAGTACCACTCCACAAATGTTTTTGATACATCCATGCTTCACTTCCTTCAACACAATCTTTTTTTAAATATGTATTTTTAAAAATTCTTTTAAAGAACAAGATGAAATATTCGGAAAAAGTTCTTAAATGGTAACTTCTGTTAAAAATATAAACATATTCTATGATGAGATTTACTGATTGGAGACTGTTTGGAGAGATTTATTGATTGATGGATATGGTGGGCCTGCAATGGAGAAGAGGAGGACTATATAGATGTGGCATTTGGAGCATATGAGGAAAAGGAGCATTAACATAACACAATGTACGTTTCTATCTGTATTCCACTCAGGCCTGTATTTAACACTTTCTAACTGTTTTAATGTCTAGGCCTTATTTTCACAACTGCTAAAATCCTTATATTAATAGTGTGTCTCTAAACTAAGGGTGTAAGGTTATTTTAGAATAATTATCTGTAAAGGTAGTGTGCTCTTTACAGAATAGAAAAAACAAATCAATAAAATCAAATATTGTTTGCCACTAACCATTACAATACAAATTAGGCCCTACCGACCACAGTGTAAAATAAGTTTTAGTTTGTGAAATCTGTTGTGAGATGGATTTATGTTAATAATATCTATAACAGTTTTTTTTTCCTATAAACTGCTTTTTTTTCCTTTTTTTTGTTGAATCATTACTATTTTTTTTTTTTGTTTTTGCCTTGAATTCATTAATTTCCGCCTTGCTACTTGTCTAATTTTGTAATTTATCCCTATGATATTTCAAGGTTTGGGCCTTTTTTGTTAATCTTTATTCATTTAACATTACTAATTCAACTTTTAAAACAATCAAGGCTTTATTTAATATTCCATAAGGAAAATAAATATTAATATCCCAAAGCATGCAACTCCTTTGACGTGAAGCTTTCTCCGCACATCATTAATTTTCTCTGAAGTATGAACAGTAATTTAATCTGCTTAAAGGGAGGTCATTACTTAGCACAAATAACCATGCTTTAATCTACTTAACATTACCTTGGTATTAATTAAATTAACCTATAGAATTCTATTAAAAAACAAGATTTCATAATAAAAACAAAAAAAAAAAACTTAGAAACAAAAAAAAGTTAGAAAAAAAAGCAAAATTGCAAAAGAGAATGGGTTTGTCTGTGCAGATTCCAGCCCGGCAACATGGGAGAGGGGAACAACCCCAACCCGAATGACTTTCTACTAAATCCTTAACAAATCTATCAAATCAAACACTAAATAGGACACCTACGAAACCCTCCTTAAGGTACTTTTTTTTATAAATGGTTTTTATTCACACTATACATATTGTGCTGCTCATTTTTCATATAACTAACCAGGCATGGTATGTGTGTGTATACATGAGAGTGTGTTATTATCTTTACACTTAATTTGTTGTAAACAATCACCATATGCATGCAAGTATTCAAGATTTCTTGAATGAAGCTTGAAGACAGTTAATATTGATATAATTAAATATAAAAAAAAAATTTTTTTTTTACTTTCAGATATAACAGTGATTATTTGAGCTACCTGTTTTCCAAGAATGAAGGGCTATCTTCAGTGGTAAGTAAATATTTGTTCTAAATTTTATTTATTCTAATCTTTCAGCACAACTAAGAGAGATATAAGAATTTTGACTCAGATAATTTTGTAATTAGATTTTCTGGCTGAAAACCTTTTCCTTCTTCTTTTTTTTTTTTTTTTTTTTTTTTTTTAAAGTAAAAACAATACAGATCAGTGGAATTTCAATTAATTGTTTCATGTTTAAAAATATTGATACAGTTTTTTATTATATTGGTATTTTTCATTTAAATATCTTTCTATCAAATAAAAACAAAAACAACTTTATATATAAATCAAAATTAAATTAAACTGAGAAATACATTATTTGGTTTAACCTAACTGTTCTTAAATAAAGGCTGTGTACGTAGTACCCAATAAACAATACAGAACCTGGATATGGGTTCGATTCCCATACAAATCAGTTAATTACCTATTTCATAGCAGCCCATAAATTGAATCTTGGTACTCTCACTACAATTAAGACTGTGCCACAACATCTAAATAGCCATTTGTGGCAGGATAAAAAAGAACCACTTGCCAGACATACTTGCTCTAATGCTCCCACGAATACCAGAGTCATTGGAGATTGGACTAAATAATGTAAAAAAAAAAATGAATTTATTAATTTTGTTTAAATTATGTTTTCAAAGGGATCTAAAGTTTCTAGAATTAATAAAAATAAAAAAATAAACAATAAAAATGAAGATACTCCATAAAGGACTATAGTTTATAGGATGAAAATTGGTGTGAAAATGATTCAGCTTTATTTTATATATACTTGTTTATATATATACTAATGTATTCCACGTTTTAAAAAATACTCATCATTTACTTAACCCTAAGGGGGTTGTTTATTGTTTATAGCAAACTGAAAATAGGTAATTTATTTATATTAGGCTTCTTATTTGATGTAATTATTTATATTATTATTAGGCAAATTCTATTTTAATAATATGTTATCAATTATTGTAATAGTATCTCACAGGATAAAGAAATTTTGTTTATTTTATTCAATCAAAGTTAATTGTTCTTAAAATTAGGACATTTCTGAATATGGATTGCAAAATTGATTCTGTAATATTCATTATTTTTAAATTTATTTTTTCTTAATTAGAATATATTCTTGGCACTTCTATCAAACATTTGACCTCGAACTAATTGACAAAAAAATGTCTCCTATTGAGTAAACTTAAAAAACAAACACCATCTTTTCACCTTATCAGGGCTACTAGAAATATTAGGAAAAAATCTTTTCCTTTATAAAATAAGCCAACAATTTTTTTAAAGCTATTTATTAATATTTACATCTGTACACATATATAGAACAAGTAAATTTGAAATTGCCAATAACATGTAGAGAACCACACTTCAACAAAAGTTCTACGTGTAAATAATCCTTATATATAATTTCTTATTAATTATCATTAATTCATTAAAACATAACTATAGTTTTCCTGAAAATAAATAATTTTCTTTTCAATTCAACAGGGGCAGAGTTGCAGCTAGGGAAAAGCGGAAAAGCTTTAAAAAAGAAGGAGTATGAAATAATCTTTGTTTAATGAAGAGAGAACAAAGATAATGCTATTGCTTTATTGAAAGAACTACATAGAAAGCTTCGGTCCTTTTTGTGTAAATTAGCTCTAATAAATGCCTGAATTTATAAGCATAGTAAAGCCTGTTGCCTTTTGCACATTTAGGTGGCAAATGCTAGGTTTAAGTAATTGTGAACAAATATTCAATGTTATAGACATCTCACTTAATAATTGCACTATAGGAAGTCCTGAGGTGTTGGTATTTTTCTCTATTGCCCAAAGATTTAGTTAAACTGGAAATCAATTGTTTTTAATTTGAAACAATATAAAGGAAGATTTTTTATTGTGAAAAATGATGGACCTGACCCTTTTAAAGTTATCTCTTATTTATTTTTCTTATGAATGTGATGAAGAAATCTCTGAAACATTATTCTGAGAATGTTTGTAGTTTCTAATTAAAATTAAAGTTGTTATACAAACTATGCATGCTTACTATAAATGTGATGTTTATACTGTAGAATGCCTTAAAAACAAATATGGTTCTTGCTTTTAATTCATTAACCATAGGCTTATTCTATGTAAATTTATAAGCACTTTTGGTGTCCCAGTTCCTATAAATTAACTAACATATTTATTTTGATGTATACTGTTGAAGAAGTATAAACATATTTAAGTATTTATGTGTTATCTGGATTAGTAGAAACTCATATATGACAAGTAGCTACTTAAATAACTTCAGACAATTTCTCGCAGTTAAACTAAATTCATAAGAATTGATCTGTGAGAAATGTCTGCAAAAAATTTTAAATATGCTTAATAGAATAAATTGATGGTGCTAAATACAATTTTAGTTTTAAATGGTTATAGAAAAATTATTGACGTCTATTTACTATGGAAGGCTGATAGTAGGTTACGATTGAATTCTGTAGGATTTAGAAAAATTTTAACTAGAATTTATGAATACAACGTGTCACAATGATTTTTGTGTTTGAGGCTAGTTTCTTATAAAATGAAATATATATTTTTTTTATAGTCAAATAATTGCTGGACATTTGAAATTAAAAGACATTAAATTTGTCTTATATTTTGTTAATAAAATGTCTTTAGCTAACATTAAACTAACTTAGGTAATAAAGAAGCATAACAACTTTTAAAATTGTATTTTAAAAAAAAAATCTTAATAGTCCTTAATTAATAACGAGGTTTGGTTAACTTTCTAATTATAAAAAGCCAAAAACAAAAATAGAAAATATGAAATGAAGAATCTGAAGTTGTGTCATAATATTCTGTATGTGAGAAATTTTTAATATCCTATGTTCCTAATTATGTAATTGTTTAAATTATGTAGATACTTAATTGTACTAAAATAATATTGTAAATTTTTAGTGTAAATTTTTTTATTTTTTTTATCCTCGTTGAGTAAATATGTAAATTATGTTATGTCATATTTATGTAAAATGCTTTCAATGAAGCTAATTGTTTCAGTCATTGCTAATAAAACATCTAGTCCAAAAAAATTATATTAATATATCTGTATTAGATTTAGGTTAAGATAAGAAGAAGTTTATTCCATCCTAACAATGTGTTTAGCTTTATATCTTATAAAATATGAACACGGAAAAAGGTATAATAGAATTTTATTTTTAATTTGTTTTATCATAGGGTGATAGTCTATTGATGTTCATTAAGCATAACATGGAACCCTAATATTAAAAATTACATTAAATAGAATGTTTTATTCATATGTTCATTGTAAAAAAAAATCATAATATTGATAATTTTCAAGTCATTAAAATTATTTTTCAGTTACTTTTTATGAACTTGCATGTTATAAATGAACACAAATGTTTGACATTTCTATTTTAAATACATTTACATTTTGAAGGAAGAAAAATTGCCATCTTCAGTTCTAATTTACCTAATATTTAAATTTAACATTTAATTGAAAGAAGTAACAACTGTGATGGTTTATTGGAATATTTAACCTCCGATTTTAATCTTGAAAAAATATATAATGTTTTTCAATAAATTCAATTTAGTTCTGAAGTAATCCAATTTATTTCGATAAAAGTAATGTAATTATATTTTATATGTATCTATATTTATATAAATATGTATATTTATTATTTCTTTTATATTGTACGTTTACATAAAATAAACGTTTTCGTAAAGGTGTCATAACTCACTACCTTCATTAAAAATCATATGTATTTTCTCTTAAATAAGCAAGAATACTTGGTTATAAGAAAATGATCAGAGATGCAGTAAAAAAGAATCAACACCTCCAAGTACAAACTATAATAGTGTGCCAACGCAACCATAGGTTTTACTTGGACATATTTCTTTTTGACTACATCCATGATGATCTTCTTATTTCATACTTAACAGTCACTATACGTTTCTCAAAATTTTGTTATTACCTTTATGAAATAATATGGTTTGAAATCAGAACAGCATTGTATATTCAAATTTATTCTAATCTTTTCTACCAAAAGAACTAGATGTTCCTGTCAAAGTAATGAAGTAATGACAATTGAGAGGTACTGTTCATCAGACCAGAAGTATAAGACCAGTGGAAAAGGCATTTTCAAAATCTCCCAAACTAAAATTTGGTAGAACAAATATTTAGAATTAGGGAATATGGCAATAGTAAATGATGATAGTGATGTGGATGTACCACCACATAAAGAAAACCTTATGAACATCATAGAAATAAAAAAAAACAAAAGGCGCCTGGGACAGATAGCCTTCTAGCAGAACTGTTTGAAGCAGCTAATTGGGAAGTAGCAACAGATTTTCATAAATTAGGATTTAAAGTTTGGAAAGGGTTCAATATTCCCAATATATAAAAGAAAAGGGGGCATGCAATTTAAGCCCAACTGAGGAATAATGCTACAAAATATATCATATAAATTCATCTATGTTAAATGAAAACTTAGATATTATTAGAGTGGTATTTTGCACTACAGATGCACTATAGGGGTGTATGTATGGATGCTATTTGTAGATTTTGAGACTACAGCAAGATTATTGGCTGGAAACAAAGTATACTTTGTTCATATTCTTAAGATCTATTCATAAGAAGCTGGTTGCTGAGAAAAATCACCTAAATAAGACTCTATTAAACCATTATTAGACCTATGGACATTCAGCAAATATGCAAAAGAAAAATAAAACAGTTTGAAAGGAAATTCCTAAGATCGATCTTTGGTCCAGTGTAAGAAGCAGGAAGATGGAGAAAAAGGGCAAATTAAGAAAATAGTTGTTTCATAATTCAAAGTGTCTTTAAAAAGTGAAGTGGAAAAGAGAAATAACTATGGCATGGCAACACAAAGGATGAATCATGCTCAAGAAATAAAGCCAGACAAGATGGCTGGACAATGTTAGTAGTGAACTGCTGAAGGTAGGAATTTGAAGAAGACTAAGTTTCAGAGATTTTATGGATTTCTCCTGACTCTATGAACTGGGAAGTTTATTCTTCATTTGCTCTTACATAAGTTTAGCAAATATCAGTTTTTAAATTTACTGTTGAGTGCTGCTATTTTTTAGCATCAGATATCCAGTTGTTACCTAAACCTTTACAAACCTCATTATTCCTTATATCACATCAATCTTCTTGAACAGAGTTCTCCATCGATGATGTTCCTTCTATTTCATAACTATTCTACAAGTGTGGGCAGTATATTCATTTGAGGCCTTTTCCTTTTTACAGATTTTATATAAATGAAATATTTAAGATTATCCAAGCAATTCAGCTTTCATAACATTCAGCTGAGGTGGTGATTTATCAAAATGTAAGATGCCTTTTCTTCAATTTTTCTTAAATTTACAATTCAATTTCTTTATCACCCAAAGGGTGAGCACCTAATCTTCATGTCAGATTCCTGTATTGGTCTAAGTCCTGTTCTAAATCCTGATCCGCTGCCCTGCAGCTGGCAATTGAAAAGAGTAATAACATAATAACATAGAAAACACTATCCTCCCAAATTTAGATTATAAAAAGCAATAACATTGAAGCTAATGACTTTGCCTATTTAGCAACAATAACTGAAGATCATCATTAACAAGTATCCATAACCGCCAGCAAAACTAAAACATGTTGAAAACTCTTCTATAAGGAGGGCAAAAATATGACCAAAAGTTGAACAGAATTTTAGAATCTAGCAAATGCTCTGGCACAAGATTCCACCTAGTATGACACAATTTGGACACTTAAGAATGATAATCCTGCTGCCGACATTTTATCTGATTATTTTTAAAGAAACTAAAGGGGAAAAGATGTATTGAGGTCAGAAGTAAATTATCATACATTGGGACAAAATTATTGATATCACATAATAGAAGTCTAAAGAATATTAGTTTTCAAACCTGACAAAATAAAAAGATTTTCAAGGAAAAAAAAACTTTACTGACCAAATTATATATAATAAAAAATTTTAAAAAATTATGTAAGGGAGTGAAGACCGAAAAATCCTATTAATAATTGTTAAGATGAGTGGAACAATGGAGCATTTCCTGAATCATGAAAAAATAAGCAATTCTTACCCCAAATATAAATGCAAGAAAGCCAAAAATAAAAATTAGACATTTATAGACCGATTAGTGACTGGTCCATAAATTTTTCAATTGTAGCTATTTGAGAATTCTTCTTTAAAAATTGAAACTTTGAGCAGTACCTACAGTAAAATGAATTAATACTGTTTAAGCAAGTTTTATAATGTCAACCTACTGAAGAGCCGATGACATACAGTACTTGAGATTATATTAAAAAAATTAATTAAATAAAAATGAGCTGGTCAATGAAGACCCAAGCAAAATAAGGAGTCATATGGAAGGACTCAATCAAAAAGTGGAACTGCTGTTAGACTCCAAACCTTGATGAAGTTCTGCTCTACTGTTGGATCCAGATTGGAAGCTGAATGGGTTCTCTCCGATTATTGCGCCTCTTAATTTCACATTGTGCATGATGATTTTTTTGGAAAGCTGGATGTTATTGAACAAAATGTCAACATTCTATGCTTCAGCTGTATTTTGCCATAAGCCGACGAATTTATCATCATAACCTGCACCACCTTTGAAAGAATACATAAAATAATGAGAAGAAATATTGGGATCTGTAGCATAAAAGAAGGTGATGAGAAATCACTTCCCATGCTTCTAGGCCAATGTGTATGGGAGGAAAGAACCAAGAAACAAGCATTTCAACCTGGGCCAAGAATCTTCCTCCATGAAGGCCACCAAAAGAAAATGGATAGTAAGGAATAGAAGCCCATAAGATGAAGACCATTTGTACAGTGCTATGTACAAGTGTTCTATGTACAGTTCTCACATATATTATTCCATTATTTCAAAATAAACTATCCCAAAAGCTATATTCAGTAAAATAAGAAAATCAACATGTAAAATGATTTCCAGTGGCATCAATGACATGCTTGTATTCCCTCCCACAAGGCAAGATAGGATGGAGGAAAAACATAAGGCTTACTTATGTCTACTCAATAAGACATCCCTAACTAAATTGAAGAAAATATTAAAACCAGCATGAACAGAAGAATAGTACATAGGAGTCAGAGATTTTTTCCCATGAGAAACACAGGATTTATTCACTCGAAAAAATGGGTTCATAAAATTTTAAAAGGGAAGTATCATCAACAAAACAAATGCCTAACAGTAGGACTAAGTAAAAAGGAACTTAAAAATTCATTAGATATGAAATAGATTCCATTCAGTAAATAATAAGAATGCAGATGAAATAGCAGGCTAACTGGACAAAGACCAGGCATCATTATCAAAAATAACTCTTCCCTCTAGAATGAAAGCAAAGATTTTTTATAATAAACAAAACAACAATCCAAAGATAAAAAGAGGGACACCATCAGCTAAATATTAAGGATTTCTATTGTGAAATCTGAATAACAACAGATTATTTGTTTATTATGTAAATAAGTAATTATAATATCATATTGTCACCATGGCCAAATCTAATCAGCATCCACTTTTTTACATACAAAAAAAAAAATTATTCTAAAGAAGTTCAATTACTACTGCTTCATAGGTTGTTAAAATTTGAATAGTATTCCATTCCATTTAATGTAAATGACTATGATTGCCAGACGGGCAAAAGTAACCATATACAAAACTGTAATAAGACCAGTAGTGATATATGGTAGTGAACACATGGACTCTAAAAAAAGAATATCAGAAGTCTCTACTAGTATGGGAAAAAAGAGTTCTGCGAAAGATATATGTCCCAGTCAAAGAGGAACAAAGGTGGCACATCAGAAGCAATACAGAGCTCAGAGAGCTCTATGATAAGAGGGATGTTGTCACTGTTGTAAAAAAAGCAAGGTTGCGATGGCTGGGTCATTTGGAGATAATGGAACCTCAAAGGCTGCCAAGACAAATGTGGACGGGAACGCCGGGAGGAGCAAGGAGAAGAGGCAGGCCCAGGCAAAGATGGATGGATGATTTGGAGGTAGACATCCGGCGGCTGAATATCCGGAATTGGAGGAACGTGGCCGCTGACAATGAGGAGTGGAGAAAGCTGTGTGCAGAGGCCCAGGTCCTTCATGGAGTGTAGCGCCCCATATAGATAGATAGATAAAAAACGAACTCTTGAAAGAGATATTAAGATAAAACTCAACAAAAGAAAGAAGTTGATCGGCATGATGAACTCCGTACTGTGGAGCCCAAATTTTTCGCTAGAGACCAAGAAAAAGATTTTCCACTCCTTTCTTGAACGTGTAACACTTTATGGCTCGGAAGGGTGGGTGGTTGGAATGAGAGATACGAAGAGGCTACAAGCCATAGAAATGGATTTTTGGGGAAGTCGTATTTCAAGGATGCAGCCCCTAAACATATATTTAAAGTGGATAAAACCATAATACACACTATCGATGGCAAAAAGTTACAGTGGTACGGCCATCAGAGAAATATTTGGCCAAGGAAGCTATTATACTATGTCCTGGAAGAGAGGTTGCCCACGGAAAACATGGTTGCAAGGAGTAGAAGAGATGGTGGCAGGGAGAGGTTTGTCGGAGGGAGATTGCGAAGATAGAGAATACTGGCGGTCAAACTTATAGGGTTTCGGCATATGACCTAAGGATGTTAAGTCCTAAAAGAAGAAAAAAATTAATGCAATAATACATATGATAATTTAACCATATAGGTAAAGAATCGTACTACTATTCTGTGGTGCTACAGATCGATGTGGACGACCTTCACCTCGTGGTTGATGAATAACAATATTTTAAATTATGATTTACAAGAATAACAAACAAATATTAAACAATTTTTTGTACATTATTGAATAAATGGGTCATTCTCATGGCCTCAGCTAAAATAAATTTAAAAAATTTAATTTTTAATATCGATTAAATTTTTATTATTTTTGAGTTTTCTATTATAATATACCTTCTATTTATTAAATTCCCAGGTGAGGCCAATTTTTTTTTTCTATTTACCACTGTTTTGTATTTTAGTGTATAGTATTTTAGTGAGCTTTTCATAAAAATACTCGTGACCGTTACTCTTTCTTTAAACATTATGTTTTTCGTATTAAAAAAATATTAATGTCCTCAAATGAATAAAACTATGAATAATTTAAATATAATTAAATGCAAGACAATGCAAAAATTTAAAGATACAATGACACTGTCGATTTTTTAAAAGTTTTGTTCTTGGTTTTGAACTTGAGGGGATAAAGAGCTGTAATTATTCTCGCTATACTTTTTCCATATCTAAATATAAGATAAATAAAAGTTATAATAGGAAAACCTAGTCACATTACACAAAAATCAATCATCTTTATTTTTTTTTTAAACCATTATTTGATTATATTTAATATTTCTTGTTGTGTGACGGTCATTAGAAAACACAACTCACTGTCCATTTAACGAACGTATATACAACTGAAATGGATAAAAAACGGTTAAACATATAAACAAATATATAAACTTGTTTTTAAATCTTACCTCCCCCCCCCCCCAAAAAAAAGAAAAGAAATCAGTGATGCTTCACCCTTATAAAAGTGTTGGTATATAAGTATATAACTCTAATATAAAATTTTACGAAATTCGATTGAGTCGTTTGTAAGTCTGAATCCCCCTCCCAAAAAAAAAACTTAAATTAATGATGATTCACCCTTATAAAAGTGTCTGTATATATGTATGTAACTCCGATGTTAAATTTGACGAAAATCGGTTGAGTTGTTTTTAAGTCCGACGTTCAAATTCACTAAAAATATTGATTTGGAAGTTTTAGTTCCAACTTAAGTCCAGCAGGACAGTGAAAAATCACTGCCATGAGAATGGCCCAAATAATAAATCGAAAAATTCAAAAGTCTAATATGTACATATTATAGTTCTATAGTGAAACCAACAACAGCATTTAACATTACATGTCTATTCTCTGTCGTGGATGAAAGATGTAGATTGCAACTCATCAGTCTAAAAAAAAAGAACAGAAATAAGCTATCTGTGTAGTATTATATATTTTTAGGTCTTTATTTCAACTACTATAAATATATATTTCAACAATAAAGCATATCTATGGCGACAAGTTTCCGGCAATTTTATCAGAAGTTATCTAATATCGCCGGAAGCGTTAGGAACATTAATATTTCACGTCAGTAATAAACGAAATGGGACAGTGAGTGCCAGATAAAGGCAATGTTTAATTTTTTAATTAATAGAATGACGCAATTTAAAAAAAACATCATACAACGGCACAGAAATTTGACCAAAACTATTCCTTCTATACAATTAAATGGAAGATTGGTGCATTTAAAAGATATGGATAAATTCAACTTTAATTTAACTAAATTATATCGCTATATATATATATATATATATATATATATATATATATATATATATATATATATATATATATATATATATATAAGGGTGAGTACCTCTTAGTGTAAAAAAAATGGGTGAAACTATATGAAAAATGTCGAAGACCTCACATTTCTATTCCAATCCGTTGCAGACATACGATAAATCAAAGACTTTTTTGAGGAAACCACAGTTTTTACCATAAAAGCTGTAATATCTCCATTTTGTTTAAATATTTCTCAAATTTTGACCACAGTTTCGGATTTAGTATTACATTTCCTATACACGCAAACTTGCATTGTGTAAACTTATGACCTAAAGAACAGCTTGATCTTCACCTTATTTAGGGAACTTTCAATGTCCTTTATTACTTCAACGCTCACCGTTTTTGGAAAAAACTATCCACAAAACTGCAAATCTCACAAAAACTTGCAAATTTAATCAGCTTTCGAATGATATGTACAAAGTAATAGTACAGCCCCTTAATAGAAATGTGCATTTTATATATTTTATGCATTTTATTATATATATATCAATATGGGGAGAATATATATATTAATATAACTATTATAATAGGAGGAAAAAAGTAGTCCAAACTATTATGAATGCCGACGCTCCTAAGCAGTGCCCTTTGAAGGTGGCCGAAGTTGAGCGTCACTTCAGAGACCTCTTTGAAAATGTGAATTCCCGCAAATGTGTGGATTATGAAAAGTGTGCCCCGAGGTCAAATTTGATGTCCATCGATATACAAGCAATAAAAGAAGCAATTAAATCTACGTCGTTGGATACACCGCCGGGGCCTGATGGAGTATTAGTCCGCACGTTGAAATATTTCGATGTCTCTCACATCATCAAGACCATTGCGGAAAAAATGTTGAGGGTGGCCTATGTACCGGAATCGCTTCGTCAGGGGCGTACAATTCTGATTTACAAAGGTAAGGGTGAAGTTAAGGCTATTTCATCATGGAGGCCTATCACCATCTACTCAATTGTACGCCGCATAATAGAAAAGGCTTTGGACTGCGAGCAGGTCACCTTCAGCAAAAATCAGAGAAGTTTCATTAAAGGCTTCCCGGTAACTCACGTCAACGCCAGGATTGTTGATGCAATCATAAAGGAATCCACAGCCAACAAAAGGGATTGCGCGGTGGCGCAAGGAGTACCCCAAGGCGGCCCCGTGTCATCATCCCTCTTTAACTTGGCCACCGACCAAATGTACCGTGAACTTTGTGATCATGAATTTTCTACGGAATACGGGTACAACCTGAAGAGTGACCAAGAAAGTGTGGTCCTCACGGGCTTTGCTGATGACCAAGTTGTGTCGGCGCGAGACCAGGGAGCCGCGGAGAGAGTGATCAACGGCATCCAAAAAATTGTCGATCTAATAGGTTTGGCAATCAACCCACAGAAAAGCGTGGGAATAATATTAAATAAAGGAGAGCTGCAATCAGCGATGCTCTCCCTTGAGAATGGAAGTGCAATCCGGACAATAAAGCGAGAAAAGACAGTGAAGTATCTTGGATGCACGTTCTCGGGGGAGCTAATCAATAGTAATTTGGACAAATTAGTAACGTCCAGTTTGCTTAAGCTCAACATTGTCAATCAGTATTTGTTACCGCGTCTCACATACCCTCTTCAAACAGCGCCTCTGACAAAGCTGCATCCTTCCCTGCTTGACGGCATTGATACAATGATTCGAAGGGGTATCAAGTCCATTGTCGGTCTTCCAGCGAACACATCGACGGCGATGCTGTATGCACCCAGGAGGTATCGAGGGACTGATGCGTTGCCAATGGGAGGCCACTCTTCAGCATTGGTCTGTCCCATGTGCCGGATGCTCTGTTCTAATCTGTCTTCGATTTTACAGCGGAAATCTCCGAGTGCGCTGACACATTGGGTGTTGATCAGGGATACCGGAATATGAGAGCTCTACGGCAGTCGCTGAGAGAAAATGAGTGGCAGGGCGTTGGTGTTCGCCATTTCAAAGAGACCCCAAAAGCTAATAGTTGCTTGTCTGATAAAAAAGTGCTATCCGGGTCTTAATGGTCCAACGCCCTTAAGCTTAATATTAACTACGGACCCCTGCGCAGAGTTCCAGGCGTCAGCGAGCAGAAGAGAGAAGTTGGGTCCCTTTGTCGCGGCAGAGAGTCTGAAACACCAGCACATGTGCTGGGAATTTGCCCCAACAACTCCCTCCTTATAACACGCCGTCACAACAGGGTTAAAAACTAAATAATGGGGCTCCTTGAAGAGAAAGATTTTACCTGCTTCGATGAGGTTTACTGCATCGATACCGATGGATCTACTAGATAAGCTGACATCGTTGCATTTTCCAAAAAAGGAAAATCAGCATTAATTCTAGATCCCATGGTTAGATTCGAAAGTAACGATCCGGATCAAGCAGGTAAAGTGGAAAGGAGAAAAAAAGAAATATATCAAAAATGCATCCCTTTCCTTAAAGAAAAGTTCCGTGAGTCTTTCGGAGAGAGAGAGAGTTCTACGTGAGAGGCATATGGTTCGGGGCTTGCGGAACTATACCGAATAGAACAAGGAGCTTCGTGGAAGACCTGGGCATTGGTATGAGGGACGTGGCTGTGTTAGCAGAAAATATTATTCTGGACTCCCTGGGAATAATCCACCATCGCATATATAATAACTGACGGTTTGGGAGGTGTAAGAGGAACGAAAGGAAAGAAAAGTATAAGGATAGAGGAGAAAAAAGAAAAAAAAGGATATATACATATTGCATGATTATTGCGGTTGTTAAAAAGTTTTATATTTATTTTGTATAGTTATATTTTAGAAAGTTATATTTTGTATTGTTGTATATAAGATGATATGTTGCCTTTTTTAATATTTTAATTTTTTTTAACTGTAATTTTATAATTTGCATGGTATTGATAATTTTAGCTTGTAGATTTTTGTATTTTAAAGAAATGTTTATTACGAGTTTTTTTTTTTTTTTTTTTTTTTTTTTTTGAGCTATATTTATTTTGTTGTTGAATATTGATTGTCAAATTGTGATTGATAAGTATAATGTGTATGTAGCAATCCATTTAAAAATGGGCAGTACCACTTAATAAAGTGTTCCTCTCTATATATATTAAATGAGTATAAAAAACTTTCGCTTAAAATAACCAATTTCCAATCACTGAGACCTGCTCCTACATGTCAAAAGTTTCCTGACTGAAGAGATAGATTTTTTTAGTTCAGCTAGAATCTCAAGTGAATCAGAAATGAAATTGATAGAGAAAGAATGGAAATAAAAAGGAATATCCTGGAGGAAATGGAGGGAAGGAGATTGAGGTGGTTCGGTCATATTAAAAGGATGGATACAATATAAGAATCCCAAAAATAGAGAAGGAGAGATAGGCCTCGCATCAGGTGAAAAGATGAGGCTGAAGGGATGGCTGGCAGGGGACGGAACAGGAAGCGATGGCCGGAGAGGAGTAAAGGAACAAACTAAGGGAGGAGTTTGGCTGAAGGAAACTTCGAATGGTGAAGTTCATTCTTCACCGGAAGTGTTCGTGAAATCGCGTTCCATTCTCACATTGACACCCATATTTCATCCATCAGTACGAGTATACGAAAATTCAGCCGCTTTTTTATTCTTAGGATAAGAATCAGTATCGAGAATCGATGATCCAAAGTTGACTCCTAGGAACCGATCGATACCTTTCGTGATATCTATATATAGAATTATTATACACAGATCCCTCTCCCTAGCGGAAAATGCAATTCTTTTATCTAGTAGATCGACACTGCCTGGTACAAAATTTAAATTTAAGCATTGCTACTACAAGCCAACCGTAAAATTATTGAAGACATGAAAAGAGGATTGCAATTTTGAACTGCCATAGCTGAAGCACTAACTACACAAATACAATCAGGCAATAATACTATTTTATTTCACTTTTTTGTTAGGCATAGATTTTTCTTCGTTTTGATCACAAAATACAGACTATATTTCATTTCTTTATATGTTTATACTGGTATTTGAATTCAAATAAGCATTTAAAACAACATTCATAGTAACATTAAGATTATTTTCCAATCTAAAGAGGTGCAAAGCTCTCTTGAAAGATTTTAGTAACATTAATGTTTGTCCCGACACATCACTAGTACTAAGCCACCCAAGAATATTGTCTTATCAGAAGAATCTGTATGACGAATTAAAACATTTCACTAGGATTGCACTTAGTTGTTTTTGCAATATTTTTGGATTTTTTTTTTTTTTTTCACTTCCTAAAGCTTTGTCATTTAGGGACAGCATACATAACGTCATCAGAGTAAGGTAAGAGTGTATGGTAAGATTATTTATATGTTACTCACCATTTTTACTTTTCAGTTGTCATTCATTTATATTACTGTCGTGGTTTCATTTCATTAAAATAAATTTCCAAGAAAAAAATTTAGGACTCCCATCGTAGTATCGTCTGATTAGCCATAGCAGCATAAAGTGATGTTAAACGAAATAAACAATAACCAAGAACATGCAATAGTATTGGATATATTAAGAAAACGTTTACAATTAAATATTAAGAATGATAGAGGTTAGTTAATTAATAAATCTCGTAAAAGTTGTTTTAATATTTTTATTTATTTACACATACATGTTTTTTGAAATTTTTTGAAATCATCAACATCATTACTCCTTCTTCTTCATTGGTGGATGAGGTGGGAAGGGCATCAAGTTGGGGCATTTTTCGATAAGTTGCTTCTCAGCGTTGCAGTTATCGTCTGAAAGAAGAATATATATATATATATAAATTCCCGTTCAGTTACTTATATTAAAGTATAGTTTAAGCTCCTTTTAATAATATAAGTCCCGGTCCACAAAAAAGGAAATAGGTTGAATTGTGAAAATTATAGAGGGATAGCTCTACTACCCGCCACATATAAAGTTCTTGCTATAGCCATTTGAAGAAGGTTGACGAAGAGAAGTGAACAAATTCTGGGTGAATATCAATGTGGTTTCTGCCCTAGTAGGTCTACGATAGACCACTTATTTTCATTAAGGCAAATGTTAGAGAAAACCCACGAATATAATGTTGATTTGTATCACCTTTTCATTGACTTTCGCCAGGCATATGATACGGTGGACCGTGCCAAAATGTCGGAGGCATTAGTGTCCCTGGGTATACCATACAATCTTGTAGGACTCATAAAAATGACCCTGGATAGAACAGTGTGTAAAGTCAATACACAAGCAGGGATGTCAGATAAATTTGAGGGGACCCGTTATCACCGGTTCTATTTGACTTGATGCCTTGAAATTGCCATTGGCGATATAACAACAAATCCAGGTGGAAATATTTACAGCAAACTTACGCAGTACATGGCATATGCAGATGACGTGGAGATCTCAGCAAGAACGTTTTCTGCGTTAGTTGATGTATTTAATGAATTCAGCCAAGCAGCAAAGAAGATAGGGTTTGAGATCAATACATCAAAACCTAAATTTATGGAAACCTCGAGAAAACCAAATTATAGTGGAGGATATATAGCAGTAGGAGAGTACATGTTTCCTACCTGTAAAGAATTTAAGTACCTGGGAGGCATAGTAACAGAGAATAATGATGTAGGAGATGACATTAAAGCCAGAATAGTAGCGGGAACAAGGTGTTTTTATGCGATGGAGAAAGCGCTACGGTTTAAAAGCCTCTCCAGTAACCATATACAAAACTGTAATAAGACCAGTAGTGACATATGGTAGTGAACACATGGACTCTAAAAAAAATATATCAGAAGTCTCTACTAGTATAAGAAAAAAGAGTTCTGCGAAAGATATATGGCCCAGTCAAAGAGCAACAAAGGTGGCGCATCAGAAGCAATGCAGAGCTCAGGATGCTCTATGATGAGACGGATGTTGTCACTGTTGTAAAAAAAGCAAGGTTGCGATGGCTGGGTCATTTGGAGATAGTGGAACCTCAAAGGCTGCCAAGACAAATGTGGACGGGAACGCCGGGAGGAGCAAGGAGAAGAGGCAGGCCCAGGCAAAGATGGATGGATGATTTGGAGGGGGACATCCGGCGGCTGAATATCCGGAATTGGAGGAACGTGGCCGCTGACAGAGAGGAGTGGAGAAAGCTGTGTGCAGAGGCCCAGGTCCTTCATGGACTTTAGCGCCCGATATAGATAGATAGATAGATAATAATATATTAATAATAGTATATAATATTGCTATTGTTCTCTAAAAGAAATATGTTATTACTTACTGTTTTGCCATTTCTCTGACGGACATTGCTGAAAAAAAATAAGAAAACAATTCTGTATAAGTATACACAAAACCACATAATAGACATATTTATTTATTATATTTATCTATTATTTCATTTTATTGAAATATATTACTCACCAAATACATTTGCTTGATCATGCATTTTGCGAATTCATGTGCTATAGGATTGCACACATCCTTATCGTCAGCTTTAGTTTCATCTAGAATACACCAAAACTTCAGTAAATAGATAGAAAAATACTTTTATTGCAACAATATATTAGCTTTATTGAGAAGAAATTATTGACAGAGCCGCCGAGAGCCAAACCGGGCCCCGGGTCTATGCATTGCCGAGGCAACCTAAACCTCCTCCTTACAGTAGCCACCTTATCTCGGGGCCCTAGGATTTTGTGGAATCTCAATGAGATTATTTGAATATTTAGGTTTGGAGCTATCTACGGTTTTACGAAGGAAAATTATATTAAAAAATAACCACCTGTAAAATTACTTGGATGAATTACGCTAATCACGCTGTAAAATGTTTTCTATTTTAACCCATTTAATTTCAAATAAATCTTCGTTTATTTAATTTTGGATGAGAGTTTTAAGAAGAAGAAAATTAAAATTTTTTTTTTATGAAAACCAGATGATAATTTGTGTATTAGGGTCTTGGTGAAAGAGGGTGTTGTATTTATGTAACGCTCTTAAGAATTTCATTAAATAGTTTAATTAAAATAAAAATAGTCGTTGGTATTGTTTATTGATTTTATATAGATATTTGTTAAACCTAACATTAAATCGAATTATATTCAATATGCAACTTACTACTCTTCTCGACACAAGTCTTGATTGCCTCTAGAGCTATGGGTTTCCAGTTGCTGTCTGCAGTAAAACTGTCCACCATTTTATTAAGAGCATCTTGGTTCAGTTTCATATCGGTCTGAAAAAAAAAATTAATGGTCACAATGAATAATATGCACTGGAAATCAGTGTGTGTGTGTGTGTGTGTGTGTGTGTGTGTGTGGTATATGAAAAAAGCAATGAACCATAAATTAAAAAATTGTTTCTTGAATTTTTAAAATATTTAGTCATGTTCGAAATTGGAATGACCCTGATAAGTAATAGAAATCTAAAGATAATAATATATATGGACACTTGCATCTTTATGCAAAAAAGAGCCCATTCATATAAATAAAATAAAGATACTTGTCAATTAGGAGTAAATATAAAAGTGTTTCCTTAAATGTGTAAGTTCAACCCCCAGCGTATCAATTATAGAGCGAGAGCCCGTGAACCCCAGACCTTCGTTATTTTATAAAAGATGAAAATTTGTCAGCGCATGCTCCCAATAGAGGTACGAACGATGGGTCATGAATGAAGTTCAGGTTATCGTGGCCTTGGCAGGTAAATGGTCCTAAAGGTGTGTAAAATACCAGCCTACTATCGTAAAATTATGAAGTGTAATTTTTTGATATTTCCTTCAGAACTTCCTTTTACTTACATAACTTTTTTATAGTATATCCCGACGCATCCTAGCACCATCCTCACCACGTATGCTGATGACACGTGTGTGTTATCAGTAAAAATGATCCCTGACTTCAAGAATGGTTTATCAAGATAAATCCAAATAAATCCCATATTACGTCGGGCAATGATTAGATGATGTTTCCTCATCAGCCAGACACTTACCATCGTGACAACCTTTCCCCTTGCCAGACAACCTTAATGCTCATTTAATTGTAATTGTACTTAAGTTATAGTATCAAAAAGCTGATCTTTATATATATTACTTGGGTAATAATTATGGGATGATGTTTCCTCATCAGCCAGACCGTTCTGACAGTTCGTGACAACCCCTTGCCCCCTTGCCAGACAAGCATGTACCGTTCTGGTTGCTGTAGTAGCTAGCGCGAGGCAAGATACATATGGCTGGGTGGGAGTGTGAGATAGTGAGTGATGTCTGTCGCGATCCTTCACCACGCTCTTGTATTTTACTGCACATGTATTGTTTATTACTCAGTGCGTGTTTATATCAGCTTAAATAATTTTATATGTTCTTGTCAAGTATTAATTAATATTTAAGTAGTAATTATTAATTTACTATACCACATATAATAATAATAACAACTTTTTTCGTCAAAGAACAAGTTCTTTTTTAAGTAAAGTTTGCATCGTAAACAAAATATTATTATTATTATTTTAATAGGCATGAGTGAATTTTTTTTCCCTTCCTCTTTCTCTTCCGGTGTTTTGTCGTCACTTATATAAATACATGTACTTTTTAATAAATCTTTCTTTTCAAATATTTTTCTTTTTTGCTTATTATTATTTGATCAGACTAAAATAGGGTCCTTTTCTTATAATTATTAATACTTGACAAGAACATATAAAATTATTTAAGCTGATATAAACACGCACTGAGTAATAAACAATACATGTGCAGTAAAATACAATAGCGTAGTGAAGGATCGTGGCAGACCTCACTCACTATCTCATTCGCACCCAGGCATATGTATCTTGCCTCGTGCTCGCTCTTACAACTACCCTTCATGCTTCTCTGGCAAGGGGTTGGAATTGTCAGAACTGGTCTAATTATTACCCAAATAATATATATAAAGATCAGCTTTTATACTAACTATAATGTAAGTAAAATTACAATTAAATGAGCATTAAGGGTGTCTGGCAAGGGGTTGCCACGATGGTAAGTGTCTGGCTGATGAGGAAACATCATCTAATCATTGCCCGAGTAATATATATAAAAATCAGCTATTATACTATAACGTAAGTAAAATTCTGAAGGAAATATCAAAAAATCACGCTTTATAATTTGACGATAGTAGGCTGGTATTTTACACACCTTCAGCACCGTTTACCTGCCAAGGCCACGATAACCCGAACTTCATTCATGACCCATCGTTCGTACCTCTATTGGGAGCATGCGCTGACCAATTTTCATCTTTCATAAAATAACGAAGGTCTTGGGTTCACGGGCTCTTAGTTTATTTGGCTGAGACATTTTAACTTGTTTTCTTTTAGTATCATTTTAGTTCTTTTTAATCGAACAGTTTATGATAGTATTAGAGTTCTCATGATTACAGATTTTCTTGCCAAGGAGAAATTTAACTAAGGACTAAGTTGAATAAGATATTGAAAGTCCGTTGGGTTTTTGACGAGAAATAAACAAAAATAGAGTGAAGATTTCACAGCCTTTTAAGAAATAAACAATCAATCTCTGAAATTTAACGTTATTTGTCGAATTCCTCGTCAGAATACAAAACAACGAAATGTCAGATTCTAAATCGGTTTCTTAAAATATTGAATTAAAATTACAGGAATCTCTTACCATAAGCCCAGACTTGTTGAAGACGCATTCATCCATGCACTAAAATTTAAAGGAAACAATTCTTTAAAGTCATATATTAAAGTATTAAACCATTAATTATGAATATTAATATACAAACCGTCATGAAGACATGAGGACCTCCATGGTGAGGTGGTGGTGGTGGAGGGGGTGGGCTTCCCGCTGATAGAGGGGGTGGTGGTGGAGGTGGGGGGTGGTGAGGTGGGTGGTGGGGGGGTATTGCTACGGCAGAAAAATAATATTAATTATTAACTAAATAAAATATTAAATTAGTAATTTATTAATTTTTATAGGATAAAATATTGTAGATTAATTTTAATTAACACTAGACAAAACATCCATAAATGACGTGCAGTTTTTATTTTATTAAAGAAACTGATAATCCATTACGGATTAAAAATAATATTCTAAACTACCTAAGGATAATATACTTTTATTTTTGAAACCCACCCCTGTCCATACAAATACAAAATTGACAATCAGCGGTTGTGCTAAAATATAAAAATTTAAAAAAAATTATGTTAGGCATGATGAGAGATAGTATAATTAGGTGGCACCAATTCCTTTTCTTTGATTTACTTTTATGTGAGTAGATTTCTCATCCAGTTTCTTTTGAAATTCATCTCATCAGATATGTGCTATTCCATCGATGAATTTATTTTTTGGTGTTGATTAAATTTTTCATGAAACACTTTGTCATGTGTCCATTAGCTATTGAAATGCGTAGGTCAGTGTATAGTTTTAATGGTGCTTTAGTTATTAGTCATGATGTCTTGAACTGAATAGTTTGTAATCTTCATATATGTGTCTGTTTAGCGACGCCGTAAATTTGTGATGCATAAGTCCATAAATCTTTTAGTAAGCATGTGTCAGTCATTAATTTCTGTATTGTTTTTCAATTTTGATTATTTTATGAACAGTGAGTACATTGTATTCCTATATTTAATGAAGCTAATTAGTTGGTTCCATGTGATCCTATAGAATGTAAGTCCTTGGTACTGTATTTTATCCGTTTGTAGAATTGTTACATTTTCGATATAAATGGGAGAGTACGTTTCAAACAAAACCTTTTGTATCTTACACGTTCTTTGTATTAGGGTCGTATTCGGCCCAATTTTTCGAAATTAAAAATAGTCTCCTTTTTTTAAAAAATCATCTTGCTCCCTTATTATCTAATTCATCAGTTCGAAACCTTGAATAACTCTGTTTGGAAATAAATAAACAAATAAATAATGGAGAATAATATAAGGGCATTCAAACAAGAATCCATCTTAAGTAATCTTAAGCGCCATTTGAAGTTTTATTTATTTTAATCGTTGATTTATTTTTAATTCGCTGTGATTTAATTTGTACAAATTTACTTGTCGACAATATATTGTAAAAAAAACTGCTTTTTATAACTTTTTTTTTTGTCAGTTCTTTTATTGATTCTTGCATTGATTGATAACGCGCATTGAATTCCATGCATTTTTTTATTCTCGTTTTATTTATAAGTACTAAGGAAACAAGAATATATAATCTTGTGAAGAAATGTTCTCAAAAAAAAGTTTCCTATGATATCTTTTCTATTGAACTTTCTATCATGACTCACGAGCGCCTTTGAATAGCTCAACAAATCTTTCAAAAGAAAAAACTGACTAATCGAAAAAAAATAAAATAAAATAAAAATCAAAGTGAGTGATTATTAATGAAGCAATACTTAAAATTGTAACAAGATGAACCAATCCTTATCGTCCGTTTTAAATGAAATGAGGAAAATATCTGTGGTACCTGTGCATAGTGGGCTAAGTCGAATTTTGTGAATTTGGAGCTTTCTACATCACCAGAATCGTATTTTTTTTCTCTTTTCTTATGTCTAACGGGCTAAGTGTTCCGTCCATTGCAATGAAGGATATCCTTTGTGAATCGTGGGCTGATACTCCAAACTTTTACTTGTGAAAAGCGAGTCAAGTTTACTAAGCCTCACGTCTATTTAATAGAAAAAAAAGATAATGAAAAGGGCAGTATGCATGGGGGAAGGTAAGATGGCTTAACTATAACAATGATAGCTGCGGTGTTCTCTACTACATGTAGACTCTCGATATAAATGTTAATTTTAAAACAGTTAGTTTTTTGAAAAAGGGCAGGCCACAAAAATTAGAGCCTGCAATCAGATATGTTGAATCACTTCAGATAGCGGCAGGAAAGAAGAAAGATCTGTTAGATCTTCATTCCTACATAAGTCCAGCATTTAGATAACTCTATGAAGAGCTGAAATCTACATCTAAACAGGATCTGTACCCAGTTTTAGATGAAGAAGAAGACGAATGAAAGAAAATTATAAGTGATATTTTTTTTCAATGTTTTAAAAAGGACCATTAAAATAATTATTATTTCTCTAGGCATGCTGTGTATATTATTTTATTATTATTCTATTATTTTCTTTTATGTAAAAAAAATATATATAAAAAATGTCAAAAATAGGTTTTTTGAAAAAGTAAAAAAATTACATAATGTATACCTAATTTTTCTCAACTCTGAAAATTAGTTAAGCACTTGGCTTTCAGAGGTTAATAACGTTAACATTAATCACTCAGCCCATTTCACATAAAATCGATTAGTGTAATGCGGGCTAAGAGTTCGATTTTTTCGAAACAATTAGTACTAAATATTAGAATATTGGCAAGAGTTGAAACATACCTTACCATCATAAATATAAATGTACTATCAACAGTTTAAGCCATACAAATTTGAATTTTTTTAACTGGACGATTTAGAAAAAAATCTCAAACATTCAATTCAGTTTTCCTAAAATTGCAATTTTTGCACTTAGCCCACTATGCACAGGTGCAACAGATATAATTTGTTGAAATATTTTATTTTACTTATAAAGGATTTCAACAAAACCACGATTAGTTTATATCATTTTTATTACCATTTCATACGTACCTTCAGGATGTTCGGCCTTAATTTGTTCTTTACATTCTTCGAAGAAAGTTTTAAACTGGTCGCTATCCTTGGGAATGGGATGCGGCATATCACAGCACACTTCCCTCTGTAAATCGATCAAAAAGTAGTATTATGTATGAATTTAAATATATAAAAGCGTTTGTATACATATTATATAAATATACGAATATTCCTCAACTCACCTCTTTGCCTCGTTGTGGAGGCTTAGGTCTGCATTCTTCTGGAACATCTTCACTACCCGGTGGTGGTGGCGGTGCCGGCTGTGGCCACTGAAAAAGACCATCGCGATTTTATATAGATTTATCAGGCGAATATGTATGACTTAATGCCACAAATTTAGTAATCATGTATTTGATTTCATAACAAAACTCTTCATAAGAAAACATTATTAATAATAACATTAGGTAACATCTATAATAAAGATTAATAATAATAAAATAATGAGCTTGCATAAAATGGGTAGAGGTTGAACAATTTGCTCTGTATTGTGAGTATGTTATAGTATTCAAACATTTGAAATAATATTAGAGACTGATTGGGTAATTACTAAATAAAATGAATCTAATATGCGTTACAAAATGTTGGTGTGATGAAATAATCCGTGAAGGTCTTCTATTGATATTGGTCGCAGATTTTAAAACGGACCAACCGTAAATTATATTAAATTATATTTACCATAAATTAGTTAATATTGCTTAGAGAAATCATAAAAAATGATTCCTTATATGCTTTCCTAAGTTCTTCATATTGTATATTTAAGGTTGTTATAAATAAAAAAAAAGAATAATGAATAAAATAAATATTCAAATTTTTTCTGTTGTTTAGTAAAATAATAAATGTTAATCAAAATAGACGTGGTTCTGTTGGATTCCAGTTTAATATAATTAAATTTAATTTCGTGATGGACCAACCTTTACACTTTGTCCAGAATAGTTTCATTACCTGTAGATGAATTGATTGGAATAAATGCTAGAAACTATAAAGATAACAACGAGTTTACCTCGTTATTATACACACATTTATATTTATGTGAGGCAGTTATGCCTCATTATTATACACACACATCACACAAACAGAAGTGGCTTATTTCAGAAAAATCTTCAAGTGATTTTAAAATGAATTTTGGCTGTGAGACCACTAGAACTTTTCCAATATTTAAGAAATTTTTTTAGAGAATTCTCTTATTCAAGAATTTTACTAAACGATTAAAATGGTTTTGTAAAGAATGAATACGACCTAAAGTGACTGGATTTCAGTATGTAATTATTCATATTGCTATAACTGTAATATAAACGACGATAGAAACAGAGAAATTGAGCTGTATAAAAAACAAATACAAAAAAAAAACAATGGAAAATTGCGGCTTTGTTGAATTCAAAAAAACAACGGATATCTATTAATAAATATCCTTTATACCACCACTATTAGATATTAGAGATTATGAACTGTTGCCTGAGATTCGCTCTAGGGATATCACGTTATGATCAAGTATCTCACCACTACACAAAATTAAAATGGTTATTTCCCTCCTTCCGAAGGCAATAATTCCATAATTTGTTCCTTTACAAATCACTCTCCTCTCAATCACCTCCCTATATCCTCAAAGCATCTCTCGGACATTTACCTAACTCCCTTCAACACAACATCCTTCAAAAGCTCTTTTTTTTTCCAGAGCATCCAATTTCTGGAACTTCCTCCCTTCCAACATTCGTCATTGTTCCACTCATTATAGCTTTAAATCCCGACATTTCCTTTAATTGTTAGGTATCCAATCAAACAATCATATTGAAGAAGAAAATATTTTTTTAAATGAATTATGAATATTCCCAATATAATATTGATTTTGTTAGCATCAATATTTTTGTACTATTGCATTAATTTTGTAATACTGTTTTTGTCATAATTTATATTATTATATCAGACAAGATAAATTTATTTCTCCTGATAAGATATATTTTTTAGCATCGTCAGCTTTATTTTTTCATTGAATTTATTTTATTTTATTTTTTTCTCCCTTATTTTTTGTTTTCTTCTTAACCTTAAGATATAATTTGTTTTTCGTGGAATATTCATAACATGTAATATTACTTCATAGCGTAATTTAATTTTAATATTTTCTCGATTGTATTATGTCCTTAATTTTACGTACAGCAGCTAGGCAGCCATTATATTGTTCATTATAATCATTCTTAAGCGGCAATGGCCCCAGATAAAAATTTATTTCATTTCATTTCATCTAATACCATTTCATCAAATCAAAATCAAAACAAAACCTCGAAAGTAGACTTGGTAAGGTAAATTAGAAAATGTGTTCGTAAAAACGCACATTGCTTGAAGCTATATTTTTCCAAAATGAACAAACCATCTATCGACACCTTAAAGCATCTTTGATATCCAAACTTACCCCGACAGCAGATGTGACGAAGACAACAAAAAGAAGAAGATTTGTCCTGTTCATAGCGGCTGATGCTACTGATGATTGACTCGCCCGGGGAGAGGTTTATATATCCACTGGAGGTGGGGTTCTGCTCAGTCAAGGACCTGCCATCTCTTTGTCTCCTCAGGAAGTTATGAAGGGGAAATTACTTGGTAAAACTCAAATAATAGAATCATTTACGATTATTAGTATCGTGTCAGTAAGTTCAGCATTAATGGATATTATGTAAATATTTTGACAATTATACTAAATGGAAAAATTACGAGAACTGTAATTTACTGGTAAGCGCTGTTTCGGTTGGAAAAAGTTATGTAATTGAAATATTCCATTATTATTATTTTATTTTATTTTTTTTTTACCAAAGTTTACAGCATTAAATTTATTAAGAAAAAATGCTTTTGTAGGGTGAGTATTGCTAACTTACAAATCATGCCTAAAGAACCTACTTAAATAAAACGTCCATTTAGTTTATATTTCTTAAAGTGTTTCCTAAAATGTTTAAGAAGATGACCAGATATGTGCATACAATATTAGGCTTTTTCGAGCAAAAATTTAAAGATAGGCTAGTGATTATAATATTTAAATTATTTTTCAGATTCTTTTTTCATTGAGATTATTTATATTTTTTTTATTAATTACAGAAAAAAAAACCTACAAGTCTTGAAGGTTTTTAGGTTCAGTAGATCACAAACTCTTAATTTTCTGTTAGTTCTTGATAAGTAGTAACAGTTTAGTATAGTAACAGTCCTATTCAAGTAGTAAGTGTTCAAAAAAATTTGAACTTAACTGAACAAAGTAATTACTGAATAAGTATTGAACAAATAGTAAACTAAAGTTTTTAATTAATATTCTGGGGTCACCTGTGGTGTAGTGGTTAGCATAGCAACCTACTAAACCCAAGATCGCGGGTTCGCAGCCCGGCAGATGACCTTAGGATTTTTTAAAGGGAGTAAAAAATCCTTAGCTATGCCGTCCTTCGGAAGGGACGTAAAATGGGGGTCCCGAGCCTGTGCGATGTCAGGTACTCGTTAAAGATCCCTATCCTAATTATACCTGGATAGGCAAAATTTAGGACTCCCACTGTAGCATCGTCCGATTAGCCATAGCAGCATAAAGTGACGTTAAACGAAATAAATAAATTAATATTCTATTAACCAGCAGACTTACGATCTATCTTGAGAGATAGTTAAGCTTGCATATAAATTTGACATTTAACACTCTATAAATGTATGACTGGATTTAAAGCTGCAATATATATTAATCATATAAGAAGATAATCAGGGATGCAGTAAAAATAAATAACACCTCCAAGTTAAGAAATTATATATATATATATATATATATATATATATATATATATATATATATATATATAATTTTATTTACTTTTTCCTTTAACATTCCTGTCTTGTCCTTATCCTTACCTTACTTTTTTGTATTATCACTAATTTATACATCTGTTTTTTTCTATAGACTTTATTGTGTTTTTTCTATATCTGTGTCATTCTTTATTATATTTTAGCTTTTTATATATATATGTATACCCATTTATCATTAGTTTACCAGTCTGTTATTTTTTGTTACTAGTTTTTTGGTTATTTTAGCCCTAAAGCGACCTGCTAGGCAGCTTGAAACGTTTGCACTTAATTATATATATTGTTTATTTGGACGTGTTATTTCCTATTGGCTGCATCCCTTACCATCTTCTTCTTATGTCATAGTTAACACAACTCTCTTTTTCTCATACCATATTTATTATGTATAATAATTACTCTTCTTAATTCAAAATAACAGAAAGGCATTCTTATTTAAACCCTCTTAATCAAGAATTGTAGAATAGTGTCTTTTGGGAAATATATTCTGAGCATTAATACCAATCTGCAATTACATATAGTTGTGTCAAATTAAAATGGAAGCAACAATATTTATCCGTATATATTAACTACTTATCTTTTAATTGAACTGGGTTTTAAGTATTACATTTCCGAATGAGAATATGTAGAAGATATTTGAAAAAACTACAAAATATAATAATTTATTTTCAAAATGAATAAGTTATTTTTTAATAAATATAAATATAAATATAATAAAAATGTTGTTACTTTTTAGAAGGAAGCCTGGACGCTTTTCATAACTAATTAAATATGAGATGGGGATAAGAATAAAATAAAATTGATATTTATTTAAAAGTGCTCCTATTGAGATTGCATTTGAGGCATTATAATTATGGAATATTATCCTCGGGTTCATTTTATAATTATGAGTCAATCATAAGATTTTCGCATTCAACAGTAGCCGAACCCGAACCTGAGCACAGAGATTGAGTCCACTTCCTCAACCACAACGTCGTTTCTTCAGTGTATCTGTCTTTTTTTTGTAAAATATGTATAGATTGTCCTAGCCGAAAGTGTTATCTTCGAATCCTCACTTCGAACATTCGGATTTTTTTTCTGGAAAGTGAAAAGGTCAAACTAGTGGGAATGGACGAGCTGACCTCTCTGGTTTGGGAAAAGCCCTAGAAGCTGTTCACACTCCACTCTTCCAAGAAGGTGTAAATCACAATATTGAAGTATTACTGAATACTTACATTCAAGTACTGACATACAGTCTCCCGAGATTGCAACCAGGTCGATAATGAGGGATTTATAGCAGTAACCTGCTCTCTGATCGCTTGATGAACTGTTTTTCGAATGATATGTTCCTTTTATTAATTCAAATATAAAACACTTTTTATTAATTCTCGTTTCATTTCTCTTTATCAAAGAAATATAAAAAAATATATTGCTTGTGTTTCAATATTTTTTTTTAATATCTACTTTTTCTTAATTATTAGGTTCTTTTGAAAATTCAGAAAGAAGAGATGGATAATTTACTCTGTAACTTTTTTTTGCTATATCTATGCAAAGGGTGGCTTGCCTGATATGAACAAGCCCGCAAAACATAACTTGATTTCTCGTCTTTGTAAAGGGTCTAAAATTTTGTCTATCTTCATATGGAAATTTTAAATAATTCAAAATAAATAAATTTAAGAAAATTATTTAGTAAATTAAATTTGTATAAATAATGAAAAATGGTTACATATAACTGAGTTAACTGTTATATAATTTTTTGTTTATAATTAATTTTATTTATAATTGTGGGTAAGAATAATGTAAATTATATTGATAACATCTAAAGAAAAAGTGTAATTTTTAAAATTTGTTTAAAATTTAATTTGTACAATAAAGTTAGTTGGCAATACATAGAATCGAGGAGTGGGGGACAGTGTTTTGGAGGGAACAGGATGTGTGGGGCCACATGGTGTATGCAGGCAGTTAAAGTGAAACATGTTTGTGATAATAAGATGAGTGTTTTTTTTTTTTTGTTATGTTGATTGAAATGTACTTAAATGTATTTTATGAGAAGAGTTGGTGAAGTATTTAACAAGACAATTTAATAATTATTATTTTTATTGTGATTAAGAGGTATGTTTGTACATTTTGTATTAAGATTCTTTGGACAGGGAGTTGTTTAAATTTGAATTATATAAAAAATAGCTTATTTAAATATTGAATTTTTGTGTGTAAACTTAACTTTAACTAATTTTGAATTGAAATTGTATTTTTTTTTATTATATCATTTTATGAAAAGCCATTTTTCATTTATTATATTACGGCGCCCGGACAAAATAAAGTAAAATTAATTATATGTTCACCTTATTATTAATAATTGTAAGAATAACCTTACATCTTTACTTTTCTTTTTTTTTTTTATTTTGTACACAGTTTGTTTTGTCTTTTGATAATAACTGAAATTATTTTTACATGGTATCAAAAAAATAGCACACAGCAGTTGACTTTAAAAATAGTGAACTAGTTTTTGTTGATATTCTAGTATCAATGTAAATTGTACTTAAATTTGTTTAAAACTTGCTCATTTGCCAAATAGATGTATGATTATCATAATCATATAATAATGACTAAGAAACCAACAATAACTTCAGTTTTGCTCTTCATCATGGATTATGAACGTTTTAGTTAACTGCGTTTTTCTTTCTAACATGTCCTGCCAACGTAAAGATCCATTTTAAATAAAACATGAAATTGACTTCTCCAAATAGCACATAACAACTAATAAGCGTTTTCAGATCAATATCTTTGCTTTTCTTGTTACAGTTATATTAGCAGTTAAGTTGCATAACTAACCAAAAGACTGATGATCATTTTAACACTGATGATTCACTTGTCATCCTCCAAGGAAATATCATTTCTTTAATTAGCAAGCAAAGGAGCCAAGCTAACCTTCTAAAACCTGATAACTATATAACTCTACAAATTCCTACATTATACAAGATCTTATAATCAGCTTTATTTTCTATAGCCTTGAGCTTAAATTTTGCACTTCATGAACTCACATAACCTAGATGAAGACTTAAAATGAAGCGAAACGAAGCTTTGAAACAATCCTATGGCTGTATACTATATGTGTATGTATATATATATATATATATATATATATATATATATATATATATATATATATATATATATATATATATCAGTGATGTGTTTGTACCGAAATTTTTCGATTCTTGATACCAGTACCGGCACCACAAAAATTGAATCTCGATTCTCGATACCGGCACCTGGGTTTAAAAACATATGACAATAGTAAAGCATAATCCAGTTTAAGAGCAATCCAGATGTATTGAAAAAAAGAAAATTATTCAAGAAATAAATTAGTTAACAGCAAATTACATTTATTCTATTTAACAGATAATATACAGGGTGTATCAGTAGATGACAATAAGCAAAATGAAGAAACTAGATAAAAATGTAGTTAAACAACGCAAACCGCATGTTTCTATCTCATTCTGCTCCAGACATATACCGTTCCAAAGGTTATTTTGAGAAAACCGTGGTTTTTATAGGATAAACTCAATTTTCTCTGCTTTCATACATTTTTTTCAACGTTCCATCACAATTTTGAAATCAGTATTAAATTTTCTTTAAGTCTTGTGCACTTTCAATGTTCACAAGTATCTTTTTAAACTGCAATAATATATCAAATAATAAAAATTTTAAAAACGTTTTGTTAGCGACAAACTTTTGAGAATCACTACAAAAAAGAGTGCAAGCTGCCGAATTTCACAAAAGTTGTCAATTTTAATAACCTTTCTAACGGTGCACTCAGAACTTCAATTATCTCTAAATTTCGTATTGCAATTGGAATGAGAAGGAAAAATAACTGATGTCATGGTTATTTTGTGTGGTCTTATCTTCAATAAATTTAATTTATTTTTTATGTGAATTACAAAGAAACCTACTAGGGGAGAGTTAAAACCTAAAAGAACGTGAGGAACGTCTGACATGAGTTAAGTTCTTGTTTATTTCTTATGGATTATGTCCGCTTTACGGTTTGTTTACCTTATTTCCCTCATTCTTACACTGCCTACTTCGCGTAGTAAATAACATTAATTGTCAGTATCGTGCAAATATTCAGACTATTAAATTCGTTTTTAGTTCAAGAAGTACAATGCCAAATTTATACACAGCTGAAGAGTACGTTGACATGATTTTCGCCAATGGGGCTGCAAGAGGCTCTATTCGAAGACAACCTGTTATGTTCGCGGGCCGAGCTCGCAGGGAGGTTGACGACATTTTGAATATTTTTGATAATGATCCATCAACAATTACCCGTCGCGCTTTAAATCTAATGAGAATATCTCACTCTTCAGTCTTCAGAGCTATCAAGGAAGACAATAGATATCCTTATCACCTGACTACTGTCTAGGAGTTGCTACCCCGTGATATGGAGCTACGGATGGTGTTTGGGCGATGGTATGTTCAACAGCGCCACGAGAGGCATAACATCTCTGATCGTATAATTTGGACAGATGAGGCAACATTCATACGTGCGGGAATATTCAACTCTCACAACCCTCGCCTAATCATAATCCATGTGGCACTAGCGAGCACCACTTCCAGCATCAGTTCAGTGTGAAAGTGTGGTTAGGAGTCTGTAGGCAGCATATGACACAGCCCGTTTTTTTACCTAGTCGGTTGAATTCAAATGCATTTTATGATCTACTTCAGAACGATATAAGTACGGCACTCCTCGAAGCAATACCATTATGGTGGCAAATGGACGGGTGGCCAGCGCATAATGGACGAGCTATAACGAATTGACTCAATCAACATTACCCAGGAAGATAGATTGAGGAAGTGAGATATGGACCTGTGCATTGGCCGGCCCAAAGGCCTGATTTGACGCCACTTGATTTTTATATTTGGAGTAGGCTTAAATCGGAAGTGTACAGAGTACCCATTCAGGACATTAACCACCTCATCCTAATGCTATATTCCTAAAATGATTTATTTATTTATTTATGGCGCTACTGCCCTTCAAGGACAAGGATATTGTCACAAATTGCTTGCCAAGCTGGTCTATCGGCAGCTGCGTTCCTTTATCTTCTGACTTCCAATTGTTTCAAGTCCTCCTCTATGTCATTCAACCTTAAATGATTAGGTGTCACAAAATAATTAAATAATAAATAAACCAACACTTTTAAAAGACATTTAATCCTTTCGGGACCAATGAGAACATACAATTAGAATAGGTTAGATCATAAGTCTTAGTACAAATTAACTTTTTTTTTTTTTTGACATCATCTTGTCTTCCATATTATGCATAACACACCGTATGTTGTACAATAATTCTGGTTTAAGATGTAAAAGAATATGACGAATATTTTTCATAACAATAAAAGAATAGCGTTCCATGACTTTCCTATAAGATTGTGATCAGTACTGTGAACCAATACAGATTAAAAAGCTTAAATATTATTAGTTTCTGCAATGAATGGAGAGAACATAAGTAAGAAAATAAGTAGATTATGACATAGTATAAGGGAATAGGTTGTGAGCTTTACTCGAAAGGTTAAAGTGAGTATATTTTAGAAAATATCTTGATTTCCAATGGTTGAATCATTTATCAAAGATAGTGAAGCGAGATGTTAAGGTTGGGATCCTATAAAATAGGTTATAAAAGAGGAAACGGAGTTGAGTGTAGTGAGAGGTCATTTGTACATTTATATTAACATTACGGTCATGGCAGATGATTTGTGACATAAGAGGATACAATGAATCTAAAAAAAACAATGTAAAGTGTATAAGATTAGCAATGGGAAATTAATAGAGATGCACTTTAGTAAACTGAATTTCGATCCTTATATTTTCAAAACATTACAAGGATTCCCTAAATTCTGTAAGAAAACATAATTCGATCTTTTAAAAGTAAAATAACGCAAATTTATTCATTCCTGATCCAAATAGCCTTTGAATCACTCCTCCAACTCACGTTCTATATTTTAAATAAATCCTTAAAGAATAGCTAACCATAATGAATATTCAATGTCAGCTGACTACATCTAAGCTTTTGTTTAAGGTCACAATGTACCATCGGTACTGCAATTTCAACATAGTTTTTCTCTTGTTTTATTTACATATCTTTTAGTAACTTTCGAGTCAGTTCAAAAACCTCTTTTGAAATTCAACACAAACCTAATAGTCGTTCAATTGAGGAGGTGAGATGCAAAACTCGTTCATTCCATTTTTTTTTTTTTTTTTAAATTGATATGTCAGTGGATTCTAAAAGATATTAACTATCTTTATATATTTGTCAATAAATATCTTTATATATACTATCTTTCTAATCTAATAATAAATATATTTTTATATCTTTATCAATAAATATCAATAATTGAATTCATTTGCTCATACCCATAGCAAGGAATTTGTTTTTTTTTAAACTATTTACTAATTAAATTATAATAGTTATTGAAGTTATATTTTCTACTAAAGCTATTTCATTTTGTAACCCAACTAATATAGACATAATGTATCGTACGGTAATCTACAGATGATACAAGTATGGATATATTTAAAAGTGATTTTTGTAATCATTTTTTATTATTATTTTAATTATAAATCCAGTAGAAAGGGAGAAAAATAATATAAATTATTAAAAAAAAAAAAAAATAGTATATTCTGTTTGAATAACTGTGTTTTGCAATAGGTATAGATATTCGGTTCTATGGACTTTTTTTATTTCTCGTTTAGAATGGTAATAAAAAGAGGAAGAACATTCGACAGCACATTAGTTTTCTATTTGTTGCTTGTGGACTTGCAAGCCGGTTTAATAGATGAGTGTTTATTAGCTGTAAACACCGTCGTTTTATGTTGAATTCATGTTAATTAGATTAATGAACAGTGATAAGCTTACTTATTGTTGTTTTTGGCACTACAATCCAGGGTGGACTTTGGCCTCTCGCACAATTCTGTTTCATTCATTCCTATCCAGAGTCCTCCGGTCAGTAACTTTCCTTATATCCTCTTTATAAACCGTCCTCTCTTTCGTTTTCATGATAAGCTCTTTCTCATAATTTTCTGCACCAGTTTCTCACTGAGCATCCTCTCGACGTGAGCCAGCTAATTCTTCTTGATTTTTAACAGCGCAATAACCTTATGGTTGATTAATTCGTCCAGTTCTTGATTACTTCTTATGCGCAAAATACCTTGTTCACAGATTGACCCATCTATCCGTCTCATTATCTTCCTCTCAAAGACTCGAAGAGCTTATTGGTCTACTTTTTTGAGTGTCTAAGTTTCAGCACCATAACAAACTACTGGCCTAATTAACGATTTATACAGATTTTATTTGTTAATTATAGTATTTAGAGGTACTCAGTCTTCTTCTTGATTCGGAAGTCGACATTACTAAATATTTTGTTTTCGACTCATTAATTTGCAATGTGAAGTGGGGAAAATCGTTATCCAATGAACACTTAGTCATATAAGCGGGAACAATATTGAAACTGGATCGCCCTGAGCCTTGTTCATTCATCAAGACAAAGCTCATTTATGCTACCTTGCATCGATGCCTTCATACTTATCGGGGAACTGCTCATATATGCTAGGCCAAACCCTCTCTGATTAGATGAAAACAATTTATTGTAACAAGTCATTTATCGATATTCGGGGGCAAACAATTTACTTACATTATTTCTTGTGTTATTCACACAGCTATCTCCGTAAGCCCTCGTGTTCCGTTCGACAGCACCCTTTGCTGCTCTATCTCTATCCGGATGTCCCCTTGAAACCGCTTCTTCTTTCCTTCCTCTGAATAAATATTCCTGACCAACAATATCCTTTCACATCTATAAAGTATGTGCAGACGTCAGGGTAATTTGTTGTTTTGTCTCATGCAAACTGCTATATTGTGTATATATTTGATAGAATAATAATGTAAATATATAGATAGTGTTTCTTAGACTGGAATTATTAATTATTTTAAAAACTATCATTAATGTTTTCGTGGACCCTCCAGTCTTTCGCTAAGAACTCATAGAATAACAAGTCCATGATGGCTCAAATATATCTAAACTAATTCTATATCTGAATAAATAATTTGATTAAGCCTTTGATATATTCATGGTCAACCTGCAATATAGAAATACTAAAATTTTCCCTCAAAACTATTTTATCCATATATGTAAGTGATCTTTTTTTTCCATTTTCAAGCGGATTATAAATCGTTTAATTCATTTTCAAGCACCTTTTAATCACATCATCCTCCTCCAAACAATTTCGATGTGGTTCAGGGCTCCTCTATAATTAGTATCACCCTCTAAACTTAGTACAAATATTAATGATCTTTATCCTCTCATTAAAATAGTTTTTATGGATACGATTCCCAAATTTGCATCTCCTTTTTCCTCAGCAAGTTAGAAGTTGGCATTGAAAAATTCAGAAATCGATATGTTATCCTCTTGGGCCACTCTTAACAAATTGAAAACAAATGCAGACAAATCTATTGTCAATTTATTGTCTTGGACTCCAGCGTTTTTCTCAACTCCCCTACCTAATTTCTCCATAAACGCTTATCCCATAAACGTCGTATTATCATTGAAAAGTCCTGTAAGATATTGTTCCTCAAATCTTTTTAATTGAATTTGTTTTAGTTTTTTAGTCAAAAAAAGTAAAATAAATTATAATATAAATATGATAAAAATTAAAATAAATACAATTAATTCGCTGATAAATAGTTCAAATTAAGTTTAAAGTTATATTTTAATAAATAATAAGGAACACCATATTGTTGATTTATTAAATTAAGGACACTACAGTTGTTAAAAAGTATGAAACTAAACTTGTCAACTAAACTTAATTTTATCTACTTTTCCCCGGGTGTAAGACCTAAGACACGATAAAAATCTATAGAAAGCGCAAGATACGGGCGATGACTGATAGATACATTTCTACACCTTGGGCCATTGTACTGAGCTTTAACCATTATCACCTGACACACTTGTTAATCGCTCATCAATGTAACGCAAGTTTAGATTGTGTAAGTTCTGTCGTTACTTAACCTAATTAAGATAGCGGTTCACTAGCGATCTAACTAACTCGCGATCAGAACCTTGCTTGTCAATTCCCTACGAAGATAGGCCGAGATATCATTTCCATCTTCAATCATTAGATTGTGCTATGATAATAGATTTATTGTATTTTTAAAACGTAATTTATTTCTTATGGGTATCAAAATGCTACCAACAAATTTTACAGTGCACTATAGATATACAATAGCACTACAGTATAGAACAAATACTTTACTACAAGTTGTGATTGTGTATAAGAGCTCGAAATCCAATATTAAGGAGCCTGTTGTTTAAGACTGAATTTCTATTACTCCACAATTTTAGATTCACCTCTTGCTTAAACTAGAACTGTTAATATCTGCAGCTTTAGTGAACGCTTTCTTGCCAAATCTCCCGTCTGTAATTTTAAAACATTTAGATGAAATTGGTGCTTCAACTTAGCTAGATGAAAATGATAGTTATTCTTTATTCTACAAACCGAAAACATGTCTGTATACAGACACACACACACACACACACACACACACACACACATATATATATCTGATTGCATATCCATACATATCGCTTGGTTTGCAGTAGTTGTGCAGGAGTGTAGATTCGGAATACCAAAAGTAACCAATTGAAAATCATTAAACAATATATATATTTTTTCTTTTTCTCTTCTGTAGTAACCCTGCAGAAGAGGCGTTTATTTCATAATTGTGCATACACCATGCAAAAAGCATATTGTATGCATACAATGTTTTAAATAGCGTTTCTTCTATATATATATCATGAGGAAGAGAATAAATGTGTTATAATTACATCAAAACGTACCTCAAACATATTATAAAGAGAAACTAATTTCCGAAGGTCTGCGTAATTATCTTAACACCCTGCCAACGCTGAAATCATCGGCGTCTATCGATATCCAGGAATTGACCTAAAGTCATCGATTATCGATACCAATACTTCAATGAAATCGAGATTCGACTTTTGAAATTAACCCATCCCTACTAAAAACCGAGACATTTCTCGAAATTGGTATTTTTAAAAGGCAAAATTATATCAATCTGCTGTTTATTTGAAAGTTTATTAAAAACAATTACCTATATAATCGCAAACTTCATTTTAAATTTTAAATAATTGCTAATCAATCGCGAAATCATGATCTGTAATATCAATTAATTTATAATCTATAACTATCAAATGTTATAGATGAGATCAAATAAGAGAAATCTAAAATATTTTAAGGTAAACCATTCGTCTAAATGACAAGGTGTGACAAGCCGTCAACTCTGTTATATCGGAAAGCATAGCACCTGATAACTTTAGCAGTGTATTCTTTCAGCACTTTTTATTAGGAAGATTTTTAATAAATATATTTAGCTTGATATTTTACTCAGAGATGCAGAAAGGCATTCATTTTAAAAATCATAATCCGTCACTCGTTGACATTACATATAATCAACACTCACCCACCATTCACAATTTATTCAATTCGATCTTAACATTTCAAAATTAATATTTTTACATTAACATTAGATCCGTAATCCATATTGACTCTCAATGACGTTGAAGAAAAAAAAAATCATTGCATTTTTTCAGCTAAAAATTTTAATTTGTAATGTGTTATAAAATCAAGAATATCTAATATTGAAATATCTCAATCATATATTTTATTGAAATAAGTGTACAATCTGCCTCAGTAAAGGGCAATAGGTACAGAGATAAATGTAATATTCAAATAAAAATTAAAAATTCAATATTGTAATCGATTAACCTACATATTGGTCTATAACATAGCCATTCTAAGAACATCACTACTCTTTTAATGTTTAGTGATCTTCAAAATAATAGATATAAAATTAATAAAACATAGCATACCAAAAACTTCTAATTCTACTAATAAACTATCGGATCATAAACATTTTTTGTTTGACTAGACCAAACCTAAGAACTAAAAATAAACAAACTAGTATTTTTTTCAAGCGTTTGGTTACTGACAAGGAGACGTTTTGAAATTGTAGTTTTGCATGCTACTTGAAATAATAATACTTTCGTTATGCTCAGTCACCACCCGACTTCAGGGTACTTAAAACACCAAAAAAGTGACAAACTTCCAATGAAATCCGCTATATATCATTGGGAATTTCTTTTTTTCATGGAAAACACCTCAAATCTAGATTCAACGCGCCAAAAATCCTTTAAAATTAGTACGTAAAATTTTAACAAAATCAAAAAAAAAATCGTTTAACCCTTCCTAGGACGTTAACATTTTTAAAGTTGAGATTTTATCAACAGATTCTAACGGCCATACCATTTGCAGTGTTCAACCGATGAAAATACTAATGTCATCACTAGAATCAGTGTCCATTCTGCTTTTTATTCATGTATATAACAGTGAGTTCATACGATTTTCATTTTCATAAAGTTTAGATATAAGGGTTTTTTGGTGCGTTGGATCGAGATTTAAGGTCGGTTTTCCATGAAAAACACTTCCCACTGATTTACAGCGGATTTCGTTGGAATGTTGTCATTTCTTTTTTGGAGTTATTGTGTACCCTGAAGCCGGGTCGTGTTTTGAGTATAACAAAAGTATTTTTATTTCAATTAGGATGCAAAATTGGAATTTTAGGTGAAAAAAAATATTTGGGGACTCAATGGGCTAGTTTGTTTACGGGCGAGGGTCTTAGCGCGCTCGTAACCAGAAGGTCGTGAGTTCGAATCCCACCTGGGCGGGTTAAAATTTGTTTCGTGGCGGACCCACGAAATGAATCTTGACTTTCCCACCCAGGCCAGTATAGGACTTCGATGGAAGTCTTGGGCCAAAAAATTATCTATCTTGACTGAAAACAGAGAAAAAAACATAAGATGATTTTCAGTGGCCCAAAACAAAATACCTTTTTTTTTTTTTTTTTTTTTTTCAGTAGATAGGGGAAATGTGGCAAAGTATATGTGTTCCATCAAAGTTGGTGGGATTGCTTGAGATGACCTGGAAAGAAACTGGAGCTTGAGAGCTCCCGGCTTGCCACCATGAAGCCGATTCCACCAACAACATAGCATCACCCTCGTATTAAGTTATTTGTTACCATATAAGTTTTAAACCTAAGTTATGATTCTTATTTCTAACTGTAATTTTATGTGTTAGCCTATAATTGATTATACTTTGTTTTATTTTCTGAGTATAATTGTTAAAACTATATTTATTAAAAACTTGATAAAACTGTGATTATTTAAAACTTATTAAAAGTTCGTTGAGGTCTCTTACTTTAATAATATATTTAATAAAACCCAATACTTCTCTATTTATCCTAATTATCTCTATTTATATCCTAAGAAATATTATTTTCCATAAATATAAGCCAGATCTGTACCAAATGTCCAATAGGCTTTGTCAAATGTTTTAATTTTTTCTTAACCTTCCCCCGTAGATGATTACGTACATCAACGGGATTCTTTGTATTTACACTACTGAAATAGCTACTACTAACAATTTATACCCTTAGTAATGCAAAGACTTTTTTCCGTTTCATTTCTATAATTTTCCATGGACCATTTTTGTCATAATCTTCACTAAAGTTTTCTTTTGTTTCAAACCTATTTTCACCTTTCCTATGCTTCTTGATCATTTTTTAATTTTAACTTATGATTCTTTTTAACTATTCTCTTCTCTCTGAGCGTTATTGGTCTTGTTCCCTTCCTATTTTTGTAACCTGCTGTAAATTTTTCTTTGATAACAATTTACTTTTCTTTTTCTTGTTCTTCTTTATCTTAATTGTTTTATTCCCAGGTAGTTGTTCAATTTCTGGTACTGCTTCTTCTACAATATGAGGATTAGTAAATTTAAACTCATATTCATCCTTTTTATCTTCTTCAGTGATTTCTTCATCACCTGTCGGGAGGTCTGCTTCATGAAATATTGTTTCTTCTCTGGCAGTGGTAAGAGGGCTGGTATTTTCAACTTCAGTTTCCTCTTTTAATTCTTCTTCCTCAGCTATTTCCTCTATTTCTAACGCTGGGGTTTCTTCAAGATTTTGTTCCACATTGATAGTGGAAGAATCGTTAAATGATTCACATTTAGTTTCTTTCTTTGTTTTATTTACAATTACTTCGCTTATAGTTGGGAGCGAGCAGGTTAATCCAACTTCTGGTTCCTCTTTATCAATTTGGAAAGCTTTGTTATAATCTTTCAATTCCACATTTAAATCATCTACTTTCGATAATATTTCTGTCTGTGTATCGCTGTACTCCTTTCTTAAACTTTCAAACATCATCATGATCGTTCTCTTATGATGAAAAAAAAAAATTAAAACCCTCAAAAAAAAAATTCTAATATCACTTATAACAAATAACCTTTACGGTAATTAAAACGCAAAATTAAGAAAACCCTATATAAAGTCAGTTGATAAAACGTTAATGATAAACTATTTCAAAACCCACTTATCCTGTTTGAATTTAATTGAAATAAAAATTATGTCACGCATTAATTAATTACTAATTAAATAATTAACAGTAATTAACAACATTAATTATCTGACGAATCAGTCCAACGCAAGGGGTGCCATTCTTAATGTTATGTCCGTCTCTGTGTGAGCCCGGATCAGCATTAATCTAAATATAGGGATGCCAGCCAGGACTTAATCTCCTGACAAATGATAAATAAGTATTTTAAATTATTAATTAATTTAATTGAGTCTTCTCCACAAGGTGATCGTGGGGTCGATAATTAATATGTGTTAATTATAAATATGAGTAATCAAAATATATTAATTAATGAGTGGCATGCGAATTGTAAATAAATTCGATGGTTCAATAAAAAACAAAGTATAATCAATTATAGGCTGACATATAAAATTACAGTCAGAAATAAGAATCATAACTTGGGTTTAAAACTTATATGGTAAGAAATAACTTAACCTAGACTTATCTTCTTAATACGAGGATGATGCTATGTTGTGGGTGGAATCGGCTTCATGGTGGCAAGCCGGGAGCTCTCAAGCTCTCAAGCTCCGAAGACCTCAAGGAACAAGCCCGGACCAAAGACTCTTCAAAGACTGATATCAAAATATTTTTCCGGCCTTTGTTACAGTATAGGCCCCGCCACTTGGAGACGCCCAACGACTTTCCAGTTTTATGAAATTTAGAAAAACTCAAAATACCGTGTTTACCCCAATACGGCAAGGGATAGGCAGGTGGAGAAAAGGTCCTTTCGTCCTACCAAACAAAGGATGTAAATTCTCGGACCACCCATGGGGAAATATGAAGGGTTTATCTTATTGCGTATCACGCGAATTTTATTTTGTTAAATAAAAACCTATAGGTTTGATACAAAGCAAATACAATTGTAAATACCAAAAAATATAAATTAAAAAATATAGGCGCATATTTTGCATTATATATTTGGCGCTCGATCCTAACTTTACCTACAGAAATCTGCGTTGGGGGCTAAACGGGAGATCGGATAATGTCTCCGCCCACCCGCAACCCCTGTAAGTTTTAAAATGGCAATCGCATGAAAGGTGCCCGCATCAGAGACAGAGTTGCCGCTCTTTGCCCACTACCCATTTACGTGTATATTTCCAAACTTCAGGGACGATATTTTACAAAAGAAAAACTATAATACCCGATTAAGATATCTATTATATATTTGTCAAATACCACTCACTCATTTAACACGAAATTTCAAAAACCACCGAACGGATTGGAATGAAATTCGATATGTATCTTCCGCTAGGGCCGTAAGCGCTCGATAAGAAAGGAATTTTTAAAAAATCGGCCTGGATCGCGGTTAATTCGCGAAAAATGCGATTACAATTTTTATTGGGTGAATAATAATTGATGAATTGTCATATGGTATTTGAAGATAAGCGAAGTTAAAAAATAGGTTAGATGTTTAAGCCGCACACTTTGACCACAAATTAAGTTCCTTATAATTGTTGACAAACAAAAATACGATCGATGCCGAAATCTTAGGCCCAATTCACACAGAACGGACGTGGCGGAGACGTGGCGCGGACTTTTGTCTCTTCGGACATAAAAACAACATTAATAAAATTTGATATTGGAGTTACATAAATATATACCAACAATTTAATAGGGGTGAAATATTACCAATTTAATTTTTGTTTAGGGGGTTGCGGATTTTTCACCCCCTCCCTTCCCCCTCCCAAAAAAAAAAAAAAAAAAAAATATATCAGTGATGTTTCACCCCTATTAAATTGTTGATATATATGTATGTAACTCCGGATGTTTACATTTATGTCCGATTCACCCCTTACCCAAAAAAAGAGAGCCAAAAGCCTAAAAAAAAAAAGAAAAAAAAACTCGTGGCGAGGAACTGGCGTGCCCCTTCTTGTACGCCACGAGAGACGGCAAAGAGACTTGGCGAGGGCGTGGCCCGGACTTTTGTCTCTTCCGCGCCTCTCCTATTAAACAAACGTTCCAATTCACACAGAACGGACGTGGCGGAGACGTGGCGCGGGCGACCCCTCTCTTTGTTTAGGAGGACAAACGTGGAAGAGGCAAAAGCGCCACGTCCGTTCTGTGTGAATTGGGCCTTATAATATGATACTTTCTGTAAACTCATGGTGGTAAGAGGTGGACACTTACAAGTATGAGTTGTTTCGTGACGAGAAGCTATTAAAAGACTTATATTAAAGAGGAGGTTCCTCGGTATGCGCCCATGTATGAAAGAAGAACGCCCCACACAAGGAAACATTAATTGGGACTGCTACGAAACAATTTTAAATGAAAAACTCTCAGTTCCACTTTCATTGAAAACAGGGAAAGAAATAGAGGACGCTGTTGACGTTTTCACAAAATGCATTCAGGAATCTGGACCTGCATGGTCCTCATCAGTTCCCAAAACCAAGAAAAGTTACCAGCTAAACTATCCTTAGTATATAAGGGATTTGATCAGAATCAAGAGAAGAGCTCGTAATGTATGGCAGACTACCATCGGACAAACATACATACATACAACCAAATAAATAACGAATTAAAACGACAAATTCAAACAGACCAACTATGATACATTCTTAACAAATCTCAATACTGACGATGGAAGCTTATGGAGGCAAACAAAAAAGCTTTTAAAGAATCGTGAGATGTCAGTACCACTCCGAAAAGAAGATGGTACTTGGGCCGAGTCGGAAAGCGAAATGTCTGAACTCTTCGCTGATCGTTTTCATACCTCATACAAACCTCACTGACAATGAACACGAAATTAACGTACAAGATAACCTTGGCAACCCTTTACTACTAACGTTGCCTCCACCAGCCTTTAAGCCATCTGAAGTAATTCTAGAAATTCAAAAATTACCCAAAAAAAAAAAAAGCCCCAGGACATGACTTGATTACTGCTGAGCTACTCCAGCATATGCCCAGAAAAGCTTCAGTCTTTTTTTAACACTCTTTTATGCAATACTCAGGACAACTAAATTCCCACACGTATTAATGATACAAAAACCAAATAAAAACCCCAACTCTCCTTCTTCATACAGACCCATCAGTTTACTTCCAATTTGCTCAAAAAATTTTGAAAAATTACTGTATAGACGAATTCTAGACATACTAACGAACAAAGACATACTACCTGAACACCAGTTTGGATGTCGTTCACTACACTCAACCATACACCAGCTTCACAGAGTCACAGACTGCTTTTCAGTTGCATTGGAGAAAAAATTATATGCTACTGGGGTATTCCTGGATGTAGCTCAAGCATTCGACAGAGTTTGGTACAATCGACTTCTATTTAAACTTAAATTTTTCCGTCCTTCCACGTACTATCTTATCCTTCTCTCTTTCCTTTCCGACAGATTTTTCTCTGTTCGACAAGGTTCTTATACCTCTTCTGTTTGACCAATTAGGGCTGGAGTGCCGCAGGGATCGATTCTTGTACCTCTGCTATACATTGTTTACACACACGACATACCCACTTACCCTAACACAATAATAGCAACATACGCAAATGATACTGCTATTCTGACTAGACACTCAGACATCAATCAGGCTTCACTGACTCTCCAACACTATTTACAACAATTACAAGACTGGTTTAACAAATGGAAAATTAAATTCAATAACGACAAATCACAGCACATAACTTTTGCACTTCGACATAATACGTGCCCCATCGTTTACATTAACAATGTTCCAATTAAACAGACTGACACTGTTCAACACTTAGGCCTAATGTTCGACAGAAGGATGACATGGGGCCCACATGTGAAACAGAAACGCCTAAGCCTTAACAAAAGACTGTGACTATTATATTCAATTCTACATAAACGATCTAAATTGAAAATTACGCAAAGACTAAATACATATACTTACTTATTAAAACCTCTATGGACGTACGCCTCACAAATTTACGGAACTGCTAAAAAAACACACATCCAAAAAATACAGACTTTCCAGTCCAAAACTTTAAGACTCATTACACAATCACCCTGGTATGTCAATAACAAAACTTTACACACAGGCTTACACATACCCATGGTACAAGATCACATCCAGACTTTATATAAAAGACTTCACGACAAACTTCACGGACATATCAATAATTTAATACAAAGTATGGCCTCCATAAGCTTGCCAGATTATACCCAAAGAAGAATAAAAAGGAGTTGGTTGAGGGATCTACTCCATTAAAACTGATTATATATCTTGTTCATGTTAGGAGTAAGTACCGCTGGGTGCTGTCCTCCCTCATGCCTGACATGCCAATTATCTTGTATAAAACAATTTATCACATCTGCTTGTTGTCACATGATAAGTGACAGGTGATTAACACTTCATTTACTAGAACTTCTTATAGTAAAGTTGAATCAGCTGTAAGATGAAAAAAAGTAATGTGGATAAATAAATAAATAAAGAGAGAAAAAAAAAAAAAGAGGAGGTTAAAAGACTTATGTTCTCTGGTGATGACATGTAAGGCCAGTTCGATGTACATATTCCTTAAAAGCAACCCACCAACATTACCTCAACAGTAGCTTCGTCCCCAACTACTCTTCGTACAGTTTTCCGGTCACAAGATAATCGGCTTTTCTCAACCAGGCCCAAGTTATATTTTACAAGTTGTACCTAGCATTTCTGAATTTCATTCATTGAACCTAGAATATACTTTTTTCTTAGTTCAGAGATCCCAAGGATCTACAAGATTTCCAGGTAGTTATCAGTGCTGATAAAAAGCCTTCAAATGCTCACTGAGGACGTTACAATACTCCTACCGCTAACGAAGTTGCTGTCTTAATTGTTGGCCAGGTGTTTGAAAAGCGAGACATTGTTCTCCACAGCAGGGACAAAACTGATAAGAATCAGTGAGTTCTATCAAGTGTATGATTCTCTTCAGTATCGTCTCATGTTCTACCATGGAGAAGATGGGTACATTATTAACATCCCTCAGCGTGACCCAAACACCAATACACCACTTAAAAAAACCGTGTCTGTAGCTGATTTTACGCCTAAATGTTGAAGCAAGGAGGTGAAGAACCTTATTTACTTTAATTTTGTAATCTCCTCAACCAATTTATGCATGATATGTACGCAAAAATAGAAACAGAAAGACTAAACATTTTTCGAAAAAATCAAAAACGTTGAGACTATATTCACTTAAAGTGTGCCATAAGAAAAGCTGATGGTCTTGTATCAGAGCTGGGTAAGATGGCTGTGCTGCCTCGAAGCTTCGCTGGAGTACTACCAAAATAATATAAAATTAACTTTTGCAAATTGTCGAATTTACTTATTGAAATTATTCTAAGAATGGAATTCTTTAGGTTTATTTAAGTAATAATAATTATCAACGTTAAGCTTAACTTTTACTAATTTAAGTTGTCCTTAATCCTAATAATATTAAACCTTAGCGGAGCAGGGTACTTTCAGCTAGTATTGTATAAAGTCACCACTGCAACACATAGCCTGTTTGAGTTGCCTCCAGTATTCTGACAGGCATCCCGTACCTGAGTGTCGGAGGCAATAGCCTGAGAAAGTTTAACAATGTTTTCTTCTTTGGAGATTGGTCAACCATTTCGAGCGACTACCAATCCAATCGCATACAACGCTAGATTTTTTCTGAAAATAGGCTATTCATTCGTATTCAAGCTTTTGTAAACATAATACGAAAATAAGCCACTGGCCGATACATATAGTGTTCGGGCAACAATAATATTTTTAAAAATAAGATTTTTTTAAAACTCGACAATAGAAAAGTAATTTTGCAATATGCTATGTAACTACCGTCGTACATAATTACGTTGTTTCCTGTATAGTATAAGTAAACAATAAAATAGAAATTTAAAATAAGACTAAACATTTAGCTAAAATGACGAAATCATTTAAACTTAAATTTTAAACCATAAAACTCAACATAAGCTGTTCATGAAAAATGTTTGATTTTTAACTGTAATTTTCCTTCTGTCCGATGGAACTTTTATTTTTGACCTAATTATCAGGTTATCTTTTTATTGATTCTAAATTAATTGAACGTTTTAAAAAGTTTAAAACTTAAAATGTTTTATTCTTCAAAACCGTTTATGAAGTATCAAAATTACTTGGATTAAACATTATATTTTAGTTTCTTCTTCCTTTTCTCCACACAACAACCTCCGACCCTTTATCATCCAGTTTATCAAATACTATTGAATTCGAACTAAAGGGTATCCATCGGTTATGGAAAATTTATTAATGTCTTTATGTCCGCATGTCTGCGAATTGTGGCAATGGATAGAGGTGAGGATTAAATAATAAACAGATAAAACTTGGTACAAGCCATAACTGCTTACTTAGCTCCTCAGGGTACGACCATGGTGCTATAGAACAGATAATTATTTTGACATGGTTATGTCTTTTGGCTGAGTGTCTATACATTTGTTGTGCAAGATTTTGTTCTGCCACAAAAATGAAACATTTTGGCACGGTCTACCTCTGTTGGTGTTGCTCGGATCGAAAATTTGCCGACGGATGGTACATTACGTTGCCAAAGAATATAACAATCGTTACCAATGTACAGGATTGAAAAGAATCATTTTTCAGAAATTATCGTTACCTTTCCAGGTAAATTAGAATATTTCATACTAACTCTCTTTAAAGGTGGGTGTGTAAAGATTCTACAATCATGAACTGCTTTATCATTATACAACGGTTAGTAGAAAATGGTGCAATAGCGTTCACTATCTAAATTTAAGTACACACCAAGGTCAAGAACAATGTAATTGTATTGTGTTGTGGATTCGAATCACATCATGTTTCACAATTCACTTGTTTACAGTCACCTACTGACTCATATAATTTCTATTATAATTTTTATATAAAGGAATCCTGTTAACAAAGGTTATCGCTGTGTTCAGTAACTCTTCGCAGTTGTTCAGAGCTGTCAAGGAGTAAATGAAAAGACAATTGCTGAATCATTTAAAAAATAATGGACCACAACAGCGACAGGTACCTAAACAGTTGAAATAACGCTGGAGGAGATTGCTGTATTTATGGTTCTGTTAAATTAAACCAAAAGTTTGTTAAACCTATATATTTTTAGGATAGTGTGAAAGAGCCGTCATATCCCATTTTTATCAACATGATTTTGTAATGCGAATATATTCATTCTATCAGTAGCTTATAACTGATGGAATATATGATACCATTTGGGCAAAACAGTACATATTTTCAAAATTTTGTGGGTAAATTTACAGGTTATTAGCCATCCAATACCGAGGCTCGTATCCAAAATTCTGACTTTTTTGAACTTCCCGACTTGGATTGTTTTTCCCTCAACCTTCGTTTGTCATTACATCTAAGAAAATCCAATAAGCTTTTTATTTAAAAGTAAGTTTCTAGATTATTAACGTAATTTACGATTAATACGACGTATTATTATAGATAGTCACGTATAGCTAGTCTTTCGCCCAGCTTCATATTGTACGAACCAACAAAAAATATTTTAAAGTCTTCTTAAAGACTATATATATTTAAATATATATATATATTTTTTTTTTTTTTCCTTGAGATTAATACATTCATGTATTTCGTCTCTGGACCTCCTTACGGCAACAGTTTTTGACAATACCCTGAAATATTTGAGGCGAAAACCTATTTGACTATATTAACCAGAAATATCCTTTAATTAATTATGTCACCATAGTAATCAATAATCATAATTATGCATGTCAATTATGCAAATTACTGTTTCATTTTCATGGCGGTGTGGGCGAGGTAAGAGTAGCAAATGTGCCAGCAGGTCAATCGGTGGTGAATAGCTATTGAGACTTGATGGATCCGGTCAATTGATTCCATTCCTAACCGCATGGCACAATGGCTATGGAATCGCATGCTTGCTGTCCCGGCAGCTGGATTGGTTTGTTACTCATCCCAAGAATTATATTAAAATCACACATTTACTAATTTGTGTACTTTTTGTTTAGATTAAGCATAACACATTTAAAAACTTGTTTTCCAGTACAGATATGTACTTAAATAAAATTTGGCACATGTATACTAAATGTTTTGTAATTTGTAAATATGTCAATAAAGCCTTATTATTATTATTATTATTATAAAATTCACGTGTGTATGTGTTGGTGTACACATATGTTCATGTGTCTGTTTGTGTGTGTGTGTGTGTGTGTGTGTGTGTGTGTGTGTGTGTGTGTGTGTGTGTGTGTGTGTGTGTGTGTGTGTGTGTGTTAAAAATCGTGTGGCAGTTCTCCTGTCATACATTAATTAAAATCGTTAATTAATTAACGATTAAAAATAAATATAAATATAAAATTCATTCGAATCCAAAATTCATTTTTTTCTAATTACAATATTATTTTACGAATGTTTGAGGCTTTGGTTTTGAGTCAAAGAATTTTTCACATCCAATTTTTACACCCTAGTAATTATGAATGATCTGAAATGTTAGAAAATGAGCTGTACGCAGGATGAGGCATAATATGTACTGTTTGAAGTTCCGATGTTATTTTTTTGGTCAAGTGAGAACGATGAACAGGGAATATGCCATGTTGCAAAATGGCTTGGTTTCTCTTGTCCAAAGCTAGACACTAAAACCTAAATAAACTCTTTCTAGCTATAAACTCTTCCCTTGTTTAACGATGTAAATGACATCTTGAAGCCAACTAAAGTCACAGTAAACATTGATTTAAAATAGTAGAAACAAATGATTTGATAACTTAATTTGATTATATAATAATTTCATGTTACATGACCGATAAACCGATAATGAGCAAATAACTCTACCTATTTTGACGTTTTACCCACTAGACTTCTCAACCAGCACATTGAACGATAATTCAAATTTGGCCAGAGGAGTTCAAATCTCCTCTCTCTTCCTGAAGTAGGTTAATAACCTGCAGTGTCATGATCCATGCTTCTCAAGTTTGAGTTGTTAAATCCCAATATTATTCTGATAGATAGATGAATATTTACAGAGACCTAGTAAAAACTCTTTTATGCAGATAATGTATTGTTTGAAAATATATATTTAACAGCAAACTATATACAAAATGAAAAATTGAAATTAGAACAGACAATGACAAACAAGTGGAACTGCGGTAATAATAGGGCAAGGTTAACATTTTATATGTAAAATCATTCCTCAACATTTTTTTTTTTACAATGTTTGTTCATAAAACAACTTTTGACAAGCAAATAATTATGTTTGACTGTAATATTTTAAAGGAAAATTTATCTAGTTATAATTTTTTTTAAATTAATTTCAATCATTAACATATTTTGATTTACGTACACAATATTACTCTCTCAGGTAATTTTATTTATTTATTTTATTGGCACTACGGCCTGTCTACATCTTTCGACAACTAGGCTCCTGAAGTCCTCCTCTGCGTCTTCTAACCATCTTTTTCTAGGTCTTCCTCTCCCCCTTGAGCCTCCAGGGTTCCCTTCCAAAAATTTCCTTGAGTACTGTGTTTCCTCCATCCTAATAATGTGTCCAAGACATCTCAGCCATCCTTTCTTTATCCAACCAACTAAATCTTGCTCTTGGTACAGTATTCTTAGCTCCTCATTTTTGCTGATTCTGTACCTATCACCATCTCGTACTAGACCAAACATTTTACGCAAGATCTTCCTTTCCCAACAGTTCAGATGGTGCCTCTAGCCTCACCTGTCTTTGTCGTGTTTGTTTTTCAGTAACAGCACAAGTCTGTGGGTTTAACAAAGCTTCAAAATACTTCGGCCATCTTTCTAGTAGATCTTTTTTATCTCCTACCAGTTCTCCCTTTTCACCATAACAGAAATCCAGTCGTGGATTGAAGCCGGCTTAAACTTCCTTCAGTCCTTTGTAAAATTTTCTACTGTTATGTCCGCTGAAATTTACTTGTTGGTTTTGTAACTTTTTTCTTTCTGCTACACTCTTCTTTTCTCTACATATTCTTTTTGTAGTTGCTCTTCTTCCTATGTACATCAACACGGTCGCTTTTTTTACTCTTTGCAGCATTATCGTTCTGCCATAGTTTCGCTCTTGTACTTCTCTTACACTTTCTTCATCAAACCATCTATCAGGTGATATGATGTAGGGGAAGGTGCTGTACCTGTGGACAATTTTCATTTATAAATTTTTCTAATTTTCGGTGCTTTATTTATCTGAGGAGTTATTGTACCAATAGATAAAAAAATTAAGGGGCTATCGAACCCTAGTGTCTTTATTTTGAAAATTAATTTTATTTTTACAGAAAATAATGTTTTGAAACTTACTGATTAGTGTCCATAGGTACCTTCCCCCTTTGTAACTGTGGACACTAGTGGTTGTACCAATAGACATTCATTTCTTCATAGGTTTATAGGGATAATTGAAATGATATTTAGAGAAACACATCAGCAATAATTTTTTTTTACAAAATGTACTAAACAAAATAGAATATTTAAACAAGAAAAGTCGACTTGATTATGGAACTAGAAGGCCGACTAGAAAGGTGAGAACAATAAACAATAGAACAAGTAAATAGAAACTTAACTTTTTTTAAACCTTTTAACAAAAATAAATCTTTTATTTACCTGTAATTATTATTAACGAGTGTCACAGACTTTTTTTTTTTATGGAAAAAATCGAATTATTAGAAATCGTATCCTAGAAAAGATTTGGAAAATGTAATTGTTTTCATAATCTCCCAGTGCCAGTTATAAAAGATGGTGGTGGTAATTTTATTTTTATATGCCTTATTTCAATTTCATAATCAGTAGCGATTTCCGGAATAATTAAGTTTGGGGTTCTATCATTTGATGAAATTTTCTTCACCTTGTTCATAATCATTCATCAATTCATCAATCTTCGCTTTATGGATCAGCCAAGATCACATTTTTGAAATCACCATCTTTACAAGTTGATTAGTTTGTTACAAATAGTAAGTGGCGAGTTTTCTCCTCTTAAAAAAAAAGGTTAAACGAATGGTATGTATCCAAATTTAGGCATTTTATATCACGCGAAATGCCTACAAACTTTTCCACAATATTTATAATTGAAATTCTGAATTAATAAACAAAGAGAAATATCTGTTGTGCCTGTGGACACTTTAACCATCTGTCCACTGGTTCAGCTAGCAATGGTGTCCACAGGTACAACTGAATGCCATGTTTTGCGGAAAGCTCTGTTTCACAAAACCCGTAAGTGATAACTGATATGAAAACATATAAAATTATGATATATTTATCGGACAACCCAATGAAATATTATTGCCTAGAAAATTTCTAAGTGTAGGTCTTAAAAAAATTAAAATCACTGGTTGGATTGGTCAGGATTTGGAAGAAAAAAACTTAAAAATAAAAAATTCTACTAAACTGTTGATCTGACAATCTTGAAAACACACACAGAAACCCACTCTCTCTTAATTAAAATGTCCACTGGTACAACTGTGCTTTAGGGTCAGCACCTTCCCCTACATATATTCTATTTTAAATCTAGAATGATCAGAATATTTTATTTAATATAAAATTTGGACAAAAACGGATAAAAAACAGGGCGTTGTACTTTGTATAACGCGGAACCGCTCGTGTTACAGAAATTGGCGCAACCGGTGGAAGTTTTATATGAAATGTATTTCTAGTCATTTACAATTTAATATTATTACAATGGAGAAAATTATTTATGTTATCATTATGATGTAAAGTTAATATTTATTAAAGACAATAGAGGAAACGATTGCCCTCACACTTCAGTTAAAACTAGGTTCACGCCTTGTTACAATCGCTACCGATGAGTGAAGACAATCCGGAACCGAACAATGTTGAGCCTAGAACATCGAAGATAGGCAGACCTTGCGTTGCTCCTGCGGTGTGTCTAAACGGAGGACCACGGCTCACTGGCCAAGTAGCACGACCAGTTCAAGAACAATTACCTTCCCAACATTGACATGAATCCTAGATCTCCTCTCTGCTCTACCACGATGGAATCATAATCATCACTTTAATATGTTTTACGATGATTTCGGAATCGTATCATAAATACTTAAAATAGAACCTCGAGTAAGAATGTACCTCGAACGTATAATTGAGTACTCTTTTTATTTTATTCTCTATTTTAATCGCAGGTTATAAACATCCTGAAAAATGATAGTTGAATTAAGAAATAAGTATCAATATAAAATTGGGATTGTTTTTTTATTAATTACAATTACATCATCAATAATAATTCAATTATCACATGCATTATAATTATATTATAATTCCTAAATTTAATTGAAATTCTTATTTTCGTGATTCCAAATACCAATTATTTACTGATATTATTCAATTACATTTTATATTCTTAAAATTATATAATAAAAATCAAATGACACGTGACGGATCAAATGACTATCCGATTATATCCAAATATTCACTATCTGGATATCAAAACCGATTTTACTTTCCAGATAATAAACAATGCGGGTTCACTATTGAAATTTGTAAAATTAATGTGAGAATTGGGGTGATGAGGGGCTCATAGATAGTTAGGATTTATGAGATTGATACTTCAGAGATTTCATCTATCAGTGGAAGGATGTCTTAGGAAGGTGAAGTGTGTGGGCCCTTCCATTGTCAGCGAGCCAACATAGACTAGGATTAGCGACCCTGAGAACTGGAGGGCTGGAGGTGGACCGGAGGGATGCTGGCATGTATAACAAGGTACGATCGGTAAAGCAAGGTGCATATTGCGGCACGTCTGGCACATCGGGTAGTGTTGGGAGCGTATTTTGTGACGCAGTTTTTACCTCACTTTCACCCAGTAGACACGTTTTTTTGTTAGTGAAAATTGTGTTTAAAATATATAAGTAGTTGTTGAAAGTATAGAATAAATAAAGCAAGAATAGTACTATATTTTTAGATTTAAACCCAGAATCGGATTCGGATTATGCTAATGAAGTTTTAATGCATTTATTGACAGCCAAGAAACTGAAACCTTCTTTTTATCTTTTATATTATTAGTTTTATCTTTCTATAAGAAAAACCCATGAGCAATTTGAAATGACTTTAAAATTACCCGATTCACAACTATTCACGAAAAACGAAAAACTGCACTAAGAAGGTAGAGGGTGATAAACTCGAGAAACGTGGCGCGAGAAACTGTGTCTCGGGCACTGTGCCACGCGTTTGTCGTGTCGAGTTGCGGTGCATAGCGTCGTGCCGTAATTATCCGGATCCTCATTTCTTTGTGGTAATAGTTTTTAATATTGCAGAATATTATCAGCAACTCAGCTCTTAACTGATAGTAACTCGACTAGAAAATATCGAAAATTGTTCTTTACTTTAATAGTTTTAAAATAAATTTAAAAAATCGGTGTGTGGCTGTGTCATGGACATGACCGTGTGTTGTACGCGAGTACGTTTATGTAACGGGTTATATATTTTTAATAAAATATTTTTATTTATGTATTTAGAATAAAAGCAAGGAAACTAATAATTATTGTGTTACAATATACTTTATTAATTATAGGTCTGTGATACGAAAAGTATGACACAAATGGCAAACAAGATACATCGATATTTCTGGTAAACGTTAAATCAATACAGGTATTACCTAACGTAGTTGGAGAACTTTCAATATAAGACAAATTGAACTTGCAGAGCATGAAGTCGAGCAATGAGCGGTTTTGTGAGACATCAACATTAAAGTCTACAACTATCATAACTGGTGTAAGATCAGGCTCGTAATCGGTTATAATTTTAGTGATGTTTTTGGAATATTCAAACAACTATCGTAACTAAAAGAGTTTAATTTCTGCTAACATTGTGCCCGGGTGGATATACACCCATCCGAGTACGACTTTGAAGATACCATTGGCCGTTACGTTTACTAGACAGACATCACCAGCTGTTGCGTCTTTCATTTCCAAATAAATCGCAGAAAAGTCAATGTTATCTCTATTACAATCAGTAAAGCGTGCGTTATGTTGCGATATATGGTGACTCCATCGGCTCTGCGACTTGATGATGATGGTACCGCTATCGATGATGTAGTTGTAATTTGTCTGTTCTTAGCGGTATTACAATATGATCTCAGATCAAAGTTAGGGATATTCACTGGCATGGAAATTTCCATCCAAGTTTCGCTGATTGCCAAATAATCAGATCGATTAATGATTGTATCAGTAGACATGTTTCTGATTGCGTGACCAAGCTTTGTGCATTAATTGCGGCAATAAGTATAAAACAATTGCTGATCAGGAACACTATCACAAAATTTTTAATAATATTTTGTTTATTCTAACTTTCTTTCTTTCTTTCTCTTCCTCCTTAGTGCCTTTCAGCGTGGAGGTGCCTCTAACCAGGCAAACCAATCCTCCCTATCCCGAGCCAGCGCCCTCATGGCATTCCAGTCTTTGCCTCTCTTCCCTCCCACCTTGGAAATGTAGTCCATCCATTGAGTTCTGGGTCTCCCTCTGGGACGTCTTCCTATTGGTCTGGTCTCAAAGTACTTTCTCGGGTCTCGGTCCTCATTCATCCGGCAGAGATGTCCGAACCATCTAAGTTGCCTCTTTTCAAGGGTATCCTTTAGAGAGACAACCCCTAGATCCTCTCTAGTCCTATCCTTCTGGTTCGACCCGCTACTTTCCGAAGGTACCTCATTTCCGCTACAGTAACTCTGCTTAGGTACTTCCCTAATGGTACCCAGCTTTCACTTCCATATAGGAGAGTAGGCAGGTAAACAGCTTTGAAGATATGTAACTTAACATTTTTCTCCACCTCCCTTTTGCCTATAACCGTGTTGCAGAAATGGTAGTAGATTGAGTTTGCCTTCTTTATTCTATTGGATATAATAGAATCTCCTGGTCTACCTTTCCATTCCTGCTTATCACTGTTCCTAGGTAAGTGTAGTCGTCTACCACTTCCAATGCTTCACCCTTGCAAAATACCTCAACGTATTTCTGTTACCGACCAATTTGCATTATTTTACTCTTCTTGACATTAATGGTCATTCCTTTCCTTTCAACCTCGGCCTCCCATTCAATCACAGCTTGCTTTAGGCTCTCTTTGGTATCAGCTATAAGGGCAATGTCATCCGCGAATACCATTACTTGGGCAAGGATTGTCCTCATATCCCACTGTCCAATAGTAGTACGGGCTGTTCTACGTTTGCCCATTTTCAAAATTTCATCCATGTATATGATGAACAGGAGGGAGCTCAAACTATATCCTTGTTTTACACCTTCATTAATTGCAAACGTATCGGACTCTCTTCCATTAATCCTCACTACTCCTTTGGAATCATGATAGATCGACTTAATAGCTTTTATCAATCCTTGCGGGATGTTCTTTCTTGAAAGAGCGTTCCACAGTCCCTGCCTAGGAACCGAATCAAAGGCAGCCTTCAAATCTATAAATGCCAAGAAAATACTCTTTCCCCGGTCCCATGACTTATCTATTATTCTAACACCTTATTATATTCACTGCCACTACTTTAAAGTACCTACTGCCACTACCTTAAAGGTAATGTTTTATATGTAATCGGTAGATTTTGACGACAGCTGACGATTAAAACTTAAACGAACATCGTAGCTTCTCCGAGTCAAAAGTTATACCAATTGCAAATCTCGATATGCAGGAAAATACCTCAAAATGTACGTTCCCGACACAGCTTGTGTCAAGTTATTATAATCGGTCATGTTATTATTACCATTCGATTGCTATTGAGAAGCCCTTTCCAACCGTACACGATCTCTGTATTTGTTTTGGCTTTTCTACACGTATAGGCCGATTTTATATATTTTTGATAATATTTTTTTTAATTTTAACGACTTATTATATTCACCAATACTACTTTAAAATAATGTTTTATATACAATCGATAGATGTAGATAAAATCTGACGATCAAAACCTAAACGAACATCGTAGCTTCTCGGAGTCAAAAGTTATATTAATTTAAAATCTCTAAACGCAGCAAAATAATCTCAAAATTGCGGCGCTTCTCCCTCCTCCACGCGCGATGCGTCTCGGTTCTCGTTTATCGTAATGAATTCTTTGATCCTTTAGCTATCCATTGGTATAATTTAATTTTGGACGTAGAGGATAGATTGGAAACTACAACTCCAAACTGTATTCCCCGATTTTGTTATCATTAGGTTTTTTGGATTGTCACCACATGGTAGCAAATTGAAAGACGTATTCACGTCAAAACTGAAACAAGGCTAAAAAGGAGTTGGATGAGGGACTTCCCAAACTAAAATAAATCAAGACACGAGGAAGTGTTGTTGGAGTTCAGCTCACCCTCTCGCCATGCGTATATTCACTCAACAGATTCACTGATTGTCTATATCATAATTGACTGGTTTGAATGAAGAAATTAAGTAAAAAAACAAAAAACAATAACTCTGGACCTAGAAGTAATTTTCAGATGAAGTGCAAGAGAGGCATGTAATGGGGGAATAGTATTTTTGTTATTTGACTTAAACCAGAAAACTACTGATGGGCATTATTGTCCTTATATTAGAACATCATTATACTGCCTGCATTCTAACAATAACAGCAATTTTAAATTATTTGTACCGTCTAAATTATAATAATATCAACCAAATTTAAAGTAACCCTATATCTATGCCTTAGCTCACAGATATGCGAATTTTAGCAAAAATGTTTTAAATGAATCATTAGATTATTTTGATGTTCAGATATTAACTAAAATCATGTTTGAAGTGCTAATGTATACTCGGATAGTTCGAATATCTTGTGTTCACTAAATTGAATCAAATTTTTTTTTTTCATTTATTGATATTTACAACTGTTCAGAACAATATACAACAAGTAAATGTATTGGCAGTGAATACAATGGCATGTAAATAACTTGTGAAGAACTACTCACTAGTAGCACTTCAATAAAATCTTCTCTAAAAGGTCTCTAGGCCATCTTCTTTTCAGACGCCTCGGAGGATTATCAGGGATGGAGGAGGAAGCAAGTTGGGAGACTAGTGGATTGGAGTGGTTATGGAGCTTACTATGGAAGGATAGGTATCTGGTTTGAGCTAACTCAGCAACATATGGAACATTAAGGTCTTTATGGATAAGCTTATTGGTGACAAAGTAAGGGGCATTTAGGATTTTTCGAAGGATTTTGGATTGTAAGGATTGGATACGAGATAAATTGGATGGTTTAGTAGAGCCCCAAAGCTCAACTCCGTACGTCCAAATAGGTCTAATAACAGTCATGTAAATAAGTCTTTTGTAATGAATTGGGAGGTTTGATCGTTTGTCTAGTAAATGTTGAAGTAGTCTATAACGACGAGCAGTTTCTTGTCGTTTTAGTCTTGTATGTGGATTCCAAGTAAGACTTTTGTCCAAGTGGAGTCCTAGGTAGCGGATCTGTTCGACAGGGATTAGTGGAATATCATTGAAGGATACTGTTGGACAGGAAGTCGTAGGTTTACGACGAAGGGTAAAGGTTATTTGGTGAGATTTGTTAGGGTTTATTTTGATTCTCCATTTTTGACACCATTTTTGAATGTTTAGGATATGGGATTGGAGTGTTTGGGAGGCAATGACGGAATCATTATTTACTGATAATACACATGTGTCATCAGCATAAGTGGTGAGGACAGTGGTAGGATGAGTTGGGATGTCAGCTGTATACACCGTGTAGAGGATGGGGCCTAGGATACTACCTTGGGAAACACCGGCAGATTGGGTAAAGAGGGGAGAATAGGAAAATATATGGTTTACTTGGAAAGTTCTATCACTTAGATATGAACGGATAATTAGAAAATACGTTGAAGGAAGGAATTTGCGGAGCTTGTAAAGTAGTCCTGGGTGCCAGACTCGGTCAAAAGCCTGTTCCACGTCGAGAAAGGCTCCCGTGCAGTACATTCCGCGCTCCAATGCGGAGGAGACAACATCCACCACACGATGACATTGCTGGATCGTGGAGTGGGATGTTCGGAATCCAAACTGGTGATCAGGGATGACGTGGTGGGAATCTAGGATAGGATACAAGCGTTTTAAGATTAGTTTTTCAAGGATTTTACCCATGATTGGCAAAAGGGAAATAGGACGGTATGAGGATGGGAGCTCAGGTGGCTTTTTGGGTTTTGGAATCATCTTAACTATAGATAATTTCCAGGAGTCAGGAAAATATATGGTACAGAGGACAGCATTGTATATGTATGTTAGGAATAGGATGACTTTCTGAGGAAGGAGTTTTAGGATATGGGATGTAATTCGTCGTGTAATAAGGTCGTGTCCAGGGGTTTTCTTTGAAGGTAATCTGTGAATGATGTTTGATACTTCTGAAGGATGGAATGCTTTAGGGGGAGGAGACATTTGGAGAGGAATATTTAGTTCTGTTTCGATATATTTTTGGTGACTAGGATTAACGATATCAGGATGTGGGTTAAAAGTTTGGAAAAGGTGTTGGCCAAAAATGAGAGATTTTTCTTCGTCCAATTTTGACCAGGTTCGGGCTTGGGTTAGTAGAGGATGATTGTAATTTTTATAGTTTAGTAGTTGTTTTGTGGTGTTCCATAAAGATTTGTCGGTGGTATTAAGGTTTTCTGTATACCATGTATGCAAGTTTAAAATGTCGTTTATTTCTTAAAATATATACACAGTAATTTAAAAAAAAGTATAATATATTTTATTCAAAGTACTGACCCTCGCTTTCTACACATTTTGTCCATCTCTCGGGCAATATATGGATACCATTCCAAAAGAATGCTTCATCTATATTTGAAATCCTTTCATCGAGCCATTTTCGTACGTTTTCGAAATTGTTGAAGTGTTGCTCCGCCAATGAGTGTCCCATCGATGAGAAGAGGTGATAATCAGAAGGCGCCAGGTCAGGTGAATACGGCGGGTGGGGTAGGAGTTCCCAACCAAGCGAAGAAATCGTTTCCTTAGTCAATCTGGCTGAATGTGCAGGAGCGTTATCATGCTGAAGAATGACTTTGGCGTGCCTGTGAGCCCATTCTGGGCGTTTTTCGATCAATGCGTGACTCAAATTGATCATTTGTTGTCGGTAGCGCTCGGTATTGACTGTTTCGCCGGGTTTGAGAAGCTCGTAGTAGACTACTCCCTTCTGATCCCACCACACACACAGCATTGTCTTCTTCCCAAAACGATCCGGTCTTGCACTCGATGTGGATGGTTGTCCTGGCGTTACCCATGATGATTTTTTTTTCGTTTGGGATTCTGAAAATAAATCCATTTTTCATCGCCAGTTACAACTCGATGCAAAAAACCCTTTCTTTCGTGGCGTAAAAGCAGCATTTCGCACACAGTTTTTCGTTTTTTTTTTTTTTTCCATCTGTCGTTCGTCCAATTCATGTGGAACCCATTTTCCAACCTTTTGAATCTTTCCCATAGCTCTCAGGCGATCGGAAATGGCTTGCCTAGTGACATTCAACTGTTCTGCCATCATTTGTTGGGTTTGGGTATTGTCTTCGTCTAATAAAGATTGCAATTCGAAGTCCTCAAACTTTTTTGGTCGATTTTCTCGTTTTTGATCAGTAACATCAAAATCACCACGTTTGAAACTTTGAAACCAACGTTCACATGTCCTGACGGTTGGAGCAACATCGCCATAAGTCTCAACAAGAATTCGATGACATTCAGATGCCTTTTTCTTTTGATTAAATAAGAAAATCATGACATGCCGCAAATGCTCTTTATTTGGCTTAAAATTAGACATTTTTAACACCAAAGAAAGGTATGATACGTCCACGTAAACGACTTAAAAACAACTGACTTTTGTAAACAAATGACTAACAAACAAAATAGCGTTTAGAGATAAGCAAATCCTTCAATAGGCTAAGAGCGCATTCTATTGGAATTAAAACGACATTTTAAACTTGCATACCTGGTAGTCATGTAATTTTTGAATTTTGTATTTTTTAATTTCTGTCTTAAGTTTATTTGTTAGTCTACAGTAATTATTTTTATCTGATGGGTATCTAGTCCTATGCCACTTTGCTCTTGCTTTACGTTTTCCTCTTAGTAAATCGCGAATATGGTGTGGCAAGTTAGTTTGGAGAGAATTACAATTTGTTTTGTGTGATGTGTTATCTTTAATTGTGATAGATATTGATGTGGTAAGTTTATCTATGGCGGTGTCTATGTCCTGTTTTGTTTTAAGTGGAATTTTTAGGTCTAATTTATTTTCTAAATCGTAACGAAATTTGTCCCAGTCTACTCGTCCTTTAATCAGTCTAGGAGGAGAAGGTTTAGGAACAGGATTTGAATGAAGGAGAAGCAGAATAGGGCTGTGGTCTGATGAAAGGTCGTCCAGGGATTTGACAATGGTTTGAGAGGTGGAAATTTGGGAGGAAATGAATACATCAAGGATATCAGGACGTTTTTTGGAAGATGTAGGCCAATATGTAGGGTTTAAGGGTGAGAGGACAGAATAGGACCTGGATGTTGAAATGCGGGATAAGATGTTGCCACGGGGGTTGGATGTTCTACAACCCCATCGCTGGTGTTTGGCGTTGTAGTCCCCTCCAGCAATAAAGCGCGGTCCGAGGGATCTAAATAAGGACTCAAGGTCGTTATAAGCAAGGGAATTTCCAGGAGGACAGTATACAGCTGAAAATGTTATATGGAAAGGACGAGTGGAGAATCAAATTTTAATATCAGTTTTGTAGCTTCAAAGTTTCAATTTTCAAATCTGACATTTTGATCTATACTAAATATTGCTCTACCAAGCTCTTTTCATTTTTCATAGATGTAAAGTAATTAACCAAATTGGATTTGCTAGTTTACAGGCTCATTTTCCTGATATATTTTTAAATTTCAATTTATAATGTTAGCTATTTTTACTCATGTATGTCACCATCACTATTGAGGGGGAAAAGTCCCCAAACATTTTCCAAAGTTTCCAAAATCGTCAGGTTACTTAGTGGGGCTTATATTCCATCGGTATATAACATTGCCAGGAGAATTAACAACGCTTAAGCTGTTTTAACAGAATGAAAATGCCTGTTCGCATTTTTTTTTTTTTTTTTTTTTTTTTTTTTTTTAAATAAATGATTCTTGTACATCTCACTATCATTCAATGCTATCAATTGCTACTTTAGTTTATTTATTTTTTAAATCACATACCTAAATGCACGTACTAAATTCAAGAAAGATACTGATGTAAAAACACACATGAGTTTTGATGGTACCGTAGATCAGTATAGTTGTACGATAGCACCAGCAACTATTGTCGACTATTAACGCCATACCCATGAATATTGTTAAGTTGCTCAGCTATATAGAGAAGTACAAAAATGATTAACACATTACTCCAATAATTATTGTTTAAAAAATATCTATTATATATTTGTAAAATACCACTCACTCATTTAACACGAAATCTCATAAACCACCGAACGGATTGGAATGAAATTCGATATGTAGCTTCCTCTAAGGCCGTAGGTGCTTGCTAAGAAAGGAATTTTAAAAAATCGGCCTGGATCGCGGCTAATTCGCAAAAAATGCGATTACAATTTTTATTGGGTGAATAATAATAGATTAATTGTCATATGGTATTTGGAGATAAGCTAAGTTAAAAAATAGGATAGATATTTAAGCTGCACATTTTGACCACAAATTAAGTTCCTTATAGTTGTAAACAAACAAAAATACGATCGATGTCGAAACCTTATAATATGGTACTTTCTGTGAAGTCATGGTGGCTGCAGAGGTGTACCCTTACAAATTTGAGCTGTTTTGTGACGAGAAACTCTTAAAAGACTTATGTTAAAGAGGAGGTTAAAAGACTTATGTTCTCTGGTGATGACATGTAAGGCCAGTTCGAGCAAGCGACCAACATTGCTTCACCTGTAGCTTCGTCCCCAACTACTCTTCCTTCAGTTTTCCGGTCACAAGATAATCGGCTTTTCAACTTGGCTCAACCAGGCCAAAGTTGTATTTTACAAGTTGTACCTAGCATTTCTGAATTCCATTCCTTGAACCTAGAATATACCTTTTTCGCAGTTCAGATGTGTCTATTGCAACATTGAAGTAAACCTATCAATCTAAAAGTAAACAACGTAGGAAATGATTCACAGATTCAGTTCGCAACAAACATAGGAAATCGGCTGCAAAATATGTTCAAGCACATGTAGAGGTCAACAGGGAAGCTGATAAGAAATACATGACAAACCATCCTGAAATTAGCAGAAAAGTGGTTAACAAACATAAAGAAAGCCAACCCGAAGTTAAAGGATATGCTGTATACACATATTCTGATTAACAGCCAACTGTACTTAGAGGGACTGTACAGAAGTATAAGAAAACCCATCCTGAAATCTATAGAAAGACTTCAAAAAAAATTATCAGAAAATAATCTCCATGTAACGTGTAGCTGTAACAAAACACGATGAAAGATGTTCAATGGAAAGGTTACAGCCAGGATGACTCAAAAACTAACTATAAAAACTGAATAGAAATGCAAAAGACAAAACCGTCGATATTGGATCACGGTCTACTTGAAATTGGTGTTATGCTGTAAAATGGAAGGACGAGAGCCCTGCCATGTGCTGCAGTAACGGGAAAGTCCAACTTCCTCCCTTTCAAGAATATCCTGAACACTTGCACAGCCTCCTTACATACGAACATCTAGAGGCTGAGCATTTTATAAATAATATAAGAAATTTTGGAAATAGAAAGGTTGTTTCCAAATGACGTCATTTGGAGCAAATGAGAAAAAGCGGGAGATATAATGCCAACATTTAAGGTGCGAGGACAGGTATATATCACAGAATAGAGAGTTTGATGCCTGGAACACAACAGCAACCGTCTTTTATTCAGGTAAATTTTGTTTGTGATGACAACCATAAAAGAGGCATTGTGGTCACTTTCAAAATGCCAAGCCTGCATTAGTAGCCTCTAAAACTCCAGAAAATTCTTCAAGAACATAACAACTATATCAAGAACTTCAGATCTGCTGTTGAGTCTGTTCCTTAAGATCTACTAGATTTCCAGGTAGTTATCAGTGCTGACAAAAAGCCTTCAAATGCTCACTGAGGACGTTACAATATTCCTACCACTAACTAAGTTGCTGTCTTAATTGTTGGCCAGGTGTTTAAAAAGCGAGACATTGTTCTCCACAGCAGGGACAAAAAACTGATAAGAATCAGTGCATTCTATCAAGTATATGATTCTCTTCAGTATCGTCTCATGTTCTACCAAGGAGAAGATGGGTACAGTATTAACATCCTATACACCATACACCATACCAACACCAATACACCACTGAAGAAAACTGTGTCTGCAGCTGATTTTTACGCCTAAATGTTGATGGAGCGAGGAGGTGAAGAACCTTATTTACTTTAATTTCGTAATCTCCTCAACCAATTTATGTTTGATGTGTACGCAAAAATAGAAACAGAAAACTAAACTTTATTCGAAAAAATCAAAAAAGTTGAGACTATATTCACTTAAAATATGCTATAAGAAAAGCTGATGGTCTGGTATCAGAGCTGGGTAAGATGGTAGTGCTGCCTCGAAGCTTCAGTGGAGGACTATCAAAATAACGTAAAATTAACTTTTGCAAATTGTCAAATTTACTTATTGGAATAGTTCTAAGAATGGAATTCTTTAGGTTTATTGAAGTAATAATAATTATCAACGTTAAGCTTAACTTTTACTAATTTAAGTTGTCCTTAACCCTAATGATATTAAACCGTAGCGGAGCATGGTACTTTCAGCTAGTTTATTTTTTAAAACATATTAAGGGGTATTAAAAACCAATGAAAGTAACAAATAAAATACTACAGGAAGCTGAATATAAGACTATTCAAAATATAATAAATAAAAACAGTAAATAGAAAAACAATGCTTTTATAGAAAAGTATGACAAACTAAAGGCTCGTAATTGATTTTTTATAAATTTGTTGTAATTGTTGGCAATATAAGTATCATAATATTAGTAATATTTTTCAAAAATAATGTTCTATCAACATTGTTTTAATAGACTTATTCAATAGTACATAAAAATATACATTATATTTTCAATGAAGCATAAAATATATTATGTCTTTCTTTCACAAAAAACCGCATGGCTTATTCACGGGAGTTTTTATATTTTCTTTACCAACATTGAAAATTCGGAAAATGCTGGTATGGTACCATTGCTTCACGTATATTACTTTTTTGTGTAACATGCATGAGTGGTAACAGACATGAGTAAAGTTACTTTAAAATATTACCGATAAAAAAAAAAAAAAAAAAAATCAGATAAAAAAAATGTTTTTTAACAGGAACTCAAAGCCCCAAAAATAAAGCATAAAGAATAAAATAAAAGTATTATTAAAACAAATAACTACGGTAACATTGATAAGATATGATAAAAATTCACACCATGTTTTTTGAAATGGTCGGTTGACAAGAAGTCATGTCTTTCTCCTGTTCTCCACACATGTTCTCCTGATGAACATTGAACATAGAAGGGATAGGAGAACTCTCGAGTGGCATGAGGATCGAATCCGAACGCCCCCAGTTCAATACCTGCACGGTACCCTTGGTAACATTCATGAGCAGGTTGTTTCAGACAAATCTAAAGACAAGCTTATAGTTCAAGATAGGACTTCACTCAGCAACAAGTTTATAATTTAATCAAAGATAAAAATCTTTTAAAACGTATATCTATAAGTAAATTTCATTGTTATTAAAGATGCATTTATTAAGGTTTATTAAAGCTATGTACCTATGAATTTAGTATATATACATACAAAGTAAATAATGTAGAGGGAGGGCCACTTTTCAAAAATAAAAAACTCGTTTTAATAATTTCTTACATGGTGTACAAGAAGGAATAAAATGATACAAAATAAAAAGAAAGGAACGACTATCAAAATATTATATGGTTTGATAAAAAACGTAATAATAGATGAAAACATTAAGTTAAATGATGGGATCATACAAGAAAAACAAGACAAGAATATGGATTGCAATTTATATATTTCTATACTATGTACAATATGTTAAATAATATGTAGTGTCCATAAAAACGTAACTATTGTCCGTCTGTTTAATAACAACTTTTAGATATTGTATTTCATATAATATTTTCAAAACACATGTTTAATGACTTAAACTCGTTGTCGAGTTCATCGGAAGGGGGAGGTAGAAATAACTACAATTCAATGTTCATTAAATATATGATTAACCAGATAGCGATAATATTATACTTCATTTGCCAAAATTATATCGAGAGTTATAATCAATTATAACATCTGATATATTAGCTCCTGCGCTAATTTTATTTTGTTAAATCACATGGCATCGACGTCAATAGTGTCTTGCCTGAACGTCTCAACTTCAGCCTGGCTGTCAGCTCTCAACAGAGGGATCTTGCTAGGCTGAAAACAAATAAATATATGAAATGCCAATACAATATAAATTAAACAAATTCAATTTTTTTTTTAATATAGTACTGATGATTTGCACCTCTTTATTATCCAAAACCTAAATTAATTGCTCATTTCTGAATATTCTTAGAACGAAATTATTGGCTTGGAATCTATCATAAACTGCGCAAAAATTAATAGGGATATGCCTTATTTATCCCTTATCCGGTCATTTAAATTAAATTAGCCAATCTACTCAATATTAGTAGGGTATAACAAAATAGAAAATACAAACCAAAGTCAAAACAATTGTTAAACCTTTTATTTATAACACGTTTTCTTAAGAAAAGTAAACATGAAGATTTATCATTCTGTAAATAAACAGCTTTTCTCGTATTTTAATCCAGTAGTACTTTCAATAAACATGGACAGACATCATCTTGAACCCGAAATTCGCGAAATTATAGTGAGAATGCGTTATCAAGGTTATCGACAAGTTGATATTGCGGAGGCGGTTCGCGTTTTCCAGAGAGTCGCCTCCCGGGCTTTAGTTCGATTCCGAGAGACTGGGAGTGCCAATAGAAGGCCGGGCAGTGGATCACAACGTATTGCAACTGAAAGAGAGGATAAAAATATTTTTATCACTGCCAGGAGAAACCCTTTTCATAGAGCACGCCAGATCCTCAATAAAGTGGAAGGTGTTTTACCTAGACTTTTATCAAAACAAATGATTCGTAATCGTTTGTGGGAAGTTGGCCTTACATCATATGCCCCTTAGAGACGTCCTGCAGCAACAACTCGCCACCAGCAGCTCAGAAGAATGTGGTGCAGCGAGCGACTAGAAGAGGACACAAATTGGAATGCTGTCATGTTTACCGACGAGTCGCGTTTTTGTCTGTATAGTGACAGCAGACGCCGAAGAGTCTACAGAGATCAAGGAATGCGAACAATGCCCCAGTTTATTGTGCCTTCAGTTCAGTTTGGAGGAGGTGGTGTAATGGTCTGGGCTGGCATTTACACGGGAGGACGAACCAACCTCACAGCAGCTCGATATGCACATGAAATTATTGAGGAATACCTCCCTCCAACAAGGGATCTCATTGGGAGAGATTTTCGATTTCTGGATAAAAACGCTCGACCTCATAGAGGAATAGTTGCTCGTCAAGTTTTAGAATACCTGGGAATTTCCCGCCTGCCCCTTCCTCCATTGTCTCCAGACCTCAATCCTATTGAGCACATGTGGGGCGCGTTACAGAGAAAGCTTTTTAATCATCATCCGCCGCTAATTGACCTTCAACAACTGAGTGCAGCATTGCAACATCTCTGGGGTGAAATTCGTCAAGAAACCAGTGACAACATTATTAATAGTATGTCTAATAGGTGCACACAGCTTTTGGCTAACAGAGGACATTATACAAGGTATCAATTGTTTCCAAAAACTAATCTGTTCAATAAAAAAAATTATGCAACTAAAACGTTTTATTTTTGTTATTTTTTAAAACCCATTAATTGTATTTTGTTTCAGCAAAAAACATTATAATTTCTAATGAATATTAATGCAGTTTATAATAAAAATAATACAAAAATGGTACGCAAAGTAAATAACACAAAATTAGCAATATCCCTATTCATTTTTGCGCAGTTTTATATACTTATATATTATACTTACATATTTTCTGCAACATGAAAATGGCCTGGTCGAAAATATTTTCAATATCTTATTAAATTAGCTTGTACTAGAATGTAACAGACTGTTTCAAAAGTCTGATATTATTAGTAAAGAGATTATTTATCAGGTTTTGGTTGTGGTAAAGAGATAGCTTACAAAACTAAACTTTTACGTGAAAAAAATTATTTCTTTATCTTGACTGATTGTGAGAGCTGAGAATAAAAATGAAACGTGATTTTCATTTTTTTTTTTTTTTTTTTTTTTCTCGGTTCCTAATGCTCATTGGCGGCTATAACTCTAGCTTTTCACGATTATAGATCCCTACTACGCAAAAAAAAATCAGGATTCAAAACTGTTTGTTACAAGTCACAGCTGAGAACTGGTAGACTTAATGTGGAAAAAATGTCAGCAAAATACAAACTGAAAATTAAGTCCACTGGTCCCGGTAAGTCATTCAGTACTTAACAGTCGCTACATTATTCAGTCGGAAGTAAAAGGATTGGAAGAGGAGAAGAAACCTAGCCCTTTAATGTGCTTCGCCATCCGTCTTGTACCAACATGGTTCAGAAATGTTTTGGTCGGCTTAAGTAAGAAGTATTCTTAGAAAGACCTTTCTCTTTTCTAATATGGCGAGTGTTATTATTATATGTTCAGTAAATAAGTTTTATCATTAATTTTCATACAATTTATTTAAAGTTCTGTTAAAGATATAGGATAATAATAGTTTTTTTTATTTTAATCATGGAAAGATGGTTATTTAAATTTAAGTAGTCGGTGGTATTCTTTTATGCTAAAATGTTTACGTCATTTAGAGGTGACGAACTGGGCCATTTGCGTTTTTCAAATTAAAATGTCACAAGTTCTAAAAAAAATAAAAAAATTTGCTTATTAATAAAAAAAGGTATTTCTTGAAGCATTGTACGACTAAATCCCTTCTTCCTTTCATGACATCACATACCTAAGGGTGTCATTTTTTTAACATCGTAAAAATATCGGTTTAACAATTTGGCAATCTTGAAAATAGTTGAAAACTAAATTCTGTCAATTATTCCCGTTTTTTTTCATAGATCTATAAAAATACTTTCGAACAACGGTAGTATTATATTTAATATTATATTTTTAAATTTCAGAGTTAGTACTTAAATCCGATATATATGTCTTTGAATGTTTTCGTCTAATTTAAAAATAAATAGGCCAATAACATTTTTTTTAAACATAATTAATTAAAATGTTGTAAAAATAATACAATAAAATATTACAGAAAATATTTGTAGAAACTTTCGGCAAGGATGATTTAGCATATATCAGGTAAATTGCAGCGTAATAATTTAAGTTTATGTAGGTAATTTCTTTGATATGATTCTTATAATTCTGATAAATTCTGGTGACATGTATATTGACCTCAAAGTAGATAATGAAAACCATTAAAAGCTCAATTTCTTTGATTGTGGCTCTTCATGGTTCTTCCAATTCTAATGCTCTTTAAACACAATTTATAAAAATTGTTCAATGGATTATATCTATGGTACCTGTGAATAGTGTGTGCAAATATCATATTTCAGGAGCAATTAAAAGCTTTGAATTTTTTCCACAATGATTTACAGAGGAATATTCTTCTCTGTGATAGCATTACAATTTAGCCCATTACAAAAAAAAAAAAAAAAAAAAAAAAAAAAATGGTTTTCGACTGGAGCACATTACCCAAAATTCATAAAATTGTATTTAACACATTATTCATAGGTGCCACAGATGTATCGTAAACATATTTCAAATTTTATTAAATATAACTAGTTATTAAACGTATTTATTTATTTTAAGATAAATTATATCTATCGTTATTAGCCGAAAGTTGATGTGTAAAATATACATTTTATACTTTACCGACCATGATGTGTTTTTAGAGTTATATTTTTCTATTCCACAATTGGATATGTATAAAGACAATGTTTAGTGGAAAACGTTTTTCTTTAGACATATCAAACAAAATGTATCATAGAAAAATACAATTCTAAGCACATGATCAGTTAAATATAAAATGGTGAAATTTTGCATATCAACTTTTGGCAAATAACCAGATAGGTATATTTTATAACAATGAGGTATTTTGTCAGTTCCAGGTAACGTTAAGAATCGAGAAAATTTATTTGATAACCCTATATGAATTGGAAATAGTAAATTCTTTTCAAACACTTGATAAATCAATGTTTCTAGTAATAAAACTAAAGTTAATTGTTTAATTAATTGAATGTCAAATTTATCAATTTAAAAAGATGATCGAAACTGCTCTGTTTATTTTTTATCCCACAATGAACTTAAAAACGATTAGATATACTGGGATAAGACTTATATAGCATGGAGAGGACTTCAGGCGTAGTTTGCCTGCGCACCAATGTCGATTATATCTTTTCTTTGTTTAGCCATTGGACACAGTACCTTGGGGTGCATGATGATGACTGGCAGTTCTGCAGCCAATTCCCCGCTCAGAGCACCGAGGTAGAGTTTCACCTTGACAGCGTAAGAGACCACAATCCCAAAGATGTCTTTCTGGTCTCCGCAAGAGAATCTAGTACAGAAAATAATTCCATATGTTTTGATAAATTACAAATACGATTATAATGACTCTAATCGACAGTCTTATTCGTAACAATCATTAATTTATTCACCATTTTTGCAAATAAAAAGAACAAAATTCTTATATTTACTCACAAAGTGGAGGATGCCAAAGAAGCCATTTCTCCCTTGATTTGACCATCCAGAGCGATGCCCCTCCTGTCTTTATTAGTGGCTAACTCTGGAGTGAGATATACCACCTTCTGCATACTGGAACCTGGCTGGATTGGGCACCCTTCACTGTAATAGAAAGAGATTGAGATACCATAATATATTTAATGTAATGAATTCTGACAAAATAAATTTTAGGGAAAACATACTCAGTCTCGAGTGATGCTATGGTAGTCCTGTACTGTCCGTTCTGGAAAAGCATCACGTCGACACCTTGTTGAACCATGGCTTTGATCTTTTTGACCATTTTGTTGCTATTGTTACGCACGCATATATTTGCTGCGATTCTCTCACCATGATGATACACCTATAGAATAATTATTTAAAAATTTTAAGAGCCATGAAACATGGAGTCAAATACAAATTTAAATACTTTTTTTGTGCCTTGTCATTCTTAGAAACATATTTATACCAATTATCATGACAAAAAAAATATTATCGATTTCATACTTAGTCTAAATTTACAGGTTGCCTAGGAATAGAGTGGATACTTATTAATTTTATGGGAGGTACTGATGGTAGCGTTAATAATTTGTAGATCGAAAAGAGATGTCTTACATTTAGTCTTGCTCGTTATATTAATAATTTAAAAAAATAGGCGTTAATCGTTTACATAATCAAATATTCTAATAGGAAGCTATGTTTTAAAGTTAAATGAATAATTGTCTTTTAAGAAAGATATAAAGGATGACATGAGGTTTTGTTGAAAGTAAGAGGATAAGAACACAGTTGGTTAAAATGTTTATAAAACGTTTCAAAAATAAAATAATAGAAATTTTCTTTGGTATAAGAATTCTTGAAACTGATTCAAAGAATTGAATAAATAAAATTAAGGACATAATATACAGTGTTAAAGCAGATAGACCTTCCTTTAAAAAAAGATAAAATATAGACAAATATATACTTAAAAGAGAATGAAATAAACAAAATGATATTATTCGGAGTTTCTCACAAACGGATCAAACGAGTTAAAATGAAAATGTATACACAAAAAATAAACTGCAGAATTAATTCAAAAAATAGTTTGTGGTAGGTTCTGAATCGTGACACCGCCAATGAATCATTATATCATGAATCTATATCTTCAAAAAACAACGAATAAGTTTTAATCTATCGGAATTAAATTGAATGGCAAGAATTCAATCCTAATCAACAAGACAATAGGAGGTTCAACCTTAAATAAAAAGTACAGTTTTCATGGATTTCTTCAAAGAATAAAAACTAAATCTGTATCTGAGAAATAATACTAAACAATATAAAACTCGTATGAATATTAAAATGTGATATATGACAAGAAATTGACTAGCTCCATAAATAATCGGAGAAAGGGGCCTTAAAATAATTTATTTATTATTGGGTTCATCCTATTAGGGAATAATAATAATCGAAGATATCGATTAGGGAATAAGGTTGTTTATGTTCTGAAGTTCAAGCACTAATCCAAGTCAAGTAGATTATCCTAAGACTATAGACGTCGGATATTCAGAAGTTGCAAGAGTGGTTGAATACCACATATCATATAAAATATGTTTTATATGTATGTATCATATAAAACATATTACTTATAAAATTATGCCTCCCAGAAATTTTACCGGTCCTTGTCTTTATCTATAATATCTCCCTACAAAACTATATATTTCTACCTCCTGGAAAAAAGCTATTGTCCATCCCATAAATAAAACTCCTAATTCTAACTGTCCTGCAGATTATCGCCCGATCTCCATCATTTCAAACCTTTCAAAACCCCTTGAACGATTGGTGCAAACCCAAATTTCCCATTTCCTGGAAGATTCCCATCTACTCGATCCTTTCCAATTCGGTTTCTGTCCTGGTTATTCTGCACAATCTGCACTAACCAAAATCATAAGCGATATCCACGCTGCAATAGATGAAAAAAAACTGACCGTCTTGATACTCCGAGATTTTTCTAAACCATTTGATTTCATTGACCATCCTATCCTTTTTACCAAATTAAATGCTTTAAAATTATCCAATAGTTCAATCAACTGGATCCGATCCTTCCTCTCCGACCGCACTCAAGCCGTACCTATCCCTAATCAACCCTTATCCGACTTCCTACCTCTGTCTTCGGGAGTAGCCCAAGGTTCCAGCATTTCACCCCTCCTCTTCAACTCCTACATTAATGATCTTCCCCAGTCAATTTTACATTGTTTCCATCATCTTTATGCAGACGACACTCAAATTTATTTATCCTTTCCTCCTAACGCATTACATGAAGCTTTATCTTGGATCCAGGAAGACCTCGATGGAATCTGTACTTGGGCCAACTTGCATAATTTAAAGCTAAATGCAGGGAAAACTCAAGCTATTGTAATCGGTTCAAGTCCCCTCCTCAGATCCATTACCAACTTTCCTACCCTAAACCTGAATAATCAACCTATCACTTTCTGTTCCTCTGCCAAAAATTTAGGAATCATTATTCCCCAAATCGCCCAAGTAGCCCGAAAATCAATAGGAATCCTCAAATTATTCCATCGTTCCCGTCATTTCCTTCCTCAATCCACGCGAAAACTCCTAGTTTCCTCATTCATTTTTGCTCAGTTTGATTATGGTTGTGTAGTGTATGGGGGCCTCTCGGTGGGTCTCCGGGAAAGATTACAACGAATCATGAATAGTTTTATCAGATTTGTTACCGGTATCCCGAGACGTTCACATGTATCGCACCTCTACACTGCCTTAGACTGGCTCTATCCATCCTCCCGTAGACAATATTTCCTGGGCACTTTCCTGTACCAAGTCATTAATAACCACTGCCCACCCTATATCCATAACCTGTTGAAATTCAAGTCTTCCGTCTACTTCCAACTCACAACAAGATCACGTTCCTCTGACCTAAATACTCCCCTCCACCGAACAGCATTATACCAACACTCCTTCCAAGTTCAATCCACTACCCTCTGGAACTCTATACCTTCTGAAATTAGACATTTTTATTCTTAGGGGACAGTAAGTCCCAGAATAAAGTTTATTTTTTCATTTCATTTCATTTCATCATCGCCACTATGTACAACTAACGAATATGAAAATACATTTTTTTATTTCGTTCGTTTGCCGTTGTATTCTACAAACCTTGTGGTAGAATATTAAAAAATCGTAAAAATGACATTACTGATTTCAGTCTTCAACTTGCTGATCAGATTCGAAATTTTAACATAAGGCCTAGCAGAATACATCGGTAAACGAACGAAATTAAAAATTGCGATTTTTCACATTTCTTAGTTTTTAAAAGAGCCGACGACATTTTCGATTAAGATTATAACATAACATTATTAAATCATTCGTTAATATTCCTAATATAGATAATAGAAGAGATTGAGATGGCAAGGATATTGCTATCTAATGTTCCCTACCTGTTTGTCCAGGACTACTTCCAGCTCCAGTTCACCAGGACTAAGCATGAAGTCTTTCCTGACCACGGTACAAGGCTGCCTTCCACTTTTCGATGGCGCATATTGGACTTTACGTATACCTAATGACACAGTACTCCTACAAAATTAAATTTGAATTATATATATTTATATATCAAAGCATGACATAATAATTTGATAATTATTGAACAATACTGCAGGTAATCATGGCTTCTCTGGGTTACAGTCCCTTGTACAAAATTATATAAAAGATTAACCAATTGAAAATATTACCCATACTAATGAAACCATGAGATTGAAATGGTAAGGTCATATAATAAGGATAGAAGAGAGTAATTAGATTAATGAATTACTAAATGGAAACCAGAAATAAAAACAGGGAAATGCGGTAAGAAGATTGAATATACGAGAAAAGGTAAAAGCAAGAGCTTCTTTTTGGAGATGATTCAGGTATCGCAAAAGTCATTTAGCAAAAAAAATTGATGATTTTTTTTTACATATTATAAACAAAATTTAAAGAAAAAAAAGAACAGAAAAAAACAAATTTTTAATACATATTAATGGGTTTATTGCTGCAGCAGTATACAGTTTTAGGTTCATACAACTGAAGCAACAAAAACCTCAGCACTTGAAAGCAAACAGTATTGCTCCGGCGCATTTCTGGACATAGCGCAAGCTTTCGACCGGGTATGGCATGCTGGTTTGCTTTTCAAACTCAAAACCCACTTACCTCAATCACTATTCCTAGTCCTTAAATCCTACCTCTCTAATCGTTCCTTCCGAGTTCGCTGCGGAATGGAATACTCTAACTGCTATTCTATAGAGGCTGGTGTTCCACAAGGTAGCGTTCTAGGTCCAGTCCTTTATGTCCTCTACGCAGCAGATATCCCTACTACTCCTAATACTTTCCTTGCAACATTTGCTGATGACACTGCTATCCTTTCATCACATTCAGATCCTTTAATAGCTTCCAATAATCTCAAAACCACTTATCCTTGATTGAAGACTGGTGCGATAATTGGCGGATCAAAGTAAATGAAAATAAATGCACCAACGTAACCTTTAAACAATATGGATCAATGGCCAGCTTCTCCACTCATGCCCTGAGTGAATGTATATAGCGCTCTCACTTAGCCTCCACTGGGTTTTTTTACACCAGTGACGCAGCTGAGAGAGAAGAGCTGGGATCTCTCTGTGCCTGGCTTATCCCTTCATAAGTGGAGGGACGGGTGAGGTGGGGGGATCCCTAGGATAAGTGTAAATTGTAAATAGAGTATAATTGTATTTTTACCTTTATTTTATCTTTTATTATTAGTATTATTTACATTTTTTTTTTCCTGAAGTTTTTCTATTTCATTTTGTATATAAGTAGAATATACGAGAAAAGGTAAAAGCAAGAGCTTCTTTTTGGAGATGATTCAGGTATCGCAAAAGTCATTTAGCAAAAAAAATTGATGATTTTTTTTTACATATTATAAACAAAATTTAAAGAAAAAAAGAACAAAAAAAACATTGATTGAGTATGGAGCAATAATCCACAATTGGAGAATAAAGTTGAGGATCATCAAGTGAATTTCAAAATTCGAATAATGCGATGAAAATTAATCACTTTGAATATTGCTATCCATAAGTTATTTATATACAAAGTTTCAGATGAATTTGAAATTTTCTCACAATAAATTAAGTAAAAGTAAACTGTTTTCACACCTTCTATGAGACCGATCAGTCTCGTGTTCTCCGACGAACATCTTCAGTAAGTACTGCAATCCACAGGGCTCTCCTATCTCATTTGGTCCTGGCTGGATTGTTATTGAAGCAGGTGCGTTTGGAGGCAGTTTAAAGGTGAATGGAAAAGCATTTGGACCGAGCTTCTTCAGTAGTCGCTCCTGCAAATAAAATGTGTCTATGATGTACTCCATGTTCTCCCACTTGTTGCTGGATATACCCACAATGGAAACCTATCCTTTTATATAAACTCCTCATCAAATATTTCAACCTTCATTCCTAATCCCTTCTAAAATAGAACTATCATTATTGTGCATATTCTGTGTACCATTGGGTAGTTTTTTAAGTAAGCATTGTCGTATTTTAATTTCCGGAAAGCGTTAACATTTGTGATATTTCTAAAAATGTTGTAAATCTCAACAGATTAAAAATAAATAGAAAGAAAATGATCGATAAAAGTTTTGAGAAAATATAGAAATAGCGAAATAGCCCTTAAAGCAATTTAATTATATACCAGCCTATGATAGATAACAATAACAAAAAAACCTGTACCACATCAACCAATGAGGGATCCGGTGTTCATTTACTGATTAAGGTTATATCCAATAATTATGTGAGCTCAGAATGGGGAAAGTTGGTCCAGAAGAATTTTATATAAAGAGAGGGGTTGGTCATTGAGACTCCCACGTCAACTTTCTAGTACAAAGAATAAAGTAAGTGATATAGTTAAATAATATGATTATTAGTTGTAAAAAGTTCATCATATTCTGCACCAAGATATGTAATATCGATGTGCTAAAGCTTAGTATATTGCTTTTTCTGAGTATTTTATTATCTTATATTTTCTTCATTTTTAAGTACAGAGTTTTAACTAATTTTAATAAATAACTTTAATAAATTAAGTATTTGCTAAACAAATGTTGCCATCCTGAATAAGCATCCAGAAATTGTTGTGCCTTTGAAGTGCTTTACCCGATATATCTTAAAAAAGCCGATGATTTTAAGTTCGAATCCGGTTAAGGGTGGAATTAATGCTGAGTAACTAATTCCCTACCCCAATCCTCCATAAAATTTTCAATCCGAACAACAGAGCTAGAGCATTTCAATATGTTACATTTTTGATGGTGAAAAAAAGTTACATGTTTAAAGTGAAAAAAACCTTACAACGTGACTTTTTTCATTCAAAGCAATACAGCTCCAAACGGTAGTTCCTAACGACAAATATTATATAGCGAAAAATTTTCACGAATAAATTTCTGACAAGGGACATAAAATTTTCGAACGGAGCAACACCAACAGAGCTAGAGCATGCAAAAAAAAAATCCATTATTTAAAACAATATAGGCAAACGTGACTATTTTCATTCAAAGTAATATTGGTCCTAAACGGTACGTTCTAGAGAAAAATGTTATATAACAAAAAGTATTTTCCATGAAATTTCTGGCAAGTAAATTGTCGTAATATTTTCGATTCGTTAGAGCAACACTAAAAGAGCTAGAGCGTGTCAAAATGTTACATTTTTTAATGTGAAAAAAACGTTACACCTAAAAAGTATAGAACCCCAGCCTAAAGACATATCCAAATAAAAAAAAATTACATTGATTTGTCAAGTCACTATTTGAATCGAGTATTTCACTTGAGAAACTTAACTATATCTTTTGTTTATGTATTTTTTATTTATTGATTGATATTTACAACGAGTAACTGTATAATGAATTTATTAAAATGACATTTCAATAACTTGTTCTTTAAACTGTTTCTTTAAAACTACCCTCCAGGAGCTCTTCAAGAAATGTCCTTTATTAGAATATCACAAGGGCATTTTCTTTAGAGATACTTCGGAGAGGTATCAACAATGAAATGGGAAGCAAGGCTAGTGGATTTGAGTGAGCTTATCACGGAAGGATAGGTTTGGGCCAGTCCAGCAACATATGGGGAACATGTCGACTCCCCTGTGGACTCAGGTATGTGTTGTCAAGAATATTTGTTGTGGTCATGGCACATAAAGCCTGTAAGGATGGTTTTACAATTTGTAGTGAAAAATTTTGTATTTATTTTTAATATAGTCTAGTAGAGTGGGTCAATCTAGACCAAAAATGAACAATCAGAGGAACTAAAAATACTATTTTTAGGAATGTGTAGGGGATGGCCCTCTGAACAAGAACAAATAAAGTTCCTCTAAATCCCGGAGCCGCTAGGGGAAAGGGGGGTTTTAGATGTTCCATTTTTAAGTTTTTCGCTTACAACTCGAAAAAGGTGCATTGCATTGAAAACGTTTTTTAGTGCAAAATTAAAGCTTAATAAATTTTCTACAAGTTTTGTTATATACATTTTTACAAACAACTGGACCGTTTTCGTACTACCGGCTCCGGAAAAGATGTAATGTTCGAAAAAATTGTTTTTCACTCATGTTTTGCTGTATATTTTTTACTTCTAGATCCTCACTCGTTCATTTTAGAGGAAAGTCCGGATAAAAGTTGTACACCATAAAATTCCCCTATATATATCATATGTTAATTTATATTTAACACGTCGCAACTTACAACAAGATGGACATAAAATTAAATAGGTGAACGAAAAATGATTTTCCAATTAAATTTTGATGTTTCATTAAACGGAAACATAAACAGCTGAAATTTAAACAACTGCAAAATTACACTCAATACCAGGTATGCAAGTTTAAAATGTCGTTTTAATTCCAATAGAATGCGCTCTTAGCCTATTGAAGGATTTGCTTATCTCTAAACGCTATTTTGTTTGTTAGTCATTTGTTTACAAAAGTCAGTTGTTTTTAAGTCGTTTACGTGGACGTATCATACCTTTCTTTGGTGTTAAAAATGTCTAATTTTAAGCCAAATAAAGAGCATTTGCGGCATGTCATGATTTTCTTATTTAATCAAAAGAAAAAGGCATCTGAATGTCATCGAATTCTTGTTGAGACTTATGGCGATGTTGCTCCAACCGTCAGGACATGTGAACGTTGGTTTCAAAGTTTCAAACGTGGTGATTTTGATGTTACTGATCAAAAACGAGAAAATCGACCAAAAAAGTTTGAGGACTTCGAATTGCAATCTTTATTAGACGAAGACAATACCCAAACCCAACAAATGATGGCAGAACAGTTGAATGTCACTAGGCAAACCATTTCCGATGGCCTGAGATCTATGGGAAAGATTCAAAAGGTTGGAAAATGGGTTCCACATGAATTGGACGAACGACAGATGGAAAAAAACGAAAAACTGTGTGCGAAATGCTGCTTTTACGCCACGAAAGAAAGGGTTTTTTGCATCGAGTTGTAACTGGCGATGAAAAATGGATTTATTTTCAGAATCCCAAACGAAAAAAAAATCATGGGTAACGCCAGGACAACCATCCACATCGAGTGCAAGACCGGATCGTTTTGGGAAGAAGACAATGCTGTGTGTGTGGTGGGATCAGAAGGGAGTAGTCTACTACGAGCTTCTCAAACCCGGCGAAACAGTCAATACCGAGCGCTACCGACAACAAATGATCAATTTGAGTCACGCATTGATCGAAAAAAACGCCCAGAATGGGCTCACAGGCACGCCAAAGTCATTCTTCAGCATGATAACGCTCCTGCACATTCAGCCAGATTGACTAAGGAAACGATTTCTTCGCTTGGTTGGGAACTCCTACCCCACCCGCCGTATTCACCTGACCTGGCGCCTTCTGATTATCACCTCTTCTCATCGATGGGACACTCATTGGCGGAGCAACACTTCAAAAATTTCGAAAACGTACGAAAATGGCTCGATGAATGGATTTCAAATAAAGATGAAGCATTCTTTTGGAATGGTATCCATATATTGCCCGAGAGATGGACAAAATGTGTAGAAAGCGAGGGTCAGTACTTTGAATAAAATATATTATACTTTTTTTTAAATTACTGTGTATATATTTTAAGAAATAAACGACATTTTAAACTTGCATACCTGGTAGGTGGTAAGCCTTTGCGGAAAATGACGTAATAGGGTGCGTTTTCAAAACTACTTAATCAAGCATTTCTCCACGCTAACACTTATAACTCTGAAACTATTAGTTCGACCCATAAGTTATTTTTTCCATCTAAAAGCTGGTTAAATTTTCTATTAGATCTCACATACGAAATTTGATCAAGTCCTGTAAAATACACATGCCAGGACATTAAAAAACGCTTACTGTTGTGCAATCCAAGTTTTTTGCCACATTCTTCGTTATAACTCCAAAACTACTCGTCCGATACAAAATTGTTTTATCTCAAAGCTGGTTAAATTTCCTATAAGGTAATATACGTATATAAAATTTTGATCAAGTCCTATAAAATACCCGTTTCGGCACGATAACAAAGTGCATACTGTTATGATATCCAAGGTTTTTTGGCATATTTTTCGCTGTAACTCCGAAACTATTTATTCGATCCATAATTTTTTTTTTCATCTCAAAGCTGGTTAAATTTACTATCGAACCCCATACATTTAATGTTTATTACATCCCGTAAAATACCCACGCCAGCCCACTGAACATGTAAACTTTGTCATGTTTTGCCAAAACATAAACATTTACCGAGCTGGTGTGGGTATCATCAACATTTTTTACGGTATCGAATCAAAATTTCATTAGAGGTCTGATAGCAAATTTAACCAGGTTTGAGATTTAAAAAAATGAAATTTCCGCTAAGGCCTATCACCTACTGAGTGTAATTATGCAGTTCGATGCAACGCACTGTTTTCGAGTTGTAAGCGAAAAACTTAAAAATGGAACATCTAAAACCCCCCTTCCCCCCAGCGGCACCGGGATTTAGAGGAACTTTATTTGTTCTTGTTCAGAGGACCATCCCCTACACATTTTGGTCTAGATTACTGGACCCACTCTACTAGACTATATTAAAAATAAATACAAAATTCTAGGATATTCAATTTTAATGTGTCTTGCTCATAAATAACCTGGAGTTTGGTGAGATTGATGTCCGGTTTCTCCAGCTGAGGGTAGATCTGGACAGAGCACAAGTAGAGGTCCTTCTGGAAGCTAAGGCCCATAACTTCATCCTCCTCTCTGCCGTAGCGAAAGCTGCAGACCACCTGTCCGAAAAGCTTCCGGTCAGCAAGATAGCTTGTATCCACCACCACAACGCCATCTTGCAAATAAAAGTTTTTGTAGTAAATTTGGAGAAATAAAAACGCGTCGATATCAAGTATATTTCAAGCGCTGTCTATGACAGTATGTAATCACGGAAATGTTAAAATTATTTTACAGATTACATACTTTACTTGTAGAATAAATTGTTAAATAATTGAACGACAAATCAATAAGCATATTGATAATCATAATAAATCTACAGTAAATAAAATGTTAAACAATATTAGTCTCAAGTAGGCTATTATTCTCCGAGCAATATTAGTTGGTTAGGAGTCAGTTGGTTAGCTAAAGAGTTTTAATTAACTCACGAGACGAAATTGAAGGAGTTAAACGACCGCAAGGAAATTAAAGGCACTTTATCAGCTAGGTGCATTTAAAATTTGATCTCCGGCTTATGTCCAAACACTTTTTAAGGTTTTAAGGAATAAATGCCAAGATAAAAAACCAAATTCGTGAATTATCTTATTATTTATATGAAAGTAAACAATTTATACAGCAATTACAAAATTTAAATTTTTTATTCAATTACAAAATCGCATCAACTTTGTTAAATAAAAGAAAAAATTGAACTTTGTACCGTCAGGTTCAAATCTCCTTTATTACGAGTAGTAGCAAACATTTTACTAACAAGGGGACGTTTTGACTTGTAACACAGATTTGAAGGCCGATTTTTGTGTGGGTAGTAAAGACCTATGATAGTGTAAAACTAGACTTATAGCCGCCAATGAGCATTAGGAGCCGAGAAAAAAAATATAAATTAAAAATCACGTTTTATTTTTTTTCCTCAGCTCTCAGTCAAGATAGAGAAATACTTTTTTTCACGTAAAATTTCAGTTTTTTTTACTATTTGAAATAAAAATACTTTCGTTATGTTTAAAACACGATCCGGCTTTAAGGTACTCAAAAACCGGTTTAAAAAAAAACTATAGACAACACTAAGGGATCTAACGTTTTCTGCTAAAATTGGTAGAGGGGAAAATATTGTTCCGGAAATTAATGCGAGATTTGATGTTTAAACCAAAACCTGATATTGTTATTAGAGAGATTATTCATCTGAAGAAAAATAATCTAAAAATATTAAATAAACCATTGAAATAAAATAATAATAATAAACCAAAATAATTTCCGGACAACCCAATATTTTTAATATCAGTTTTGCTGTAAACGTTAGATCTCTTAGTACAGTATATAGAGTTTTTTTTAACCAGAACCTGATATTATTTATCTGAAGAAATATGTAAATAGCGAATTCGGCCGAAATAAAATATTAGTTTAAAACAAAAAAAAAAAAATAGGTGAGGAAAATTTTTAATCTAAAAACTGATATCATTTTCAGATAATTTAAAAAACGTGTCGAAAACAAATTTGGTTGTAATAAAAAATTTGAATTGTTTACCACCTAGATTTTGTAGGATTTTAGAAGGCAAAAATTTGCGCTATCACACAGATTTCGCCACCGATTGAAATAAAGTTTTAAAGGCTCCATGAAACCGTAAAACTGCATAGTTTAACCTGAATGCGGAGGTCGCAGATTTTCTTCTTATTGAGATACCTCATGTTATAGTTGAACTCGGAAGTTCAAATCAGTTTTTTTTTTTTTCTTTTTTTTTCCTCTAGAATCTGCAGTAAACCCACTGTTATATACATGGATAGATAGAACTCACGCTGATTTTCATTTTTTTTTTCTTTTTCTCGGCTCCCAATGCTCATAACTCTAGTTTTGCACTATTATAGGTTCCTCTTACCCACACAAAAATCGGCATTCAAATCTGTGTTAGAAGTCAAAACGTCCGTTTTATGTTATAATTTAATTTTTGGTTGATCAATTACTTAACTTTAAATGATGATAAAAGCGGCACAATATTTTAAGTTTTTAATTAGTTTAGGCTGTTTTCCTTTTTGATATTAAACAAAGCTTACATTCTATACTAAACCATACAAAAGATTATCTGCAATAACTAAATGTTAAAATTGAAGATTGAATTGTCAATGGTTCCGCTAACTTTTTTTTTTCAAATTTTAATTAACAGGAAGAAGATATTACAGTTGACAGATGTATATAATAATTAAAGTAATAATCATGGCTTGAATTTCGCAATTAGCTATATTCCTAAGTAAACATTGCTTCGATCCAATACGCGACGTTTATAAGTGAAATCGTTTTTGTAAACTGAATAAGTTTTTAAAATAAATTCGACAATGATCAACTAGATTTAACAACGGAGGAAAGGCTCACCTATGGGTTCAATGGCTGTCACATGATCAACGATGTCCCTCTTGCCCAGGTACACTGTCACTTTACCATTCGGAGAGACTTTCTTGAAAACTTTAAAGTTTGCGACCATCTTGCTCACTCAGTTCAAGTTCAGCAAACTGGTATGATAATTCCATGAGTTGTATATATGTACTCCCCTCCTCTAAAAAAATAAAACGAAAAATGCATGTACGGTTTCTGAAATCCAATTAGCTGCTTCAAACTGGATTACTGATTTGGCTTCATATGAGGCCACGAGGCTTTGGTATATGCCACAGGTATATCCCATTAGTCAGGTGGTATGGATGTTTACACCATCAATTGCATCAGTCAAAGCAATATGAACCCAATAATTTATTCACTAGTAGTACCCTAGGTGTCTTTAACATTACTATCATTTAACTGAAACCTTATATATTACATACCCTGGGATAACGTTACATATTCCACTTAATAGTAAACAACAAATTTATATTTTGTATCATTAAATAAGTCTCTTAAACAGCTCACTTGAACTGTGAGAAACTTTTTTGAGATAAGATGAAAAATCTATTTCTAGATTCAAAATTTTGGGTCAATGTTGTGTTTAGAAATGTCGTTTAAATTACACTGGATAGCAAAATTTAACTTTTTGTCTGTTAAATGAATTACCATAGCTGTTTCTTTTAGTATTCGGTGCTATGATTCCAAATTTGAAAAGCATTTTTGTCTCAGGGGATTTTGTGTAATTTCAAAATAAAAAAATAATATAGTGTTAAAACAAGAAATTTTATTTTCAGCTTTCATACCGCAATTTAAATCAAAATGTAACCTTTGATGATTTCCTGCTGTATTTTACGGCTGGTACATCTCTTTTCAAAGACCAACAATAGTCAACTAACATATTTGGATTCCAATTTCTCTTGTATCGTTTCTCCAGAGTGGATATCTCTTGATGGAATCGCTCACCGTGTTCATCACTCACAGCACCAAGATTTTCAGGAAAGAAATCCAAATGCGAGTCAAGAGGCATATTACATCCTAAAGCCTTATGATTTTGTAAAAGATCATAAACTAGCTCTCTGTATTTTTCTGCTTTTTTATTTCCAAGAAATTCTTTCACAACATTTTTAAAAGAAATCCAAGCTGATTTTTCGGCTCCATTGAAACATTCCTCAAAGTCTTGATGGTCCATAAGCTCCCTTATTGTGGACCAACAAATCCACCTTCTTTTATTTTTGCATCACTAATCCGTGGAAATTTGGCTTTTAAATATAGAAACCCAGGGCGACTTTTATCCAGTGCCTTAACAAAATTTTTCATTAAACCGAGTTTGATGTGCAATGGTGGAAGATGAACGTCTTCTGGGTTTACTAGTGGTTCAATTTTTTCTCTAGGTAAAAGATTTCTTTTAGGCCTTTCCTTCTTTATTAAATGATTTTTGCGATCTCTGCTGTCCCATTCACACAGAAAACAACAAAATTTTGTATAACCTGATTGAAGACCTAACAAAAGTTCTAACACTTTGAGGTCTCCACACACCCATTCTAAGAATGCTTCTGGTATTGTATTATTTATTTGTATCTTCATATTTTCATATGGGCTGCATAAGCAATGGGTATTGAGGGCTTGCTATTGCCTATATGAAGGAGAACGGCTTTTAAACTAAGTTTGGAGGAAACTATGAACAATCTCCATTCTTTAGGATTATGATTATATCCTAATTCGCAAAATGTTAAATGAACTTTTACGAGATCTTGTTCCCGTTGGCGATTTGTAGATATTTTAGAGCCTGTTGAAATTAGTTGGCTAAACATGCTTTAATAGTTCAGACGACTTATTTTTTATCTCGATTTCATCCAATATTACCGTGCATTGGTGGTGACTCTTATTTACATCAAATAAATAGAATATATTAATCATGGCACGTTCATAGCTATGGAATATCACTTTTTTCTTATATTTTTTTTACAAAATTTAAAATTATAAAAAAATCTGAGCCCCATGGACAACTTCTATGGTCATATTCCTAAATACCATAGCAAAATACTTATGATACAGCCACATTTACCCATTTAACAAAAATACTGTTGACCAGTGTTGTCTATGAAATTAATAAACAATTATTTTACAATTTCAATATAATTATTAATTATTATAGGAACTGCTAAAAGGGTCTCTACGTTTAGAAAGAATCGAATACTTGTTTTAATATAAAATATTACTGATTTTAATACTTCGTTGTGTTTTATTTTTCAATCTTGATTATAAATTGAGAAAAGACATATGATGTGACAATAAAAATAATAACTATTACATTTTTACATTTTTACAAAACGACATATGATGTGACAATAAAAATAATAACTATTACATTTTTTAGGAATCCACTAAAAAATCATTTTAGGCTACTAATTGGTGTTAAACCCTTTTTTCAGAAACGGTTAATATGATTAAAGCGGTTTAATCAAAATAAATTCTGGTGAAAAAGATAATAGTTGAGGAAAAAAAAAGAATATATTAACACTGATTTCCAATCACAAAGTCAGACCTCTCAGTGCCAGAACGGGGGAAGGGAAGGGGAGCGAAGTGAATGAAACACAGTTCTCTACTCTCATTTACCCTAAGGAATATTTGGTAACTCTTGAATCCAGCTTGAACCTGTTCCAGTAGATTCACACGGGGGTATGTCTAATGAGCTGCTGAGGTTGTAATTCATCTCTCCGTGTTTTCTGTTCACCTAAGTTGGATATGAGGGACCCATCTGTGGGTCAATCTCTAAATGGAAGAAAGATCCCAGCACTGTTCTTAAGCTACAGTAGTTTCTCTCCTTATTAGCCCCGTATCATACCCCAAAGTCTTCAGCTCCCTCTAACTTAAGTGTGATTATACAACTGACGTATTGTCACTCAAAGCTGTTGATGGACTAGTGAATATGCATTTATGTTCGTTATGTCTTAAAGAAGGCAAGTAAGTAACTTAAAAGTAATTTAACCTATAAACCGTTTTATAAAACTTATATATTCTGTTGAAGAAGTAGTAATTGGAAGCTGATGGTTAAGGCCTGGTATTCCATGCTCAATGAGTTGTAGGAATTGCTTTTTCTGTACAGAAATACCAATATTATTCCTTTAAATTGGGAGAGGATCCTTTAATTGTCGACTGTTGAAATTTTTTTTTGGAGCAAATCTAATGAAATTACGAAAATGCACATTTTTTAGTAGATGGTGTTGTTTTATCATTCTTACAGCATTGTGTGCAAGAATTTATTGAATTTAAATGTACCTTTTCGTTAGTTAGATTTTTGACTTTTTGGAAGAATTTTTGTTTTTCGCATTTGAACTAGGATTAGACTTGAGAAGAAAGCATATCTTTTGAAAACATAAGGTCTCAGTTTCTGAGTGATCATAAAAAAATAAGTAAATAAATAAATAGAAGAAGAAGGTAAGTAAGAAAATCATCAGCATGTTGGTCTCGTTGTATGGTATGGGATTTTAACACGTCACACTCTTGGGCAAGTGCGGATAAATTCGATTTTATGAAATTTTTTATTTTGATCATCTGACTCGTGTTTCTGTTGTATATTAGTCACTGCTTCTAGATATTGCACAAATTATTTATGAATAAAACACTTTTTAGGCTTTTTCTGGCGATTCCCAAAATTCAGATATTTTGAATATAACATTTGTTTTTCGAAATTACCATTAAATCATTTTTTTTTTCTTTGAAAAACAGTTTAACTTTATGTAATTTTTTACCTCTAGTCGATTCCAATCCCAGGTCGATACGATGATAAGTGCGGCCGCCAATGGACAAAAATCAGAAATTTATAAATTGTATCGCCTCTTTGTAATCGCGGTATCTGTTTTAAAGTAGCATATTATTAAACTAACAAATATTTGTAAACAAATAAGAAGCTTGCTTTTATGTACAGAAGGCTCAAAAGGTAAACAAAGGATTGATGAGATAGCAATTTTCGATCAGTTCTGTTTTGAAATTTAACATTAAGTTCGCTTGCTCAAGTAGGTGGTCCTTAATAGAATAAGACGAGTTCTTTTAATAAAAATGGGAGAAGGACGTAAGTATTGATTTTAATGTTAAAATCGAAATATCTCAATTATCGCGCAAAACATCCTACACTTTCAACGTATTTAAATTCATCCCTTATCAAAGATTGTTTTTCAATAAAAATTAGCTGTAACTAACTGCGACTATATAATACTTTCCTTTTTTTTTAGATCGATGTATAAAAAATTCAGACTTGTTGGACACTTGGATAAAAAGCGACAAGACGAACAAAGTTTCCTCTGTTGCGTCGCAATTAAAACCCATTTTAACAATCACTGTGATTGTCCCAATCCGGTGGAAGAAGCAATAGGCAAAATTTCCTCCAATTATTGTTTGGCATTGGGAAGAAAATGGAAAGACTGTTCCCGCTGCAAGCAATATGTTGTCAAACGCCGTGCTGAGTGGCTAAACAAAAATATTGATGTCCCCAAGGAAATATTAAGTTTCGATCTAAGTGAACCTCAACGATCATCTAGTCGAGGCAGGACAAGTATTTTTTGATCTCTTCTTCGAAGTGTTATATTTGCGGGGCAACTCCAGTGGAGATGAATTTGAAAAGAGTTACTAAAAAACGACCTAATACCGAACATTATCGGATTGGTTTGTCCAGATTGCATTGTTGAATAAGATTCATTGAATTTTTGCTCTACGTTTCTTATCGGCTACCATTAAAAAATAGCAAGTGAGAGACGAAGAAAACAAAATATTGTTTGTAAGCAATAAAAAAAATCAAGAAGAATTTAAGTACCGTATATCAAGTTCTCTGAGGGCACCGTATAGCTTTTCACGTTGTATACTATCATACGCCGCTTTTAAGTCTACGAATCATGACATGCCGCAAATGCTCTTTATTTGGCTTAAAATTAGACATTTTTAACACCAAAGAAAGGTATGATACGTCCACGTAAACAACTTAAAAACAACTGACTTTTGTAAACAAATGACTAACAAACAAAATAGCGTTTAGAGATAAGCAAATCCTTCAATAGGCTAAGAGCGCATTCTATTGGAATTAAAACGACATTTTAAACTTGCATACCTGGTATATATATATATATATATATATATATATATATATATATATATATATATATATATATATATATATATATATATATATATATTTCCAGTAATGATAAAAATACAAGAAAAGTAACAATACTTTGAAATAAAAAATTTAAAAGTCGTCTATCTGCTGCTGTTCAGAATAAAAGTTTTCCCAAGCAGTAATACACAAATAAAACATGAACTGAAGCGACAGGTTACTATTGTAAATAGTGTTCACTTACGTCTACTGATTTCTTATTACAAAAATATCGATATCTTATTCAATTTTCAAGATATCAATTTCTTTTCTTAGAGGATATTATTAAGATGTTATTGAGTCAAAAAATGCTTTCTATCAAAAAAGGGCTCATGACGACTATTTGCCCTTTTTCCTGGAGATGTTAAAGCCAAGTTAGGAAAAGAAGATATATACCAGCAATTAATAGGGAAACACAGTCTTCATGATGCAACCAACGACAATGGACAAAGGCTCATTAACTTTGCAGCATCCAGAAACTCAGTAGTGGGAAGCACCTGCTACTCACATAAGAATATTCACAAGGGCACTTGGACATCACCCGACCGGTCTCTGGTAAACCTGATTGACCATATTCTGGTAGGAAGACGGCATAGGAGCAACCTACGAAATGTGAGGGCATTCAGAGGCGCTAACGTGAACTCGGACCATTTTCTTAGCATATTTACAACTGCTAAATATGTTCAGTCAGGCACTTTAAAGCTGCGGAGAAACCCAAAAGTTTTAATTTGGAAAAACTGAAAAATATGGAGACCCTAAGATATGCCAAAGAAACTATAATGAAGACCAGGAAATTGAGAGGTATTGGTCAGGGTGTCATAAGGCAATAATGGAAGCAGTTGAAGAAGTCTTGGGACCACAGGAGAAGGAACCTAGGTAGGCGTGGTTTGATGAAGAGTGTAGAACAGCTACGGAAAGGAAGAATCTCTCATATGAGGCCATGATTAGAAAAAGCACTAGAAGAACAGTCGAAGAGTATAGACAGAGAAGAAAGGATGAGAAACGGGTACACCGTAAGAAGAAGAGACAGAAGGAGAGGGAGAAGATGGAATAGCAGCGCTGTAGCCAGGCAAGTAGGTCTTTCTTCCGACTTGTCAACAAACAAAGGAAACCCTACACGAATAAGTTAAAATCATGCAGGGATAAAGAGGGTAACTTGGTCACTGACAAGTATAAAGTCCTTATAGAGTGGAGAAACTATTTCCGTAATCTTCTCATCTATGGAGAAGTCGCTAGTGAGGAGGTGAGAACCTGTGCTCAGGACGACGAAGAAGAAAACAAGATGAGCCTGCTGGAAGGATCAGATCTCGAGCCCCCTGATGAGAATGAGATTGAAGATGCTATCTGCAAGCTGAGAAACAATAAGGCCCCTGGAGCCGATGCACTGCCAGCGGAACTCTTAAAAAATGGTGGAAGTGGACTCATCAAAGCACTTCTTCTCATGATATGGACAAATGAAGTGATGCCCACTGACTGGAACATGTCAATAATATCTCCTATTCACAAAAAGTAGGTGATAGGTATACATGTAATAATTATCGAGGAATCTCGTTGCTTTCATGCGCATATAAGATACTGTCCCAAGTACTATTTAAACGTCTCTTGCCATATGCTGAAAGGGAACTTGGTCCGAATCGGTGGGCTTTAGGAAAGGGAAATCCACATCGGACCAAATCTTCTGCCAGCGAACCATTTTAGAAAGGGGTCGAGAGCATCAAATAAAAACACACCACCTATTCGTAGACTTTAAAGCGGCGTATGATAGTATACAACGTGAAAAGCTATACGGTGCCCTCAGAGAACTTGATATACGGTACTTAAATTCTTCTTGATTTTTTTTATTGCTTACAAACAATATTTTGTTTTCTTCGTCTCTCACTTGCTATTTTTTAATGGTAGCCGATAAGAAACGTAGAGCAAAAATTCAATGAATCTTATTCAACAATGCAATCTGGACAAACCAATCCGATAATGTTCGGTATTAGGTCGTTTTTTAAACTTGCATACCTGGTATATATATATATATATATATATATATATATATATATATATATATATATATATATATATATATATATATATATATATATTATTATTATTGGGCACTATCTGGACCTAAGATAGATCATGTGAAGCTCTTGTAGTTCCTCTCTCCTTACGACGCGCCCAAATGATCTTCATTTTCTCCCCATGTTCTCTCCTCCTGTCCTACGACCAAGTTCTCCCAGTCCTCTTGACTCCGTCTTCCGGCCGTACTTCCTACGCATTCACCTTTCTCCCGTAAGCATTTCTGTCTAGAGCTTCTTCTGGGTTTGTTTTTGCACTTTTTAGGTCTTTCTTCACTTGTGTGCTCCATGCCATTGTTTTAAGGTTTATTGTTGTCTTCAGGATCTGATGGGTCAGTCTGTGTTCGGGTAGTCTGCGTATGTGTCCATAGAATTTCAATCTGCGTTTCCTTATGTCTGCCTCAATGTTTGAAAGTTTCTCTATGGTTTTATTATGTTGGAGTCTGTAGCCATCTCCAGTCTTTAATGGACCAACAATGTTCCTAATTATTTTTCGTTCTCCCTTCTTGACGTTTTCTAATGCTTGGTTCTAAACCAGGGTTTCAGTTGCGTACAAGGCTGCCGGTTTGATGACAGTGTTGTAGTGTCTGATCTTAGCTTGAATGGATAAGCACTTTTTATTGTAGATTTGATAAGTTCTTCCATAGGCTTCCTTTAGCTTCAGTTCCCAGCTTTCTTGTGATCTTTTCTCAGGTCCCGAAGGCTCGAGAATTTCACCCAGATATTTGATTTGTGGAACTCTTTTAATGATACCGTATTTTGTGATCAGAATCTTGGTTTCCAATTGTGTGCCAAAGAACACTGTCTTCTCAAAAGACATCTGAAGACCCACCTTTTTTGAACATTCTACTAGAGTCTCAACCAAAGTGATTGCTTCATATTCCGTTTCAGATAATATTGCGAGGTCATCAGCGAAAGCTAGGCAATTAATTTCCACATTTCTTCCAACTTTAATCGGTTTCCAAAATCTTTTCTGTAAAAGATTTTCTCGCCATTCTCTTATGACTTACTCTAGAACCAGACTGAAGAGGAGTGGCGAAAGACCATCTCCTTGTCTAACCCCTGTTTGAATATCAAAAGGTTCTGAGACCTCCCCTATGAATTTTACTTTGGATTTTGTTTTAGTTAACGTCTCTTTGATAACAGCGAGGGTCTTCTTATCCAGACCAAATTCGTACAGAACATTGAAGAGGGATTGGCGTTCGATGGAGTCGTAGGCCTTCCTAAAGTCTACGAAAATGCAAATAGTAGGCTTGTACCGGACAGATCGATATCTCGGCGATGAAATTTTCAAGATGAAAATTTGTTCCGAACACGAACGACCCGGTCGAAAACCGGCCTGATATTCCCCGATAATGTGCTCTAGTTGCTCTTGTGTTCTTTGTAACAGGGCCATGGAAAGTAATTTTTACATGACAGGCAAAAGGGAAATTCCTCTGTAGTTATTAACATCGATTAGATCGCCTTTTTTATATAGAGGGTGGATGAGGCCACATTTCCAGTCTTCAGGTAGTTTCTCTGATGCCCATATTTCTTTTATGATTTGTACCAGTTCATTTAGGGAGTTTGGCCCCAGGTGCTTTAGAAATTCTGATACGATGTTGTCTTCGCCTGCTGCCCTGTTGTTCTTTAGGCGTTCAATGTATCTCCTGCTTTCCTCGTATGTTAGAGGTGGAGAATTTGGGTTAATATGAGTTGGGTGATGCGGAGGAAACCTCTGTGTAGGTTCTGGACAGTTGAGAAGGTCGGAAAAGTATTGTGCAAGTTCTATACAGTTTTCCTGGTTGGTCAGTGCGAGTATTCCATCCCTTTTCTTGAAACAAAGGGTTTGAGGTGTATATTTGCGGATTCTGTTGGAAAAAGTTCTATAGAAATCCTGTACATTGTAATTCCTGAAGTCATTCTCCAGTTTCTCCAATTTTCCATGCAGGTGCTTTCTCTTTGATTGCCGAATGATTTTGGCTGCTTGTTTCCTGACCTGTTGAAAATGTTGTTGGGTTTCTGGTATTTTGTTGCTGTTATATTTTTGGGAAGCTTTTCTGCGATTTTCAAGAGCCATATCACATTCATCGTTCCACCAGGGATGTCTCGTCTGTTTTTTTGGGCAGAAGGAATTCTTGTGCTTTTTGTGTTATTTTCCTGTGGAACGCCTCCCATGTATTTGTAGGCTCTTTATCCCATTCCTGTACATTAGACTCCTGTATTTTGCTTGTGTCAAATTTCTGCAGATGTGTTTTCTTTGGGTGAAATTTTCGTGGTGTGAATTTTACTTTAACGCGTGTTAGGTAGTGATCTGAGTAAATGTTCACCCCCTTGCGAACTTGTACATCATAGATTTCTCTCCGCTGTCTATGTGATATTGCAATGTGGTCGATTTGAAATTCACCAAACTCTTGAATTGGTGAACGCCATGTCTTCGGTTTCTTAGGGTTTTTGCGTAAGGATTTCGACAAGATTCGTAAATTGAATTGACGGCAGAGGTTAACTAATCTTGAACCATTCTTGTTGGTAAATTTGTGCGCTGGAAAATCTCCAATAATGTTTCTGTGTTTCTTTTCCCTTCCCAGTTGCGCATTGAAATACCCTAGTAGAATTTTTGTATCTTCCTTTGGTATTTTGCTCATAGATGTTTCTAGTTTGTTCCAGAAATATTCTACATCTGTTGGGTTTCTCTTGTTGTCAAGATTAACTGGTGCATGTGCGTTGATTAGAGTGTACCTTCTGTTGGCGCATTTTTGTTCGCAAAGATATAAGTCTATTTGAGATTGGTTTATTGGGTTATTTCTTTGACTGAATTTATTATCTTTTTGTGAACAAAGAAGGCCATCCACCCAAGAAGCGGAGCTCCCCTACCAATTCGTTGCAAAGTTTTGCTCTTGAAAATCCTGTAGTTACCATAATCCATGGTTTCCTCATCCGTAAACCGTGCTTCTTGAAGAGCCAGTAGCATAATTTTTTGTTGGCCAAGTTCTATTGTTAGATTGTGTAGTTTTCCTGGTTGAAGGAGAGTGTTAATGTTGGAAGTACCAATGTATGCAGGTGATTTGGTGTGTTTACCATATAACTCTGACTTTCGCCGAATTCGTGTTCGCCTGGACTCCCCAGAATCCGAAGGTCCAGTTGTCGCATATATATATATATATATATATATATATATATATATATATATATATATATATATATATATATATATATATATATGTTTAGTAAGGTTCTTGAGGTTCAGTCATAAAATAAAAAATAAAAAACAACTATTTTGGCGACGTTTCGAGACTATATTGTTCTCATAATCATGCCCTACAGTGAAAAAACAGGTTACAATAAAATGATATAAGTTATACAAGCAGTAGACCTTCTTTTAATAAATGGATATCCACATAGACTCATTTGTAACTTACTCAAACAAACAAATACTCAACAGAAACTACAAGAAAATATGAATAAAAGATATTACACCATCCCATATATACAAACACTATCAGAAAGGCTCAGGAAAACACTCACAAATAATCATAAAACTGACTACACAGTCACATTCAAAAATACCTCCACCATTAATAAATTAGTCACCAAAACCAAAGATACGGATAAGTTAGAGTTACAGTCTAATATTGTTTATGAAATTCCGTGTGAATATAGTTGTGGCAAGTCTTATTTTGGTACATCGGAACAATATCTTAAACGACGAGTGTATCAACATAAATACAGTTGCACGTCTATAAATAAAAACCCAAACAAACCTGACCAAACAGCTCTCACCACACATTACAGGCAAAACAAAACATACTTTTAAATTTGATTTCTCCAAAATTATTCACCATGAACAAAATAATTTTAAAAGAAATATTAAAGAAATGATAACCATAGAAAAATTTAAAAACGGCGCAATAAACAAAAAATCAGACGTTTTAAATCTTAACACCTGTTATTCCAACTTAATACATTCAGACCAATAATATACATTTACATTTATATACATCATACAAACCATTCTTCCATTTATTAGTATATTACACTGAAATATTTTTGTATTTTTGTACCTGTACTGTAGCTAACTTTATGTTTGAAATAACTCGAAACATCGCCAAAATAGTTGTTTTTTTTTATTTTATGACTGAACCTCAAGAACCTTACTAAACATTTAATATTAACAGTCAAGAAATTTATCCATATATGTATATATATATATATATATATATATATATATATATATATATATATATATATATATATATATATATATATTGTAGTGATATTTCGGAGTCGAGATAAATTGTAATTTAAAAGAATTCAAGTTTGAATTTGGCGCCAGCGAGAGTTCGCCGCCGATCTAATTGTTATGTGGTTTTTGCTTATCAATTTAAATTGGGATATGTTAAAAATGATTAGGATTTTTAAATGTTTTTTATTGTATAATTTGAATTTTATATAGTTATTGTAAGTTAAGACGTAATAAATATGAAGGCCATGATGGAGCAGATTTGGCCGTTAACGGTTTTTTTTTGAAAGGACGCTTGGGCTGGCGTCTTTTTCGCTCTCTCAGCTTATGGATCCCGAGACGTTAACATCGTTCTCTCTGCTTATGGATGCCGAGACGTCAACACCGTGCTCTCTCTGATTTGGAACTTCGAGGCAACAACACCTCTCGCTCTCATCTCTCGCATTTTGAAACATCACTCTCTCTGAGATTTAACAAGTCACATGTGTGAAGAAATAATAAATTATACTAGCAGTCTGGATGAGAGGAGTTTTGAATAAACTGGCGAAGGAAGAAAAAAAGAAGGAAGTTTCATGCAAGAAGGACAAATTGGGGAACATTTGGGTTGTGAGAACCTACAGTCATTGAGAAGATAGAAGGTATCTTAATTATAACTACGTTAATTAAAAAATGTAATATAATTGTAAAATGTTTTTATTTCTTTTATTTGAAAAAATATATTCTTGAGTCAAAATCATTATCTTTGAAAAGCTGAACCCTTGATATTCCCTCAAAATTTTATTTAACAAATTAAATTAACTTTATATAAATGAAAATAATTTTACATTAACTAATAAAAAGCTGAAACATAACAAACTGCAGCCCAAATGGGGACAAATAATTAAAATTTTATTATAAAGAAAATTAATTTCAAAATAGTCGAAATTTTAGTAAACTAACCTACAACAAAGAAATAAACATAACATATATATATATATATATATATATATATATATATATATATATATATATATGTAATTTTTCTTGATATAAATCAATATTATTAAATATATTATTTTATTTTTGAAGAGAAAAGATTTGACCCGGTCGGAATTCGAACCCAAGTTTCCACCTCTCTAGCGTGGCGCCTTATCCAACTAGGCCACCGGGGTCGTATCCGAACCAGGCAAATCTTCTCTCTTCAGTGATCCATAACCCCCGGGCACTCGCAAATCGCGATGTGATTCCGGGGATGAATGTTCATATTGAACATTACATTTAACTTGGATCTATTGACAATCCGTCACCGGTATATATATATATGTAATTTTTCTTGATATAAATCAATATTATTAAATATATTATTTTATTTTTGAAGAGAAAAGATTTGACCCGGTCGGGATTCGAACCCAAGTTTCCACCTCTCTAGCGTGGCGCCTTATCCAACTAGGCCACCGGGGTCGTATCCGAACCAGGCAAATCTTCTCTCTTCAGTGATCCATAAATCTTTTCTCTTCAAAAATAAAATAATATATTTAATAATATTGATTTATATCAAGAAAAATTACATATATATATACCGGTGACGGATTGTCAATAGATCCAAGTTAAATGTAATGTTCAATATGAACATTCATCCCCGGAATCACATCGCGATTTGCGAGTGCCCGGGGGTTATGGATCACTGAAGAGAGAAGATTTGCCTGGTTCGGATACGACACCGGTGGCCTAGTTGGATAAGGCGCCACGCTAGAGAGGTGGAAACTTGGGTTCGAATCCCGACCGGGTCAAATCTTTTCTCTTCAAAAATAAAATAATATATTTAATAATATTGATTTATATCAAGAAAAATTACATATATATATATACCGGTGACGGATTGTCAATAGATCCAAGTTAAATGTAATGTTCAATATGAACATTCATCCCCGGAATCACATCGCGATTTGCGAGTGCCCGGGGGTTATGGATCACTGAAGAGAGAAGATTTGCCTGGTTCGGATACGACCCCGGTGGCCTAGTTGGATAAGGCGCCACGCTAGAGAGGTGGAAACTTGGGTTCGAATCCCGACCGGGTCAAATCTTTTCTCTTCAAAAAAAAAAATAATATATATATATATATATATATATATATATATATATATATATATATATATACATATATTTTCAGGTATTTCAAGAATACTTAAGGATTTTCACACAAAAACTCGTTCTCTAGAAAAAGGGCCACAAAACAACAGTTATTTATTTAATCTTCTGAACTATCAGGAAACATTAATAACTGTTGCAGTTCTTATTTCGTTGAGAACTTCAATTGTGTCATACTAATAGGCTATTTTCAAACATCTCAACTATGCAAGAAATTAACACCACTAAATTAAAAACTTTGGAATGGATTTTCTCAAAATGTACTTATGTGTTTTGTTCCCTTTTTCCACTTACTGCCTTAATTAGTGTTGTGACCTTATCACCATACATTCTTCACCATACACAGCTGAGAAAACATACATTATAGCTCACACATTACATTAGCTGGAGCAGGTTTAAAAATGCATGTAATAAAGTATAAAAATGTTAAATATATTTCTTCAGTAAATACATTATTTTTTCAGCAGTTTCAAATCTGGAAGATTCTCGGGGCTGAATACATTCTTCTATAAAATGGCTGATAAGATGTAATTGTGGTATAGTCACAGAATGAAGAAACCCTCCAGGCAGGAGCTCACTATCGGATAAAATTTCCTACAATAAAAAAAAAGCTTTTTAATAATAATTAGAAGCCAATAAATGAATGGATCAATACAATAGCCAGTTTTACCTTGCATAGAGCATAAACATTATGATCACTGACATGGTGAGAGCATATTTCATCTGCTTCAAATGTTAAACAATTAGAACAATCATAATGTTTACTAGTATGATTAATCAGCCAATCATCAGATCCTGAAAAAAAAAAATATTTATTTAAAATCCTTACGAAACTTATTACATTAATATCTTAATGATTACAAATTATCAAGACAATAAAACAATACTAATTTGGTAAAATTTTATTTAGACATCTAGGAAATGATGAAGCCAAGCTAAAAATAACTATTTTTTCTTAGGTATTTCATCCAGGGAGGAGATACATACACTTAGCCATAAAAAAGCAGAACACGTGCATATTTACACATAGAATCTACTAACAGGGAATAATGCAGTTAACAACAGAAGAACAAACACAATACTTTCAACTAAATAAAATCATCAAATTACCAAAGCCAAATTTTGAATAAATATATATAATTATGAAAAACATCTATTTATAATTAATTTCATTAACCATGTAACCATCATCAGGTTACAGCTCACCTATTTTTGTCATAATGAAAAGTAAAAGGTTTATTATGTGGGTCTGCCAGAAAATAAAAATCTATACTCATAGGCCAGAATCAAACTAAAATTAAACTTTGATTTGAATTTGCCTGAGAGCAGGTCCACCACAGTCTGCGACTGCAGTTTCCCAGATCAGCATAAAGTTTGAGTCTTTTCTTTATAATTTTACTTTTTAGTTATATCTTTGTCCTTTTCTTCAGTTATCATTTAGTCAATTCGCATTAGCTTATTTTTCTTTAACATTTTATATTGTTTATACAATATATACAATGATTTATTAATCGTTATGAATGAAATTTGTTCTATGTTACAAACAAAATAATCTACATTCATTTTGAAATGGTTATTACCATACATATATATATATATATATATATATATATATATATATATATATATATATATATATATATATATATGATAATAACCAACATTTATATATATTCCAATTAATGTTCCTCACACATTATATCATAATAAATGTTTTGCAAAATATTATTTTAATTTATAGACACAAATGCTTATCAACATAGACATCCATTAGCATAATCAATTGAAGGTATTTGTAATCAATGGAGTCCCTAGAGCTCATAAACATAAATCTATATTTAGAAGAAATGCAATAGGATCAAGAATAATGATAATTTAATATTTCTAGAGAGGTTCAATATAATAATGGCAACAAACGTAATGTTCCAGCTTCAATATTATTTTCAAATACTGATTTAAAACTGACAGAAGAGTTTGACACTACATAAATTATATTCCATTATAAGAATTAAAAGCTTTAAAATAAATAAGTAATACTAAGAATATGCCACACTCAGAATCTTAAAATAATTACCTTTTGCCATCACTGTTTCTTTAATTATCATGATTTACAATAAAATTTTCCAATTTATAACGTCTTGATTTCTAACAGTCATGCTGCTATCAGACAAAGTGCAACTGAGTTATGTGCAATAATTCATACAATATAATATCAGCTGCTTCCTAAATAAATTAATATTAGTTGAATATCTATTTATTTATGCTAATGCATTATTATTTATCATTTTAATTAATACCAATACAAAATGAGCTGGTTACCTTTGTTAATAACAAACTTATCCTACTTATTATTTAAAATAATATAAACCCATAATGGAACCTTACAATCCACACATGACAATAATAAGCAATCTAAAAACATTAATTGAAGTTTTAAAAAAAAGAATAATGACCAACCACTTATACTTATTTAATGTCATGAGTATTTTTTAAGGAATCTAAAAGAATACATTATAAAAAAAGAAAATAAATTGAATACAGAGGAATTTGAATCATATATGTTTCATACATTCAACTAATAGCCTCGCTATTAGGGATTTTAGAGAAAAAAGAGGGATATAATACTTCATGTTGCATGATATAATCCCATGAGTTATTAAACATTTTAAAACCCATCATTAAGAAATGAAACACATAATTCTCTGACTAGTGCAGTGGGCGAAATGTAATTTTAATATGGCCACTGTGCTTAGTTATGTTTCAAGCCAGAACAATTTAACAATCGGTTAGAAATTTCTTGTTCCCGGACACAGCCCACACACCTCAAGAGTTCATTCTAAAATTAAAAGAACAAAATTATGGTGCCTGAAGACTGATATTGTTAGAACTGCAAGAAGAAAAAATCATTCTTCATAAAATAATCCTTCAATAATCCTAATTTATGAAAACACACAAAAAAAAATTTTTTTTTAATCTCAACAAGGCATCAAAATAATGGACAATAACAAGAAGGGGTAGCAGAACCAGGGCCCCTGACAGGAAGGGAAAAATCTCTGAGACCTGGTCTTTGGGAGGGGTGGGGGTGGGGGGGGGGGGTACAATGAAACTTATACAATGTTTAAGGATTACTTGAGAATACCTCATTCCCAGATACATGTAACTAAAAAGCGGAGCACAAACTAGAGCAGCATCAAAAGCCACTCACCATGCAAGACATCAATGGGTAAGATTTGAAATTAATCATTGGTACTCAGAGATAATTTAAAATTATATATTTATATCATCCACAGTAAACTCACTTCTATACACCACCCACTTGAGTTTTACTCATTAGATCAGTGATGGGCAAACTACGGCCCGCGGGCCAAGTGTGGCCCTTCGGGCTGGTCGATCCTGCCTGCGACATGGTCACACACCATTATACATAAGACAAAATTTATTTTTTGCAAAGCTAAATAGAATTATTGTCTTCTTCTTGTTCCGGATCTTCTACCGTTGTATCATATAAGTTGAGTGTAATGAGATAAAGTCAAAAATAAAGTTTACTAGTAGTAAAACTTTGTTTTGTCCAATTTTTTTGGTCCGCCTAGATGTTTTCTATTTCATCCGGCCCGCCTAAATGTTTTTCTATTTCATCCGGCCCTCCCCTTAAAAATTTTGCCCATCTCTGCATTAGACCATCAAATCAGGAAGTGAGTTGAATATCTCGTAACAAAAAAAAAAAAAAAAAAAAAAAAAAAAAAAACTTTATAAAAGGAAATTAATAACTTGCGGTCTAGCAAGGGTAACCCCGTTAATTTCCTATTTGACTGCTATAAATCCCATATCTGATACCAATTTTCCCAATGTGTCCTCAACCTCAGCAATATAACTTTATCTAAAAATAAAAATAATTTGCCCGACAGTGGCTTAAAAAATTCTATAAATTCACCAGTGACTATACAATCATTAGAAAACCTTGCTGTCCACATCAAATCCAGTTTATAAAAATATAACAAAAACCCACTTTCCAAATCCATATGCACAAGCATACTAAAAACAGTAAAAGAAAAAGTACAGAAATTCAGGATAAATACATCAGAATACAATATTGCTCCCACAATATCAACTAAAATATTAAAAACAACCTTATAATCATAAAAGCGGATAAAGGAAACACCGCAGTAATTATAGAAAAAGATTTATATAAAAATAAAATTTGTGATTTCAATGAAAAAAACAGCTTTCCCACAATTAAAAACCCCTCTAACAAATTTAACAGTCAAGTTCGAGAGTTAATGAATATTAGTATTTTAATACCTGAGAGATATATGCTTTGTTGATAGAAAAAAAACATACTGCTGCCAAACTTTATTGGGTTGCTATACACAAAGCTTACCTATCTATCTGACTAAAGATAACACTTTAATTCATAATATTTATAAGTTGGTTATAATTCTAGAATAATATACTTAATACAACTAAAAACTAGACAAACTATTAACAATTTTTTTTTTCTTTTCCTATTTATTTTATTTCATTATTTCCCTTTTATTTCATTTCCCTCCTAATATTTGCATGTGTCATTTTTTTTAACTTTTTCTCTCTTCCCTTTCCCTCCCTCTACAATTAATATTACTATTACCTAACACACAGATATTCATATACATATATGCACATAGATTCAAGAATAAAATAAATTGGTGCACACATATTAACTATAAATTGCATTAGTCCATCCTATGTACCATGTTTGTGGTGGTGGATAATGCCGAGGGAGTCCAAGATTATATTTTCAGCCATTATCGCAATATCCCTCGCCTCCACATCAAGGTCTTCCAAGAAGCTCCTTGTTTTTCCGGGATGACTCTGTGAGACTCAAACCATACACCTTTCACGGAGAAATCGCTATTTCCAAATGTCTCACGGAATTTCTCTTTAAGGAAAGGGATACATTGTTCATATATATCTATTTTCTCCCTTTCTATTTCACCTGACTAATCGAGGTTATTATTTTCATACCTTACAGTAGGATCCAGGATGAGTGCTGTCCGTCCGTTCTTCGGAAACGCGACAATGTCCACATACCTCGTGGATCTGTTGGTATCAATGCAGTATACCTCGTCAAAGCAGGTAAAGCCTTTATTCTTGAGGAGCCTCATCAGTTCATTCTTGACCCTGTGGTGACGTCATGTGATCAGGAGTGAGTTGTTGGGACATTTTCCCAGCACATGGGCTGGTGTTTCGGACTCTTGGCCACACTTGCGACAAAGGGACCCAACTTCTCCTATCTCTCTGCTGTCACCTGCAACTCCACGCAAGGGTGCATAGTTGATGTTGAGTTTTAGGGCGTTGGTCCATTCAGACCCCGAAAGTATTTGTTTTTCACAAATATATCTGTTTCCTCTCCTTAAAATGAAGAACACCAACGCCCTGCCACCTGATATTGGCCCATTTCTCTCTCAGCGACCGTCGTAGAGCTCTCACGCTTCGGTGGCTCTGATCTACACACATTCTCTCAGCTCATTCAACAACCTCATCATAATGGAATGTGGACTGGAACAGAGCATCCAGAATATGAGACAGTCGCTGAGCAATGGACCAGTGCTGTAGCTGTAGAGGAGCCTCCCATTGGTAGCGGATCAGTCCTAATCCACAGTACCTCCGCAGAGCATAGAACATCGCAGTTGAGGTGTACAAAGGGAGTCCGACAATGGCCTTAATGCTCCTGTGAATCATCACATCTATTCCATCCAACAACGCAGGGCTTAGCTTTGTAAGGGGTGCAGTCAGGAGAGGATATGTTTACCCAGGGAACACATATTGATTGACAACATTGAGCTTTTGCTCCAGTTTTAGTAGGCAAGAGGTGACTAATTTATCAAAATTTTTATTTAGTTTCCCTACTGATTCTTCATTGAACCTTAGCTCTCCCGAGAATGTGCATCCCAAGTATTTAATAGCATCATCTTCCTTTGCCATGTGGATGACATCTCCATTCTCAAGAGAGCATCCAACACCATACCCATACTTTTCTGTGGATTTATAGCCAGACCAATCTCCACCAGTATTTGGGTGCTATCTATGATTCTCTCTGCAGCATACTTATTACGCCAACATCAAGAAAGACCACCGCACAGTCATTTTTTTTATTTTTTTTGCGTCTTTTATGACTGCGTCAATGATTCTTGTGCTTATGTGTGCTCCGGGAAGGCCCCTAATAAAACCTCTCTGATTCATATGGAAGGTGACCTGCTTTCTCAGTTCCTGGTCCAGAACATTTTCTATGATTCAGCGCACAATAGAGTATATAGTAATGGGTCTCCATGATGAAATGTTTTTAACATCGCCCTTACACTTGTATATTAAAATTGTGTGCCCTTGACATACCAGGTATGCAAGTTTAAAATGTCGTTTATTTCTTAAAATATATACACAGTAATTTAAAAAAAAGTATAATATATTTTATTCAAAGTACTGACCCTCGCTTTCTACACATTTTGTCCATCTCTCGGGCAATATATGGATACCATTCCAAAAGAATGCTTCATCTTTATTTGAAATCCATTCATCGAGCCATTTTCGTACGTTTTCGAAATTGTTGAAGTGTTGCTCCGCCAATGAGTGTCCCATCGATGAGAAGAGGTGATAATCAGAAGGCGCCAGGTCAGGTGAATACGGCGGGTGGGGTAGGAGTTCCCAACCAAGCGAAGAAATCGTTTCCTTAGTCAATCTGGCTGAATGTGCAGGAGCGTTATCATGCTGAAGAATGACTTTGGCATGCCTGTGAGCCCATTCTGGGCGTTTTTTTTTCGATCAATGCGTGACTCAAATTGATCATTTGTTGTCGGTAGCGCTCGGTATTGACTGTTTCGCCGGGTTTGAGAAGCTCGTAGTAGACTACTCCCTTCTGATCCCACCACACACACAGCATTGTCTTCTTCCCAAAATGATCCGGTCTTGCACTCGATGTGGATGGTTGTCCTGGCGTTACCCATGATTTTTTTCGTTTGGGATTCTGAAAATAAATCCATTTTTCATCGCCAGTTACAACTCGATGCAAAAAACCCTTTCTTTCGTGGCGTAAAAGCAGCATTTCGCACACAGTTTTTTTTCGTTTTTCCATCTGTCGTTCGTCCAATTCATGTGGAACCCATTTTCCAACCTTTTGAATCTTTCCCATAGCTCTCAGGCGATCGGAAATGGCTTGCCTAGTGACATTCAACTGTTCTGCCATCATTTGTTGGGTTTGGGTATTGTCTTCGTCTAATAAAGATTGCAATTCGAAGTCCTCAAACTTTTTTGGTCGATTTTCTCGTTTTTGATCAGTAACATCAAAATCACCACGTTTGAAACTTTGAAACCAACGTTCACATGTCCTGACGGTTGGAGCAACATCGCCATAAGTCTCAACAAGAATTCGATGACATTCAGATGCCTTTTTCTTTTGATTAAATAAGAAAATCATGACATGCCGCAAATGCTCTTTATTTGGCTTAAAATTAGACATTTTTAACACCAAAGAAAGGTATGATACGTCCACGTAAACGACTTAAAAACAACTGACTTTTGTAAACAAATGACTAACAAACAAAATAGCGTTTAGAGATAAGCAAATCCTTCAATAGGCTAAGAGCGCATTCTATTGGAATTAAAACGACATTTTAAACTTGCATACCTGGTAGAGGTTCTGATATATAGGCCACCTTCAACATGACCTCTGCTATCGTCTCAATGATGTGAGATACATCAAAGAATTTTATGGTGCGGATTAAGACCCTGTCAGGCCACGGTGATGTGTCCAGTGACATCAAGGTTCATGACATTTGGCATTGGGGCACATTTTTCATAATCCGCACGTGTGCAGGAGTTTACTTGCTCAAAGAGGTTTCTGAAGTGGGCATCAATTTCAATGACCTTTAAGGGACATTGCTTAGGGGCATCGGCATATAATTATAAAAAATATAATCTAATTGAAATGAACCCTTTGCCGCCTCGACTCTACGGCCTACCCAAAATACATAAAGTAGATATTCCAGTAAGACCAGTAGTTACCTTCATTAATAGTTCCATTTACAAGCTTGCCCATTATTTGAACAACATACTAAAAACTAAAATTTCTTTTCCTCCACAACATACAATGAACACTAACTCAATAGAATTAGTCACCAAATTAAAAATGTAAAATACCAGACAATGCCATATTAATATCCTTTGATATGACAAATCTGTTCACTAATATCCCACCTTCAGAAACTATAGAAATTCAGAAAATTAGAGGAACTAATCTTCTGGTCCAATCTACAGCCATTAGAAAAATTAGATTTTTACAATTTAATGACAGTTTGCATAAAACATAATTACTTCCAATTCGACAATAAATTCTATAAACAGGAAGCAGGCTTACCTATGGGCTCTCCTCTTTCACCCCTTCTGACAGACCTTTTTATGGACAAATCAGAACAAAAAAATCCTTCATTAAAAGAATTCTTAATTGGCTCAACACATCTCATACTGGTATCGGTATGTTGATGACATAATATGCCTATGGTCTGCGACGAACAGGCAAATCAATAGTTTTTTAAATGAAATTCACCTACCAATTAAATTCAAACTAGGATTAGAGAGCAACAAAACTTCAGCTTTTTTAAACATAGAAATCTCTATAAAAAATAAACAGCATGAATTTGGTATACACAGGAAACCCACACACACAGATGTAGTTATACACAATAATGCCAGGAGACCACTAACACACAAACCCAAAGCCTTTAATAACATGATTTACCACCTTTTAAATATCCCATTAAATAAACAAAATTATAATAAAGAAATCCAAACCATATACACTACAGCCAGCAATAACGGAAACAGTAAAATCATGATTGACAATATTTTTAAAATACAAATCCATAAAAAACTATGAATAATATATAGATAACACCCCCAGATGATAAAGCTACCCCTAAGAAATATATTTGATACCATACTATGGCCCAATATCCACAAAAGTCGAAAAGGAATTTTTAAAATTAGGTTTAAATCATGCATTTAAAATAAACAAACCATTGTAATCTTATTTCCTTCACCTAAAGACAAAATAGACCCTTTCCAAAAAAGCGGTGTATCGAACTAAAATGTAATGACAGTACAACTAAATACAAAGGAAAAACTGGACAATCAATAAGTCAAAGAGTAAACATATAAGAACAAAATTCACAATAATAAGAGTAAACAATAATTAGACCCAATTTTCAAATTTCGCTATCCATCTAAATGAAAATAACCATTAATTCAATGACCAAGATAAATGACCAGATAAATATTTCCAATAGCCTTATTTTAAATATATTTCCAACAGGAACGGCAAAATCGAATGAGTCATAGGGAAAATCCCAAGGGAAAAAGTTCAAAAATTTAATCTACCTGGTCCCTCCCCCTTCCACGATGGATATATTTCAGATATCTGTTAGATTTTCCTAAGATGAGTACCAATATTTGATTTCTTGTCTTACATTTTTGAAAACTTTGGTATGTTTAATCCACATAAAAAAAAAAAAAAAATGTGTATGTTTAAGAACTGAACATGAATGTTCAGCATTAGAAACTAGTTTTCTAATAAAATAATTCCAATAGAAGTGGCAATTAATTCATCAATTCTAAATGTTTAAGGAGATAATAATACCAAATGGTCAAAATCACAGAGACTCGGGTAGCAGATTACAGCTCTTAAACACCTGTTTAAAATTTATATCAACCACCCAGTTGACCAAAAAAGATTTTAACAGAGTAACCGAAAATGAGAGTGTCATGAACTAAACCTTAGCAGAACCAGCTGACAAAAGATTATCACTCAAAGACTCTTGGCCAATCCAACATGTTTAGCGGTCAGCTTATTTTTTGTAGTTTATTGTTTTTTGCAGTTAATATATTATAAAATGATATAAATAAAGAATGCATTGTACCATTATAGCCAAGATTATTTACTTTTTTTTTTTTTTATAATTGTTTTAAAAGTGGTAGATCATAATTTAGACATTAAGTAAAACATGAACTTTTATCAAATAAGTAACTAATGGCATACAAAACAAATTAATCAATATTTGCAATATCAAAACATTAAAATTAAATTAACAGAGTCTGGGATGAATCACCTTTACTATTCCTGTCGACTAGAATAATATGCTCCAGATCAATATACTTCACAACACCTTCTTGAGTCACAGCAATATTATCAGGACTAGCGTCTGTCAAATAGAACGCAAAATCAGGATCTTCAAAAGTGAATTTAAATGCATTTTCAAAAAGCTGATATGATAAATTAGCTCTTATGTTCCAATCTGAATCATAGTAATTGGATAATGTCAGACCACAGTCTTCAACTACAATTATGCGACCACAACTTCCAAAGTACTCAGGAACAGGCCATACTTTTGGATCCAACATCTAAACAATACAAACAGTTGGATTAACAGACAAATAATACTCTAAACACAAAAACATATATAACAGACCAATTGTTTAATACCTTCAGAATCAATGGTTCAGGATTGGAGCGTAAATTGGTCCATAAATGAAAATAATCATGAACATCATATTCAGAGGATCCTGTAATCTTTTTTATAATCTTTTCAGTACTACTATTATTATATGGGCATAGTCTCAACTTCGGCAACTGAGATGAACCAAGAGGTATATTGATTAATGAAATAACTTGCATTTGAACAAACAGCAAACTGTTGTCTGATACATTACTGAATATTCTTAAAAAGTCACTTTCCATTTTCTCAAAATGTTCAGGTGAAGCAATTGTTTTTAAAACCACACTATATCCATTGAATTTCCCTCGAAAAAAGGCTTTTGAAGAAAATAAATTGATAATAATCTGGTAATAATTTTTGTTAACGATAATATTCCCTTTAAGTATATCATCACAAAGTTCTTCATTAAATATTAAAGGTTTAGAATTGTGTTCACAATAGTCAATAAGGTTAACTTCTTTGTAAAACAAATAATAACAAAAAATTGAAAATGCGAGACAAAGAATGGTAAACACTTTGAAAGGAAACTCCATGAAATATCAATTTAAGCCCAGGGTTCGACCCATCATCCATGTAAACTAGAGGTGGGACAAAAATAACGTAATCTTTAAAATAACCTATTATTGACTCGGAACTGTTATCACCAATCACCTATTACCGAAAAAACCCTATTACCAGTGATCATATTTTAAAATATCTATAAAGAAACCTAAATTTGTATTTTAGAATAACTTATTTTTAATATTTTAGAATAACTATATTAAAATATAGTTATATCTTACAATATTAGTCAAATTTATTAAATCTTCCATCGAAAACGATGGAGAAATAACAATAAATTGGGGTTGTTGGTGTAAGGTGTTAGGTTATAACAGATAGAAGAACCGATCGGTTAAGGTTATTCGACCAGTTACCGTTCTTAGATCGGTTCTCAATAACTGTTGTGTAACTTCTGTTATCTAATAACTCATATAGCTGTCCTATTATTGAAGAACCGATAGGTCACGTGATCTAATAACGCAAACAAGAACTGGTCGCAGATGGGTTATGACGCTCCTAGCGGCCGTGGTTCGAACTAAAACAGAAATTCGTGATCGTAGTACAATCATATCACAATAGATGGAGGTCGAAACTGTGAACAAAAATACATGCATTGATTTTAATTTGTAAATAAATCTTCATGAGTTCCTTTTTTGTTTCATTGCGAATCGATAAAAAATCTCTTGGTTAAGAGAGGTTCTACTTTAATACAAAGTGCTGAAACTTTTAAATGAGCTTTTTAACACCAGATTTTATTTAAATTTTGCTTGGACTGAAATAGTTCCCCAATATTCAGGGTCTTAGTGTTTTCTAATCAAAATTTTAAAAAGTTGAAATGGCTAGTTAATATCAAATGCTTTTTCTTATGTTATATTACAAATAATAATGTAATGACAAATGAATGTCATTAAAATCTTATGATTATAATGAATAGTTAAAATCTTGCAATGATTATTAAATCATAAATATATTAGCTTGTTGTAAAATCTATTTAGACTTTTGTAATTTATAGTTATTCCACGGATATTTACACTTTTATTAGATTCCATCGAGACACTACCTTTTTACCTGTTTGTAAAATATAATACTGCTTTTGGAAGTAATTAGTCCTTTAATATATAGTTTTTTTATTTTTGTGAATGGTTTCTTTCATACCTCTTTTTAGTTATAATTTTTATAGTTATATCCATTGGAATATTTGTAAATAGATTTGTTAATAAATAAACTGAATATTTTTAATTCATTTTGTTTTTGTTTTATTCCTTCAAAAACTCTGATGTAAATTGATTGTATCTGTATGGTTATTAGAATTGTCCAATATTTTGGTCAAGTATTTATGAGAGCAGTTAGTTCTTTTAAATAAAAACTCATTGTGATTGTACAATGATAATGTGGGGTGTTGATAAATTTGTACAAACTTTATTGTAATTTGTTTTGTTTTTTATATAGTTTTAGTCCATACATTATCTCATTCTGTGATTTTTATAATTACCCTTTCTGTTCTGGAAACTCATAAAATGAAAAATACCTTCAGGTTTGTTCAATTATTGTATCCTAATCTTTATCAGTTATTAGTTCAAACTACCTTTTGATCTACTAATCTTTCTCTTGTTATCTTTTTGCTGCCATTCCTTTCTTTACATCCCCTATCAACAATTTCCTCAGGCATCCTCTTACTCTCTAATCTGTCCAGGAAAATTTACTTTGGCCTCTGTTTTGATACATCCTTTTTGAATGAGCTCCTGGTTTAAATACTCTTTAAAATATTTTTTTCCTCAATTAGGATTGATGACTTAATTCCAATAAAAGTGGCAATTAATTCATGAAACCCTAATTGTATTGATCCTTCTGTACCATCATGTATACCTCAAGTGATTTTTTCCTCTCTCATATATTGTCTTATGATATTATTAGAAACATGATGGGCTCTTATTATGAAATAACTTCCACTCTGAGTACCCATCTCTAAAGATAGTAGTGTTTAAGCTTTTTCTTCTCCACACCACAGATTTTAGCAAATTTAAAGACAATTTATAGTGATAAGGAAAGATATAATCATCTTCTTTTTTTTTTTTTTAAAGGAAACATTTTATTCCACAGGAACGAGTTTAGGATTCCTACAGTCTTCCTTTCTCTTAATATTATCGATGAAATATCTTAATTAATAGAGGATTCCTTTCCAGGAAGGATTAGTAGACCTCCATATCTCTAATCTTCAATGCTAAAAAATGTGCTCGAAGAGTTGAGGGACACAAACTCTTTCTTCTTTAGATTTATTTCCATGCCCTTTTCAGAATACTGCTTAGAGTTTCCTCAGCATGTATTCCAGATCACATTCCTCAGTGGCAATGAGTTGATAAACTCCTGCAATTTGTATTATGAATTAGATATCTTTCAAAATCTCCAAACCCATGTGTTAATATTTCTCTCCTATTTCTAGAAAGGTTGTTTAATAACCATGTTAACGAGAGTAGGTGATTAGCAGCAACTTTGATTTAATCCTTTGGTGATGTGTAATGCTGAGGGGACATGATATCAAAACTTTTTTTTTTTAAATACTTTTGTATACAATTATGCCTTATCTCAGACTATCACTTATCTCTGACAAACAGTGCTTTCCACACCTTATTTAAAGGACCTAAGTCAAAGCTTTCTAAAGGTGGATAAAGGCTAAATGTACCTCCTGGTCCAGAAGTCTTGGAAGTCCACCAAATGCTTTAAAAAAAATTGGGATATAGTAAAAACTTGACCTAAGATGGCCCAGCCTGAATCCTGCTTCTACCTTTGTTATTTTCTTCTTTATTTTATCTTACAGCCAATATTTTAATACACAATACATGCTTAGGTAACAGATTGATACAAGCTACTTGTAATTGTTGAGTCTTTATAATTGTTCAAATATGTTTTACTAACACCTATATGCATTTTTTAAAAATAAAATCTTGGCAGTACAATTAAATAAGGACAATGTTTTTTAAAGATTTATTTAGCTGAATTCGTTTGTATCATAGTTGGCCTATTTATTTTTAATTTGTTATATATTTTGACAACTTTTAATTGGCTTCTAAAATTTTTTGTTTTAAAAAAATTGACACAATAATTTTGGTTGATTTTGTGTTATTTATCATTTGTAAGATTACTAAATAAGCAAATTATTAACATTATTAGCAATGGCGAGGAGGATAAATTAATGAATTACCAGTCAAAATGTCTAAAAGTAAGTTGTAATAGGTTAGAACCACTAGCGCCAGGTCGGTGATCGAAAACAGAACGATGGCTGGCAATAGGGTTATTCTAGTAACAGTTGAGAACTGTTGTAGAACTGGAGTGATTGTAATAACTGCAGTGATTCTAATAACTGGCGTTATTGTAAGAACTGCAGTGATTCTAAGCGTTATTGGATCCCGAAGAGTTATTGGCAACAGCAGTGATTGACGGGCGCGCATTCTAGCGGTAGGGCAGGGGTTTACTTGAATCACCTATTACTGGAATAACCTATTATTGGAACCTATTACTGGGATAGAGCCATAACGTAGTAACCTAATACCAAAAAATAACTGTTTAGCCCACCTCTAATGTAAACTAGTGGTGGTTCAGAAGTACTGGACCTGTTATGTTGTAACAGGTATGGGCTGACTGAACGGCGTCCCTGTTACCGATATTCAGAAGTAACAGGGACGAGATACTTGAGTACTCAGTTCAGTACTACTAACAACATTCATACCTATTACATTCGTACTGCGTACTACCTACCCTATATATATATATATTTTTTTTTTTTTTTTTAAATTTATTTCCCTTCCATAGTAACCTTATGGCAGGGGCGTGTATTTCTGATATTTTTAACAAGTTCCATGTAAATTAGCATATTACCTGTAAATTGCAGGTGTAATGTGTTTTTTTAAATTAGAAAAATTAGAAAAATATCAAAGTTCTTGATTGAAGTTACAATAAATACATAGGAAGAAGAAATGAGAATAAAATCAAATAAAATAAAAGTACAATAGAAAAAAAAAAATAGAATGATAAAATAAATAAAAAGAAATAGAAATATAACATGCAGACAAGTTGATTTTTCAACAGATGTCTTCTATTGTTCATCTTGTTTTTGATGTTTATCATCATCTATGATGTCATCTTTCTTGATCTATATCGTCTATTTTCCAGTTGCTAATGCGAATTCTGCCAACTGTTTCTTGTAAGTTTTGTATAGCTTTGCTTCGATGGAAGGCCAAGTGTCCCCATTCATCAGGACTGTTTTTATTAGTTTTGATCTTTTTTGTTCATAAAGAATGTAGTCATATAGTAAGTGATGAAATGTTTGTGGAGTCCGTTCATCACATTCGCATGTATCTGTATTTGTCAAATGAAACCCTTTCAAGTAGTGGTTAGTCTGTCCATGTTCCGTTAACAGTTGTGTAAGTTTGTGATGAGTACTTTTGGGTGTACTGTGATTTTGTAGAGTGATGTTTGGGATGTATTTGTGCAAGGGTCGTCCTTTTGTCGGGTTGTTCCAAAGTTTATCCCATTCAGTAAGTGAGTCTGTTTTGTTAGCGGGTGTATGTGAACGCGGGTGTATTCTAAAGTAAGTTTTAAATCATGAGCAGCTGATTTTGCAAGTAGATCTGCTCGCTCGTTACCTTCGATGCCACTATGACCTTTGATCCAGGTTAGTTTAGTTGGTGTTCCGCGGTCCATTATTTCAATTAAATTTTTCTTCAGTCGATGTGTTAGTGGGTCGTTCGATTTGATGTTGTTAACTGAGTCTATTACTGTCTTATTGTCCGTGTAAATATTGTATTTGTTTTGATGAACGTACTTTTGTCTAAGAATATATTCTGTGGCCTTAACTACAGCTAATTTCTCAGCCTGATTATTTGAGCAGTTTAGGCCAAGTCTGTATAGTTCGTCGTAGTAGGAGTTATTGTGATATAGAGTTAGTGCGCATCCTGTGTACTGTTCGTCTTTGCTTCCATCCGTGTAAATGTCAATACTTGCTGTTTCTGTATCTGCAGCTCCTATGTCTGTTATGTACTGTGTTAGTTTAGCGTTTATAGCAGGATGTATCCAGTGTTTGGTAGTTAGTTCGTCTTCAATGTCCCTTGGCTCCATGTCCTTGTAATTTAGTCGTTGTTTTTTTGTTTTGTATAATGTCGTTAGTTCATTAATTTTCAAGTGTATTGGTTTTATCCCTGCAAGGACACAGGCAGCCTCGTAAGAGATAATGCGATATGCTTTACCTATCCTTGTTCCCATCAATCTCTGGACCCGCTGAAGTTTTTTCAGATTGATTGGTTTAGCAGCTCCTGATTTCCAGATGGGTATGGCATAGGCATATGGGCAACTTTTAGTGCCTCTGTCTTTAAGCCCCATGTGTTTCTTGCAGCTATAGTGAGTCCATTTACTGTTTTCAGTGTTTTGTTAACAACGTAGTCTGTGTGTGCTTTCCAGTTTAATTTCCTGTCGTATGTTAGCCCTAATTATGTCATGGTTTCAGTTTGTTCAAGTGTTTTGGAATAGAGTCTAATGTTTAAATTTGGAGTAATTCGTTTCTTGCTAAATATTATGTATTTTGACTTGTCAGTGTTAAATTCGAGTTCATTATTTTTAGCCCATTTTTCCAATATAATTAAAGCGTGGTTAGTGATTGATTGTAATTGGAAAAATCGTTTTTCATTGACATGGAGTAAAATGTCGTCTGCGTACGTGATTATTTCTACGTTCTCTGGGAATACTAAATCGAATAACGAGTTGATCAAAACATTCCAGAGTGTCGGTGAGAGAGAAGAACCTTGGGGAGTGCCAATAGTCAGTTTCTTTGAAATTTTAAAGTTGTTAGATCTAATTTCAACTGATCGATCCTGAAAAAAGCTTGATATCAGTTAAAATAAATTTCTTGGGCATTGGTACTTCCTCAGATCAGACATTATGGCAGGTACCCATGCATTATCAAATGCTCCCGATATGTCAAGTTTCAGCATTAAACAATTTTTTTTATTGTTTATTGCTGATTCTATGAGCAAATTAGTATGGTAAAGAGCGTCGACAGTGCTTTTTTGGGGAATGAATCCAAATTGGCTTTTGTTGAGTACGTTGTTTGTTAGTAAAAAGTGAGTGAGTCGGTTGTTAATTAGTTTGTCTAAGACTTTGCTCATTATTGGGAGGATTGTGATTGGACGTAGCTTGTTAGAGTCTCTCTTAGGTATTATATTTAAGAGTCCTTTTTTCTAGGTTATCAGAATTTCAGTTTTGAGCCAGATCAGTTGGTAGATTTTAGTAATTAAATTTGGATATATGTTTGTAATTTGTTGTATGATATCTGTATTGAATTTCTCATGTCCCGGCGGTGTTTTCTTTTTATTTAAGTTCTCGATACAATGTAGGATTTCTGATCGTTCCAGGAGAAAGTCATTATTTGAATCAGGGGGTGTATTTACGTTTGCCTTAATCTGTTCTTGAGTATTGTCAACGGAGTTGTCTTCGTGTATCAAGCTGTCTAATACGTGTTTGATTGTTTCCTTATAGTCTTTCGTTAGTTCCTTATTGTTTGTTTGTACAGTTCGTAGAATGTCTTGGTTTTTTAGTTTGTTTGTTGCGTATTTATAAGTCCAATTCCAGGGGTTAGTATATATACGCTATCCTTAAATTAGGAATGGAAGAAATTATGTTTTTGGGGCACAAGGTATCGCGGGAGGGTATACAACCGGACCGGGCCAAAATTGTGACCATTCAAAAAATGACAATTCCCACAGACACAAAGGGTATTCGTAGACTGATGGGCACGCTGAATTATTACAGGTTTATTCCGGAGATGGCAGAATATTTAGCACCTTTGAATAATTTGCTAAAGAAGGGGAAAAAATTGTCATAACGCCGGAGATCGAAGATAAGGTCCGCAAATGCAGGTAAAGCCCGAGACTTTACCAAACAGTTCACCACCGCCACAGATGCAAGTGAATATGCATTAGGGTCGGTCCTATCACAAGAAGGGGAAAGGGGTGAGCGACCGGTAGCACATGCCAGTAAACGCCTTACCGAAGCAGAGGCAAGGTATTGTGCGGTGGAAAGGGAATTGTTAGGGGTAATATGGGCAATAGAACATTTTAGACCAAACGTGTTTGGACGTAAATTTACAGTACAGACGGACCACAGACCTTTACTTTAGGTGGGGAAAATAAAGGAGGCCTCGGCACGGGTCACCCGTTGGATGGAGTACCTGAGACAGTACAACATGGAGATCACCTATAAACCCGGACGGGAGAACGTTGTAGCCGATTGGCTATCCCGAGCGATTCAGGTGAACGCGATCGAGAGGGAGGAAGGGGAATATTCAGGCGGTATTCGGGGATTCATCAGGGAATGGACACCAGAGGGAGAGGGCCAACAGGCAACACAGAACGAGACTGAGACAGGATGATGCGGAGTCAAGTGCGTCAGAGAACAGGCCGACAGACACGGAAGACGACGATACTATTATCAACGACAAAAGACGACAAATAATTTGGAAAACGAGGACTCAAGGGTTAATGAAGATCGAGTTTACGTCTTACGCCGGGTGTTCCATTACAACCATTTGGTCTCAGCCAGGGATTAGGGAGGAACAAATCATAAAGGCGCTTAATGATTCCTCAAAACCAGGGAGGAGCTACCATTTGTACGTGGGGAATAATACGGTATGGGACAAAATCCAGCGGATGTGGCAGGAAGAAAAGATTGGGATCGATTGGAATTTCACTAGATGCACCAGAATCGGAGAAACTGTCAGGAAACCAGAGAAGCAAAAAGATGTCACACGGGATTGCGGTAAGTGACTAGGACGCCATCGGGACTACTAAGTGAGCTGCAAATGGACACGTTCACCTGGAGAGGAGAAAAGTGGGTGACGATGATCGACATTTTTAGTAAGCTGGCGATGGCGTACTGGATCCAGGAACGGTCGGTGGAAGCAATCGTAGAGGCTGTGCGCACGTGGTTTCTGTTCTATGGGGCACCCGACAGAATCTCGTCAGACGGAGGGCGAGAATTTGATAACGGGAATCTACGGGAAGAGTTAAAACGGATGGACGTGGAATGGCATAAAAATACGCCGGGACACCTCCAAAAGCCGAGGAGATGTGGAGAGGCTGCACGGCACGCTTAGCGACCACCTGCGTATTTTTCACCTAGAAAAAGGACTGGAACCCAATGAAGCAATGCCGAGAGCAATTGTGGCATACAACCATTCGGTGCACGCGGCGACGGGGTTCACACCATTCGATATACTCTTTGGTCTACGGGAGAGGCGGCGGGACGAACGTATCACGGAAGTGGACCCAGAAATAGGGAACAGCATAGAGGCGAATCGGATCGCTATGAGAAAATTCGTAAGAAGATGGGTACGAAAATCGCGGCGGATAAGAGTAAGAGGGTGGATCGGGAAAATCTGGAGGTGACAGACAGGATGGGAAAGATAAAGATTGGAAAAATAGTGTACCGGAAAATCGTTTCGAATAGGGGAAAAGAAGTACAGCGTTACGAGGGGCCTTACGAGGTGGTCACTATTGGGGAACATAATGTGTTTACCATACAGGACGTACGCGACCCAAGGTGACGACGGACGGTACACTTAGAACAGTTAAAAATTCCCAGGGATACAACAACATAGACAAGACATGGACAAGGTATCCTCTCTCCCACTGCCTTGGGAAAGGCTCAGGAGTGATAAGAAGCCACATTGTATAAAATGTCATAAAATAATCTTTTGATTCTGTATAAAAGTGGTAAATTTTGGTTGTTTAGTGTTAATTATAGTTTGAGTGCTTTCTGTTTTTGAGAAGAATTATGTTTTTGTTTTTTTAAAGTGGTAAATTTTGGCTGTTAAGTGTTACTTTTAATTTGAGTGCTTTCAGTTGAGAAGAATTATGTTTTTTGTTTTGTTGGTTGTTTTGAATTGTAAATATGTTTTGTTTTCTTTTAATTCTTAAGGAGTTTACGAGGACTGTTCGTAAACTGGCAGGGGGGGGGGGGGGAGTTAAGGATAGAAGGTACCAATAGGTTCATCCTTAATGCTAACTCTGTAAACAATAGAAATGTATACACAGAGGATTTAAATGAGGAATAAATCAGTCGTTATCTAGCTGCTGTACGTGTTTTATTTCATTCCTTTTTCTTATTTCTTATCTTTTTACTCTCAGTGAACATACGTTTTATATATATATATATATATATATATATATATATATATATATATATATATATATATATATATATATATATATATATATATATCTTATATATATAAAATATTTCCATGGTAATGGAAATAATTGCTTCATTAAAAAACCATAAGGCTCCAGGCATCGATGGAATACCAGCAGAATTCATCAAGTATGGGGGACAAGCACTGGCCACAAAAATATATAATCTAATATGGGAAATATGGACTCAAGAAAGCATACCTAGCGAATGGAGTAAAGCCATTCTTTGCCCCACCTACAAGAAGGGAGATAAAAGGGAATGCGAGAATTACCGGGGAATTGCGCTCCTGTCAACCACATATAAAGTACTCTCAAGTGCAATTAATAACAGACTAGCGGGATGGGCTGAAAAGGTACTTGGGGATTACCAGTGCGGATTTAGAAAGGGAAGGTCCACAACCGACCTAATCTTCTCCTTGAGACAACTTCTGGAAAAGAGTTATGAATATAATGTGAGCCTGAATCACCTTTTTATAGATTTCAAACAAGCTTATGACTCTATAGAAAGGGAGGAGTGTGCCAGGGACATGAGAGCTTTAGGAATACCACCGAAGTTAGTGAGATTGATAGAAATGACATGGAAAGATACTAAATTCCAGGTAAGAATTGGAGGACTCCTCTCAGAAGAGTTTGAGGTTAGAAGAGGACTACGCCAAGGTGACCCACTTTCACCCATAATATTTAACTTAACTCTCGAAAAAGTAATAAGGATCATAAGAACGAGCCCCGGTGGAAATATTTACAACAGGATGACTCAACATATGGCATATGCTGACGATGTGGTCTTCACAGCACGTACTTTACCAGCCCTTTCCGGAGTGCTGGAAGAGTTTGAAGCAGCGGCGAAGAATAGAGGACTGAAGCTGAATCAGAGCAAGACAGAGTTTATTATTACAGCAAGGAACCAACCTCGCAGAGAAGAGGAGATGCATATTAATGAGCATAAGTTCCGATGGTGCAAGAGCTTTAAGTACCTAGGTTCCCTAATAACGGAAAATAACGAAATAAAAACTGAAATTAAAGCCAGAATTACAGCAGGCAGCAGATGCATGTACGCTCTTAATAAAATACTGAAGTTCCGAGCATTATCACGAGCTGCAAAAGTTAACATGTATAAAACAGTCATTAGGCCTGTGGTAGTGTATGGAAGTGGGTGCTGGACACTAACAATAGGGAACGAGGCAATACTTCTAGTTTGGGAAAGGAAAGTTCTCAGAAGAATTTTTGGCCCAGTAAACGACCATGGAAATTGGAGAATAAGAAGGAACAAAGAATTGCAAGAGCTATTCGGGGAACCGAATATAGTAGCGGTCATCAAGGAAGGAAGGAAGATTGCGGTGGCTGGGACATGTCCAACGGATGCCGGACGGGAGGTTGCCAAAGAGGATGATGAATGACAGACCGGATGGTACCAGATTAAGAGGAAGGCCTAGAATGAGGTGGCAGGATAATGTGGAGGCCGACCTGAAAAATCTAGGAATAAGAGGATGGCGAAGAAAAGCTATGGATAAACTCCAATGGTCATCTCTTCTGCGTGAGGCCAAGGCCCATCTAGGGCTGTAGAGCCAAGCAATAAAAAAAAAAAAATATATATATATAAAATTCTCGTGTCACTATGTTAGTTACCACACTCCTTCGAAATGGCTATAACGATTTTTACCAAATTTTATATGCATATTCAGTAGGTCCGAGAATCGGCTACTATCTATTTTTCATACCCCTAAGTGATAAGGGTTGTCCACCCCTAAATTTTTTTTTTAAATTTTGGACAAAGTTTTTTATTTTTATTTTTCTATAATGTTCCATTAAAAAAATACATACAATACTAAATTTTCACCCTTTTATCACCAACCCCTATTTTTTAATAGTCATTTTGATCAACTATAGTCCTTTTTGTGAACGTTTTTCACTCTATTTCGATTAAAATTTAAATGATAATTCCTTTATTAAAATTTTTGTATAAAAATAATAAAGGCAGTGATATGACTGTGTTTAGAGTGGAAAATACTAAAGTGAATGTTCCTCTAGTGAATAAAAACGATGAAACAACGCTCTACCAAATTGGTCGGTACATTCAGCTTGACGTATCTTTGGGGCAACATTATCCAACGTATAAAGATGGATGCCTTGCACTCGGCTTGCTGGAAGACCACAACCAGTGGGAATGTATGCTTACTGAAGCAGCATCGAACTGTACAGAAATAAAAATTCGTCTACTATACGCTATAGTGTTGACTACATGTTTCCCAGCCCGAGCAGAGATATTGTGGGATAATCACAAAGATTCAATGACTGATGATATATTTCATCAAAATCGTACACGGTGCAACGATCTAACGATAACATCCAGCGACTCTATGTACAATGAAGCATTGATTGCTATTGAGGATCTTTGTATTATCATTGTCATCTTACCACTCAGTCATTTCGGAATGAATTCGCCAAATCGAACAGCATCTGATTTAATGAACGCTGAAATGAATCCTGAACTGTAGAACAACACTCTAGAAATGGCGGCGATTGTTACTCGCAATGTCTCACTAATGAATGAGGAACAAAGGACCATTTACGACCGCATTATACTCGCAGTTTCAGGAGGACAAGGTGTGTTCTTCTTTTTAGACGCACCAGGTGTAACTGGCAAATCATTCCTTATTTCGCTAATTCTCGCAGAAATACAATTAAATAATCACACCGCATTGGCCGTTGCATCATCGGGCATTGCGGCAACTTTATTGGTAGGAGGCAGAACAGCTCCAAATTCAGTATTTAAGCTGCCACTAATATTCAAAATAACCCTGACGCAGTGTGCAACACAAAAAAACAATCGTCCGTGGCCACCGTGCTGAAACAGTGTAAAATTATCATCTGGGATGAATGTACTATGGCACACAAACATTCGCTAGAGGCGTTGAACAGGACATTGAAAGATATTAAAATCAACAACAAACTATTTGGCGGCACTCTGTTAGTCCTTTCAGATGATTTCAGACAAACACTTCTCGTCATTCCACGTTCAACATACGCTGAAAAGATCAACGTTTGCTTAAAATCATCATTGTGCCGTAATGTTGAAAAAGTACAGCTGAAAGTAAATATGCGCGTTCAAATGCTTCAAGATCCATCCGCTGAAACATTCTCAAAACAACTCTTAGATATCGGTGATAGAAAGTTACTATAGATGTGTAAAATTACCGACCGATATCTGCACAATCATTGATTCGCAAGATATTCTCATTGAACAAATATTTCTCGATGTACACACACAATACATAAATCATGAGTGGCTTGCAGAAAGAGCAATTTTAGTGGCAAAAAATGTGGACGTTGACGATTTAAATCTGAAGATACAACAGATGTTGCCAGGGGAATAGGTATCATACAAATCTATTGATACAGTTTGCGATGCCAACGAAGCTGTAAATTTTCCCACAGAGTTTTTGAACTCACTGGATTTGCCAGGCATGCCACAGCATAATTTACAATTGAAGGTTGGATCTCCGATTATTTCTCTTCGTAATTTGAACCCGCCACGGCTGTGCAATGGTACAAGATTAGTCATTCCAAAAATTAATTAAAAATGTTATCGAAGCCAGCATTTTAAATGGCAAGTTCTATTTTGAATGGAAAATATATTAATACCACGGATTCCTATTATACCTACAGATATGCCAATCCAATTTAAACAGTATTCAGTTTCCGATTAGATTGGCAATTGCAATGACTATCGTTAAATCCCAAAGCCAAATGATGTCTGTCTGTGGCTTAGATTTGAGCACACCATGTTTTTCACACAGACAATTATACTTGGCATGCTCTCGAGTGGGTAAACCATCCAGTTTGTTTGTGTTAGCTAAAGTTGGGCTAACAAAAAATATTTTTTGTTAGTGTTATTGTCTCTCAGTTCACTGTTGGTTTTTATCCTGTATCCATTCTCAGTTTTGACCTGTATGGGGACCCGGATTTGGTTTCCTGTATCAAGAAAGGAAGGATTAGGTGGTTGGGTCATGTACACCGGATGAATCAGGAAAGGCTCCCAAAGAAAGTGTTGGAAGGCCGACCGGAAGGTAAAAGAGGAAGAGGTAGGCCTAGGCTGCGGTGGTTGGAAGACGTAGAAGCTGAACTGAGGCAATTAGGTGTAAGAAGATAGAGAAGAGCTGCAGAAGACCGTTCTGAATGGAGGAGGATTGTTGAAGAGGCCAGGGTCCTTCATGGGCCATAGCGCCAAAGAGTTAGTTAGTTAGTTAGTGTTATTGCCGCAATTAATTAATGATATATAATTTTAAGTTATAAATTATAATAAAATAAAAAAATAATGTTTGGTGTTTCGTTATTTTGATATTCCCTCATCGTTCACAGCGCTCCATGCCTATTTCACGCATAAACCACATCCTTGGTATATTTCATATATTGGTTTCGGTCATTTAGGGGGGGGGGCTTCACCCACTAAGCTCCCCTTCCTCCTGGTTGCATATGTAAACTTATTGATTAGAGCCGATATTGAATAGGTAACAGATATGCGAGTAATAGGTACGAAGACGGAACGAGAGTCTTGATTTTCTCGTATATACGTTTCTCCTATTGGAACGAACAACCGTTCGTCTGGTTCGTTCCACTGCTGCCTGTCTTGCCCCCTATTAGAACGAACGAGGCCGGTCTCTCTTTTGTTTCACCACTGTCGGTCTTACCACTATTGAAACGGAACCTATTGTATTTACCCAAATAAATAGTTCAGCGGCCAGTTTTTAGGTCGCCAAAATTTGAAGAGAGCTGCATTTTTTATATGTTTGTAAGGGCATGTCTGAATAGTTTGTTGTTGATTTTAATATCTTTCAATGTCCTGTTCAACGCCTCTAGCGAATGTTTGTGTGCCATAGTACATTCATCCCAGATGATAATTTTACACTGTTTCAGCACGGTGGCCACGGACGATTGTTTTTTTGTGTTGCACACTGCGTCAGGGTTATTTTGAATATTAGTGGCAGCTTAAATACTGAATTTGGAGCTGTTCTGCCTCCTACCAATAAAGTTGCCGCAATGCCCGATGATGCAACGGCCAATGCGGTGTGATTATTTAATTGTATTTCTGCGAGAATTAGCGAAATAAGGAATGATTTGCCAGTTACACCTGGTGCGTCTAAAAAGAAGAACACACCTTGTCCTCCTGAAACTGCGAGTATAATGCGGTCGTAAATGGTCCTTTGTTCCTCATTCATTAGTGAGACATTGCGAGTAACAATCGCCGCCATTTCTAGAGTGTTGTTCTATAGTTCAGGATTCATTTCAGCGTTCATTAAATCAGATGCTGTTCGATTTGGCGAATTCATTCCGAAATGACTGAGTGGTAAGATGACAATGATAATACAAAGATCCTCAATAGCAATCAATGCTTCATTGTACATAGAGTCGCTGGATGTTATCGTTAGATCGTTGCACCTTGTACGATTTTGATGAAATATATCATCAGTCATTGAATACACCTTTATTACCGTGAAAGGTCCCGAAAATCAGTTTTCCTCGAATACTGACGCGAGTACTCGCGACCTATTGCTCGGAGGTCAATTGATGTCATAACAAAAAATTGTTCATCGTGCAATTATCTACAAAAAATACTTATGGTATTTTTCTGTAAGATCAACCGTTTTTTTTTTTAGCAGAACGCTGAGAAAGCGATTGACTTTGCGGTAAGTCGCACTTCTATACGAAAACACGTTTTTGGTTCTATTTGATAACTCAAAAACTATTTGTCTGATCTAAAATGTTTTTCATCTGAGAGCTGGTTAAATCTGTTAGATCTGTTAGACCCTATACATGAAGTTTTGATCAAGTCCCGTATAACATCCATGCCAGCACGCTGAGAACCCCAATCTATTGTAAAATCCTTATTTTTTCAGCAAAAATCAAAGTTTGCAACCAAAAAAACGGATGGGAAAACTTTTGGTAGCCGAAATTTTCGGGGTTATTTCAGTATTTGGCCTATATCTCCTAATCGGTGCGTTTTTTGGTAAAAAACATGCGTCACCATTTTTAAATTAGATTAAATTTGATACAATATGAGCCCAATTACAGCACTGTTGATCAAATAGATTCTGAGTTACGTCCCTTTGAAAATTGGTAAATTTTCCAAAAAGTCCAAATTTTAAGTTTTGGCCGACTTTCGTGAGGGACACCGACCGAAGGAGTGATCCTACGATGTAAGTTATGGGACATGACGTTGTATTGAATTTAATTAGCTTTAATTTAAGCACAAACTGAGGCCTGTAGGTGTAAAACTTCCCTTGTTAATTAAAAAAAAGTAAAATTGGGGAAAAGTGTTGAAACTTGGATGTTAAGTTAGATACAATAATTCGGAAACCGCTACTTTCAGCACATTTAGTGTTCTATACATTATTAAAGCTAAGCAAATTTTCAATAAATTTGGTTCTATTAATTTTTTTGTTCTGATCGATAGTTTTAGAACTGTGGAGGACAAAAAATTGGCTAACTTACGGTAAGTTGCACTTTTCCGCTATAACATGTTTGTCAGCTTTCTTTTGACTATGACTCCGAAACTATTTGTCTGATCTAAAATTTCTTTTTTTCATCTGAAAGCTGGTTACATTTACTGTCGGACCCTATATATGAAGTTTTGATCAAGTCCCGCAAAGGCGGGTTTTCCCAAGGCAGGTTAGATACGCCGCGTAGAACAGCCTATTGCGCCGGCAAGACCGTATAACGGAAGTACGCCGCGCATGTCCGTTTTCCTACAAATAGAAATCGCTAGGTGTTTCACGCTCTTTCGTTGGTGGAGTGTCTTCTTCCACGCTTTCAATAATTTCCTTCAATGGTTGTTGGGGATCAGTTTCCATATTTGCGTTTGAAAAACTTTCCCTTTCGTCTTCCACAGAACCCAAAAACCGTAGCCTGTCCCAGTAGCTAGGACCCTTCTTTTTTGCAGCAGATCCTGTAGAACCTTTTTTTTTCTTTTCTCCGCCTCTTTTAGCTGTCACGGATACATTTCCAGCAGTCAGAACGACCTTGGGTGAAACGAAACGAGATATGCAATCTACACCAAGGGAACAAAACGGGAAATATTTTGACGTTGGTTTTCGTTCCAGTTGGGATGAAAAACTTGGGTAATTTGTTTCGTTCGAAACCGGTTCAAAGCTGGATTCAGTTCCAAGTTCCGTTTCACCCAGAACGACCCATCACTAACCAGGGGACAAGAATCATTGATTGATGATTTTTAGTTTTCATAGGTAGTAATTTGTTTTGATGATTTTTTCTCCGATTCTAGTCCAAATCAAGTCTTTCTTCAATCCATTCTTGAAATCGAATCTCTTTATGTCCCACACACACATACTGTTGTAACATACAGCTTCAATTAATGTTTCATGCTCCTCTACATTGAAGTGGGATTGCATTTTTATTGGAAGATAGAAAAAAAAAAAATAAAATAAACAATCTTTCACAATAAAACTGGCGGCGTAGAACTGACTGACTCCTCTGAGGTGAGTTCACATCACGCTCAACGTAAAATACTGACGTACGTGTTGCGCTCTGTCGGAAAACAGACACACTAATTTAGTATATATGAGTGTCCGGCGTATTGTGCCGGGCGCGATGTCTAGACATTGCGTTCTACGCGGCGTACTATGCCAGCAAGCTGAGAACTCCTTGCTATTGTGAAATCCTTATTTTTTCGGCACATTTCTTCTTTCTTTTTTCCATGTAGGTGTTTCACGGAATTTATTCAAAATTTCATACATGCGATCATATAGTAAATTTTACCCGCTCTGAGATGGAAAAAAAAAATTCGGGATCGGACAAATATTTTTGGAGTTGTAACGAGAAATTTGCTGAAAAAATAAGGATTTTACAATAGATTGGGGTTCTCAGCGTGCTGGCATGGATGTTATACGGGACTTGATCAAAACTTCATGTATAGGGTCTAACAGATCTAACAGATTTAACCAGCTCTCAGATGAAAAAACATTTTAGATCAGACAAATAGTTTTTGAGTTATCAAATAGAACCAAAAACGTGTTTTCGTATAGAAGTGCGACTTACCGCAAGTCAATCGCTTTCTCAGCGTTCTGCTAAAAAAACGGTTGATCTTACAGAAAAATACCATAAGTATTTTTTGTAGATAATTGCACGATGAACAATTTTTGTTATGACATCAATTGACCTCCGAGCAATAGGTCGCGAGTACTCGCGTCAGTATTCGAGGAAAACTGATTTTCGGGACCTTTCACGGTAATAAAGGTGTATACAAAAATTCAGCTCACTAGGAATTTTCCCGCAGATTGGGGCTTAAAATGACTGGACTACTCATGGAAAGGTAGAAATGCCTTCCCGTGTAAAAATAGACACATCTGTCCATAAAGTTCACATCAAAAGTGGTATTCTTCAACATCGTCTGCATACAGAAGCTAACGGCAAAATTGAGGTCTATGTTCATTATCATTGGGTTTGAAACCTTACATTGAAAATCTAATAAAATAAATCCTAAATAATAATAGTAATAATAATAAAGCAGGAATCGACAATACACCAGTATTTCTTGTTAAAAACTACGAATGTTCACATGTGAGCAAAGTCGAGGACGTAATTATTAAGTCACAAAAAGAGCGTGTAGACGAATGGAAAAGTAAGTCTCTACACGGAAGGTTCTACCATCAGCTAAACGAAATTAACATTGACAAAGAAGAATCTTTAAAATGGCTGACTGCTAGGAGACTATTCTCAGAAACAGAAGGCTTCATTATGGCCATCCAAAACCAAGTAATCGCCACAAGATCCTATAGGAGACATGTACTTAAAGACACATCCATCTCGGGCTAGTGTCGACCATGTTCTGCCATGGAGTCGATCCAGCATATTTACGGGTGTATGTACAGTACTAGCCAGCTCAGAATATCTTCAAAGGCACTATAATATGGCCAAAATTATACATCAGGCTATGTCACGGAAGTTGAATCTATTAAAGAAACAAACACCATATTATAGGTATAGGCCTGATATATTACTTCAAAATGGAGCCCTAAAACTGTACTCTTGGACACGACAAGAATCGTTCGAAAAATTTTGAACATATAAAGAAAGAAAAAAAAATATGAAACTAAGCTGAAGATGGTTGGACTTGCCCCCATCTCAGTTCATAAACCGCAAACCGCTAGAAAACAAAACAATAATAATAATAATAAATAAATAAATGTAATAACATAAAATCCTTTGATCTGGTATCATTTAATTGACAGTTTTCCTTTATTTTCTACAAAACAATACATTTTTTCTTTGCTTTTTATTCCAATGAAGAGTTTATTATGCTTAAAGTGTATATGTCCATTATCATAATGTCTTATTTACACAAGTAGTTACTTGTATAAAAAATCAGTTGATTTTTATGCCAAATGAAAACGCGATGTTTTTCCGGTTCTAAAAGTAAATTTTTCCAATTAATCGATACAGATCATTACTTTGATCATACCACATGAAATCTGATTAAATTTGCAAGTTTTTGTGAGATTTGCGGATAGTTTTTTTAAAAAAACCTTGAAGTATTTTAAGACATTATAACTTCCCTAAATAAGGCGAAGATCAAGCTGTTGTTTAGGTCCCAAGTTTTTAAAATTCAAGGTTACATGTACTCTGCTCTTATAATGTTAAATCTAAAAATTTGATCAAAATTTGATAAATATTTAAACAAAAATGAGATAGTACAGCTTTTATGGTGAAAAACTAGGTTTCCTCCAAAAATTCTTTGAATTAGCGTATATCTGCAACGGATTGGAATAGAAAAGTAAGATCTGCGGCATTTTTCTTCAATTTTGATCTAGTTTCATCCAATTTTTTTTTTTTTACACTAAGAGGAACTCACCCTGTATATATCCACCCTCGAAACATACCGTCCGTGGACCAAACCTCTAGGAGGCTGTCTTATATCCTAGGAGACCAGATAACTATACCCAAAATGAATACATGGTATAGTGCCACAACTCCTAAGCCCGGTCAGTGTGAGTGGACTCCAGCAGGATGATGGACCTCCCTAAAATGGTGAAAGTAGTTGCCAGAATGAATTACCAATGAATAGGTCATTTTCCACACAAAATTCAATAAGCCTTTTACCGTTGTCATTCTTCACAGTTTCACCTCCCCAGTGAACCATGCACACGACCATGATCTTTGCCAGTTCTTGCATTAAGATCTCCACAGATGAGAATTTTTGTATTCTTATTAAAGGCAGAATCTACCGGTCTCTGTAGGTCCTCATGGAATTGCTCCTTATATCATATAACTATCTTCAGTTGGGGCATATACTAAAATAATAGTAACCTTTCCAATGGTAAGAGTAATATCCGCAAATATGATCCTGGATGATATAGCTTCCCAATTTTCTACTAGGTAATCCCATCTAATTGCTCTTTATGCAAAAGCATAAATGAATAAGCTCCTCTTTACAAAATAATTTAATAACTGCAAGGCATCCTATAAGGTTAGATACAGACTTATAGAACTGAGGAACTGCAGGCGATCAATATGAAGAAAGCAGGAATAGCCCTACATGGCTGGGGCAGGTGTCAGCTTGCTTGAATGTATGAAATTAGCGCAGGTTTGAAACTTATGTACCGTAACCGGGGGCTACTTTGAACAGATTTTGCACTGCAGCGTGATCGATTTTGTGGATATTCTAAATTTTTTTGGGCCAAATGATAGCTAAACAAATCAGCTTCAAAATCCTGTATGAGCAATTCCGCTATCTTCGATATAAGGGAGGGGGAAGTCATTTTTCTCTAATTCAAAGTAGGTGATACTTTGAATGAGAGAAAAACACTTCTCTCGGAGTTTTATACAATTTAACCCTTTTAATTATCAAATTTAAGTGTTTAAAAAATATGTTTAGAGTTTTTCTATTTTTGTTTTGAGTCGAAAAAAAATCACTTTTCAGCAAAATGCTTCCGTAAATCTGCCTATTGGGTTCACTTCATCACCTGATTTGTTGATGAAACATAAATAATAAAAACACAAATATTTTTAACAATATTGATAGCTTTTATAAAAATACTAGCTGAAAGTGCCCGTGCTCCGCTACGGTTTAATATCATTAGGATTAAGGACAACTTAAATTAGTAAAAGTTAAGCGTTGATAATTATTATTACTTAAATAAACCTAAAGAATTCCATTCTTAGAATAATTTCAATAAGTAAACTTGACAATTTGCAGAAGTTAATTTTTTTAATTTTAACAGTCCTGCAGTGAAGCTTCAAGGCATCACTACCATCTTACCGAGCTCCGATACCAGACCATCAGCTTTTATTATGGCATCCTTCAAATGAATATAGTCTCCACTTCTCATCATTTTTTGTTTTTTTCGAATTTTAGTGTTTAGTGTTGCTGTTTCTATTTATCAAGCATAAATTGGCTGAGGAGATTACGAAAGTAAATTAAATAAGGTTTTTCGCCTTCTTGCTCCATCAACATATAGTTGTAAAAATCAGCTGCAGACACAGTTTTCTTAAGTGGTGTATTGGTGTTTGGGTCACGCAGAGGGATGTTAATACTGTACCCATCTTCTCCATGGCAGAACATGAGACGACACTGAAGAGAATCATACGCTCGATAGAACTCACTAATTCTTATCAGTCGAGAATAATGTCTCGCTTTTCGAACACCTAGCCAACAATCAAGCAGGCAACTTCGTTAGAGGTAAGAGTATTGTAATGTCCTCAGTGAACATTTGAAGGCTTTTTGTCAGCACTGATAACTACCTGGAAATCTTGTAGATCTTTGGGAACAGACTCAACAGCAGCTCTGAAGTCCTTGATATACTTATTATGTACATGAACAATTTTCTGGAATTGGCCTCCCAATGCAGGCTTCACATTCTGAAAGTAACCACAGAAAATGTTTCTTTCATGGTTGTCATCACCAACAAAATTTATCTGAATAAAAGACGGCTGCTGTTGTGTTCTAGGCATCAAACTCCCTATTATGTGGCATGAAATGTCCCTCTTTTATGTCTTTTGCTCCAAACGACGTCATTTGGAAACAACTATTTCCAAATATTATTTAGAAAATACTCAACCTCAGGAAGTTCGTAAGTAAGGAGGTTGTGTATTCTTGAAATAGAGGAAGTTGGATTTTCCCGTTACTGCAGCACATAACAGGGCTGTTGTCCTTCCATTTTACAGCATAACACCAATTGCATGTTGACCGTTGTCTTATATTGACTGTTTAATCTTTTGTATATTCAGTTTTTGGGTCATACTTGTAACCTGGATGCTTCTTTCCTGTCCATGGCTGTAACCTTTCCATTGAATGTCTTTCATCGTGTTTTGTTGATCACGTTTAACATGAGGATTATTTTCTAAGTATTTTTTTAAAGACTTTCTATGGATTTCAGAATGGTTTATGTTATACTTCTATGTACTACAGCCCCTCTATGTATATTTGGGTGATCATCAGTATATGTGTGTACAGCATTTCTTTTAACTTCGGATTGGCTCTCTTTATGATTGTTAACCTCTTTTCTGCTAGTGTTTTTCCAGGATATTTTTCCGGTATTTTTTAATTACTTCCCTGTTAACCTCTACATGTGCTTGACTATATTATTGCAGCCGATTTCCTTAGTTGTTTGTTGTGAACTGAATCTGTGAATCATTTCCTGCGTTGTACTCATCTGAACTGAGAACGAAGGTAGATTGTTGGTTCAAGGAATTAAATTCATAAAGGCTTGAAAAACTTGCTGGAAAACTATCTTTAAGTTTCCATAGAATGCGTTAACAACGGCGGAATATCCTTCCGCCATCTTAAAATCATTAAATATTCTAATGTTTAAAAATAATATCCTTAAGGACAACAATAGCGAAATATCCTTCCGCCATCTTAAAATCGTTAAATCTTGAATTATTTTAAAACAGTATCCTTAAGGCAACAATGGTGGAATATCCTTCGGATAACATTAAGGACGTAAACTAATATACAGGGTGTCCCAGACATAGTGTAAAAAAAAAATGGGTAATACTGCAAACTAAACGGGGTAGAATGGCGCAAAAACGAGTGTCCTATCTCAATTTTTTGAGGAGATAGAATTTTTTCCGTTTTTCTTTTTAAAATCTTACTTTTTCTGAAAAATTACAGTTTTCTCTACTTTGTTTTAGCGTAGAAACTAAAGCGATGATATTTTCTTAATCAGCATTAAATTTTCTAAAAGATGAAATAGGTCTAGTTGATTCAAATTCACTTTTAAGGGGCCTTTTAACGCGCAAAACACAAAACATTTATTAAAACTTAAATTTTTAATATTTTTTGAAAATTCATCACTCCTCACTGGAAAACCCTAGAAGCCGTCAAATTTCTCAAAAACTGCAGAATTTAGTTAGCTTTTTATTGGTGTAACTCATGATACAATTGCACTTCACCTTTTGAGTCTAACAGAGGTTTTTCTGATGAAAAACACGCTAGAGAATAAATACTTGATTGCTCCACATACCTACTAGATTGAATAAATGTATTAGTTTTTTATCACTTGTCCATATGCATGATGGATAAAGAGTTGTGAAGGTGGCAAGCCCCCCCCCCCCCCCAAAAAAAAAAAACTTATTTATAGGGAGTTAAGGGGGGGTTAACCAAATTCTTGCTGATTACCTAATGTTACATAAACGTACTTTTTTTTTTAAATATAAAAAATAATAATTTAGGATTATTTGAAGATATTAAATACTAATTAAATACCTATTAGGCCTTAGATGTAATTAAATATTATTAGATGTAAAAATGAGGATAAAGAAAATTGTCCTTCTTGCGTGGTCAGATGTAAACTCACTAGTCTAAATTAATAGAACTTTTCTCTTTCTGAACTTCCCAAGACTAGAAAGAACAATGTATGAATTCTAAATAATGTAAAAAGGGTGAAAATAATCTAAAATAAAAAATAAAAAACTCCTTAGTTTAAATTTAAAAAATACTTTCTTTAAAATAAATTAATTTTTTTTCTTCTCATCAACTTAAATTTGAAAAATTTTACATAATAAATGTTGAAGATAAAAAAAAATACCTAGGATTATTATTATTGGTGAAACATATTAAAATGGATTATTGCAGCGCGTGTTCAAAATGTCCTCCATTACTTCGGATGCAGGCTCTAGCGCGCTTCCTCATTGCCCCAACACTGACATTTAATGACAACTTGGCTTTTACTACTTCAGCAGCCTCAAGTATCTTTGCTCGTAGTTCCGCCACACATGTAATTGGCGTTTTGTACACCTCTTCCTTCAAGGCACCCCAAACGAAAAAATCAAGGGGGGTGAGATCCGGGGACCTAGGCGGCCAGGATACCACGCCTCCGCGACCTATCCAAGTGCGATATGTGTCATTAAGCCAATTCTTCACTGCGGTGGTGTAGTGCGGTGGAGCTCCGTTATGCTGGAAGACAATTTCTCTTCTGACTTCTGGATCCACTTCTTCCAGAAGGACCTGCAGATCAGTTTGCAGGAAATTTAGGTAGGCTTCACCATTTAAATTCCCTTCAAAAAAATAAGGCCCCAGCATTATGTCACCAACAACACCGGCCCATACGTTGCAGGAAAACCGATGCTGGAATGAGCTCGATTGGCAAACGTGAGGGTTCTGAGTAGCCCAGTAATGGGAATTGTGTGTGTTATAAATTCCTTGCCTCACAAAAGTAGACTCATCAGTCCAATGAATTTTTAAAAAAAAATTATATTGCTCTATATCGGAGTTAAGGAGCCATCGACAAAATTGAACTCTCTGTGGGTAATCGCTCTCCAGTAGGTCCTGTACTTTGGAAAAATGAAAGTGGTGTAACTTCTCTTTTTTTAAAACGCGCCAAACTAAACTTTTACTAACTCCCGTATGAGAGGCAACTTGGCGGACACTGGTAGTGGGGGATTCCTCTACTTCACTGATGATATGTTCTTCTATGTCTACATCCCTTAATTGAGGCCCAACCTCACGTCGTGGTTTTATGACTGATCCGGTTTCTGAAAGCCGCCGGAATGTCCTGCTGAAAACGGCAGGGCTTGGAATCCGACGATTTGGGTATCTCATACTCCCTCTGAGCTGCTAGCGCATTGCCATTGCAGAACCCGTAGACGAAAACCATATATGCGTACTCACTTGTGGTGAAGTCCATGGCTGAAGAGTAAATGACAATCGATGCAGTCATAAAATAAGAGGATAACTTCTTATGACCTTTGCACAGAGTGGGACTATAATTGTTTACAAAGCTTTACTAAATAAATCCGGGGCTTGATAACACAGTCTGGGCTAATGAGTAATAGCAGGGCACATTTTGAAATGTTATTTTTCTGTTTATGTATTTAATATCTTCAAATAATCCTAAATTATTATTTTTTATATTTTAAAAAAAGTACGTTTATGTAACATTAGGTAATCAGCAAGAATTTGGTTAACCCCCCCCTTAACTCCGTATATGAGATGAGAAGAAAAAAATTTAATTTATTTTAAAGAAAGTATTTTTTAAATTTAAACTAAGGAGTTTTTTATTTTTTATTTTAGATTATTTTCACCCTTTTTACATTATTTAGAATTCATACATTGTTCTTTCTAGTCTTAAAAAAAATGAAGAAAAAAACATTCTAACTCATGGGACGTTCAGAAAGAGAAAAGTTCTATTAATTTAGACTAGTGAGTTTACATCTGAACACGCAAGAAGGACAATTTTCTTTATCCTCATTTTTACATCTAATAATATTTAATTACATCTAAGGCCCAATAGGTATTTAATTAGTATTTAATATCTTCAAATAATCCTAAATTATTATTTTTTATATTTAAAAAAAAAGTACGTTTATGTAACATTAGGTAATCAGCAAGAATTTGGTTAACCCCCCCTTAACTCCCTATAAATAGTTTTTTTTTTTTTTGGGGGGGGGGGGGGGGGAGGGAGGGCTTGCCACCTTCACAACTCTTTATCCATCATGCATATGGACAAGTGATAAAAAACTAATACATTTATTCAATCTAGTAGGTATGTGGAGCAATCAAGTATTTATTCTCTAGCGTGTTTTTCATCAGAAAAACCTCTGTTAGACTCAAAAGGTGAAGTGCAATTGTATCATGAGTTACACCAATAAAAAGCTAACTAAATTCTGCAGTTTTTGAGAAATTGGACGGCTTCTAGGGTTCTCTAGTGAGGAGTGATGAATTTTCAAAAAATATTAAAAATTTAAGTTTTAATAAATGTTTTGTGTTTTGCGCGTTAAAAGGCCCCTTAAAAGTGAATTTAAATTAACTAGACCTATTTCATCTTTTAGAAAATTTAATTCTGATTAAGAAAATATCATCGCTTTAGTTTCTACGCTAAAACAAAGTAGAGAAAACTGTAATTTTTCAGAAAAAGTAAGATTTTAAAAATAAAAACGAAAAATATTCTATCGCCTCAAAAAATTGAGATAGGACACTCGTTTTTGCGCCATTCTACCCCGTTTAGTTTGCAGTATTACCCATTTTTTTTTTTACACTATGTCTGGGACACCCTGTATAAATTTGTGTGTGTGTGTGGCCTAAAGATGTCCTTCCGCCATCTTAAAGAGCATCCTTAATGACGAAAACTAATTCCAATTGTGGAAGCAGAGTGGCCTAGGATGTCTTTCGACCACAAAAAATCGTCAGATCCTAGGAGATCTTAACAACAGTATCCATATAGCAGATTTGAAAAATACAACCGGGGCCTGGTTGAGAAATGCTGATTAGAGAAGTACCAGGTTCTGAACAATTATCTTTATCTTATCAAGCTAAAGGAAGAGTAGTTGGGGAAGAAGCTACTGGTGAAGCAAGGTTGGTGGGTACATCCAAGTGGCCTTCCGTGTCATCACCAGAGAATATATGTCTTTTAACATCCTCAACTTCCTTTCCACAGCAGGCTAGTAGTCCCGAAACTCAAACTTGTAAGGGCACACTCTGCAGCCACCATGAGTTAACAGAAAGTAACATATAATAAGGTTTCCACATGCCAGTATCGTATTTTTGTTTGTTTACTACAATAAAGAACTTAATTTGTGGTAAACGTGTGCGGTTTAGTTTTCTAACCTATTTTTGAATTAATCTTAGCACCATATACCATATGACAAGAAATCTATTATTATTTTCCCGATAAAATTATGAGTACTTTAATTTTACCCCTTTGTAGTACCGATACAGGGCAAACTACTTAGAAAAAAATTGCTATCGTTCATCTAACATCTAATAAGAAGCAATGTACTAAGTTTCATTAAGATCCGTAATGTTAATTCAAAGAATTTCCTATGCGTGAGAAATCGCATTTTTTGCGAATTACACGCGATCCAGGCTAAATTTTTTAAAATCCTTTCTTAACGAGCACCTTCGGCCCTAGGGGAAGCCATATACGAAATTTCATTCCAATCCGTTCAGTGGTTTTTGAGATTTCGTGTTAAATGAGTGAGTAGTATTTGACAAATATATAATAGATAGCTAATAAATTAACAACTTACAAACTACCTATTAACATAAACCTGATTCAGTTTTCAAGAAACATTGGTCCAGTGAATGAGTGCTGAAATGAGGGGTGTAGAGTCCATGGAATATGCGATAATTTTTGACTTCATAGCTTTGTTAGTAATAGTTGGAAGGTAAACATCCTAAAAGTCCCCACCGTTGGGGGGGGGAGCTAACGGTGGGGGGAGGGGATAAGTTCAATTTTTTTGTTTTTTCCATAATATCTCGAAAACTATTGACTCTAGAAAAATATGTTTCAAATAAACGTAAAAGCTAATTAAATTTACTATAAAGTTTATTACATATAAATTTGTCGTAATTCTAACCGTTTACGAGATACACGTTATTGAAAATAGGTGATTTTCGGGAAAAAACAAATGTCACCTCACTTGTCAAACTTTTGCTTCTTCTACGTTCCACAATCGTTTCTCAGAAAAAAACGTCAGAATCAAAATTGTAGAGCATTAAATTTACTTTAATTTCATATATACGTTTTTGGTATTTGCTTCAAATGTTAAACAAAAAGTGAGGTAAACATTTTTTTTATTTCTAAAATTGTCGATTTTTAATAACGTATAACTCGAAAACCGTTGGAATTTCTACAAATGCGTATATAATTAATTTTATAGGAAATTTAATGAGCTTTAATTTTGATCGGCTACATATTTTTCTAGAGTCCACCGTTTTCGATATATAATCGAAAAACAAAATTGGACCTTCTCCCCTCCTCCACCTTTTGCTCGCCCCCCCCCCCCCCCACGGCCGGGAACTTTCACCCATAACAAAGCTAACTACTCCTAACAAAGCTGTGAAGTAAAAAATTATCGCATATTTCATGCACTCTACACCCTCATTTCAACACTCTTTATCTGGGGTCCCACTGAAAAACACGTTTATTGACACTCATTCCGAAACTAATAGTTCCATCCAAAATTTCTATTTTTTATCTCAAAGCTCCTTAAATTTACTATAAGAATCTATATATGAAATTTTATTATGTCACATTATACACTATAAAACTATTCACTATAAATGGGCTTATAACTAGCCCACTAAATTTGTGAATATCGTCATACTTTGCCAAAACATACATATTTAGTGTTCAGGTCTGGGTGTATTATGTGACATAATCAAAATTTCATATATAAGGCCTGATAGTAAATTTTACCAAATTTTAGTAAAAAAAAAAGTAAATTTCAGATCTGACAAATAGTTTCGGCGTTATGGTTAAAACTATGCCAAAAAAACTTAAATCATTATTTAAAAACGCTTAAAATAGTAAGGATTTTCCTTTTAAAAACGCGTTTGTTCAAAGTAGCCCCTTTTTAGTTTACCTCACTACATATCTTCAATAATTTTGTAAAGTAATTAATCTAAAAGATCAATTATTTAACACTAACTTATTATTTAGCCAAGTTTAAACACAATTCTAGCCAGAATGACATATTCAGTAGAAACAAAAAATACTCCAAGGCATGGCTGATGATAATACACTATAGGTAGAGATAGTTTACATAGTTAACTTGCAGTTGTTATTTGAAGTTATTGGTAATTAAGACTGCTTAGGTATGCTTATAAATTTGAAAAAAACAAATAGCTTCTAAATTATTTATTGGCATCGTATACAACCCCAAATCATATAAATTACTCTGCTATATAATAACCAGAAAAGCAAATCATGCTATTTCAAAATGGTATATTTTTCTTTCACTTATCATAAACGAAACAAACCATAAAAATTCATTATCTTTAAAGAAATAAACAATAATTTAAAACTGTATTGAAAAAAATAAATAAATAAATAAAAAAAAGAAACGAATAAGGGAACTGAAAAAATTATTTGAAAAAAAAAAAGGAATGGGAAATACATTTACTTTAAGTACCCATCTGGTAAATCAGATTTATATTAAAAATTAATATACAAATGTTTTCTTTAAACAAAAAAATAAATGGATAAAATGGATTCAGTTATGTATTTTTCTAAAAGTATTTACAACATATAGCTACCAACTGCCTTTTTTTATTAAGCAGATCCAACAACTTTTTTTAAAGTAAAAAATGAAAATAAAAATTTCCAGGAACTGCTAATAAAAAAGACCAATGGTAGTAATGGGTATTTATAGAAACATTACATTACCAAATCCAAATCATTAGTTCATGAACACATTTCATCAATTATTTACAAGTCCATTATTACTATAAAATTATCCGCTGGAGCTAAAAGTTCTAAGCGCACCAATCGCGTATGCAAATATGTTTACAGTATATACAGAAAGATAGATAAATGAAAAAAAAAAGTTTAAATTACGTCCTGAAAGAATATTTAACCAAGAGGAAGGACGGGAGTAACATCATGTTATGGGTTTTAACGAGAAGGACAACTTTGGTCGTGAATTGTTTTTTCCGAGAATTTTTTTTTGCTCTTCTTTTAGTCTTTTTTCAGCTTCTTTCCTCATTTTCTGCCTTTCTTCTTCCATTTTACGTTGTTCCTCCACCATTGCAAGTCGTTCTTCAGCCTGAACAGAGAAACCAATGTTATATTTTACATTAATTAGGTAAGTTTTTGCAATAGTTAGAAAAACATAGTTTCTTTTATTTTGCAAATAGAAAGGAAAAATAATTAGTAAATCTCTACTCTTATACACACTTCATTTTTCAGAATCTCGTAATTTTTTTTTTTTTTTTTTTTTTTCATGTTTTCCCTCTCACAGTAACCCTGTGAGGCATGCATTTTTAAATATTTGTACACGCTCCTTGCATCTAGCATATTACATGTATGAAAGAGTCTCGTATGAAACAAAATAGAACATGTATCCTAAAAATCTTGTATAAAACAAAATTGGATTGAGGAAATCATTTTTTCCTATTATTAACAGCTTCCTTATTTGGTTGTTAACATTTTACTCAACTTAAGTTTATGTGTTGTGCAATGAAATTATCTTGAGCAATTTACTCTGCCGATTTGTACAGTTTGTCATAAAATACTTTTGCAAAACCTGGTAGAATTTCTGAACAATGAGCCTTATTACATTTATGTTTTTGTCCACAAGGTACAAACCACAAACCACCAAGTCCCTCAGACAAGTATCAAGCTAATATCAAGTTCTCTCTTAAAAGACATTTTTTTATTTTTTCTAGTATTGTTCACCACTGACTAGTTTTCCATCATTCACATCATAATAACACAGCCCATGATTATTTCACATGGTTTTAATTACTAAAAATATAAAAATTTCAGATAGAACAAATGACAAGCAAAGCAAAAGAAATTATTAACAAAATCTTTCATCCAAAGACCTATGATAATTGCATGATGGAGCTCTCAAGCTCGATGAAAAAAACCCACTCTAGGTTGTTGGAAACTAGTTTGTGGATAAAGCCTCTTTCGCATAAGCTCATTTTTTTTAATCCCCTGTTCAGATAAGAAAAGTTCTTTTTTGCCCTATATTTTTATCATTCATTCTATATCATATCTTTATATTATCATATTATTGAATATTCATTCAAACCAACAATATGGCGAACGTGATAGATATGAAGCAGGCAAAAACGAATAGCTTTACCAGTGAAATTTCAGGAATGTTAATCATGTCAGCTTTTCAGCTAAAAGTCATATTCTTTGTTTTAATTTATGTACAGGATAATTTGTTCTACATCCCATATCAGAGTTTCAGCAATTTCTTATAGTTTACTTTCAAGAACTGCTGGGAATCGGGGTGTTTCGTTTCGATGAGTACTGAAATTTTATATTACCTACTCAAGGGTAAAGTTGAACAGTACTAGTAATAGACCACCACCCTGTCTTAAATCTGTTTAAACTTCAAAAGCTTTTGATTATGTCTCCTAGTATCAGAACTCATCATTTGGGACCATTTGAGTATACATTTTTTAATCTTATTTCTAGTTCAGTTATGTTCTTCTGACTATTTCAATCCACCGAGTCATAAACTGAACAATAACAGTCACAAATACTATGTGCTCATTTAGACCTATATCCTACATATTTTATGTATTTTCTTGATGAAAAAGACCATATCTAGAGTAAACTCTCTTCTTCTAAAGTTCACTTTGTGGTCTCCAATTATATGTTCACAGCAGAAGCAAATTCAATTTAGCAGGTCTATCTATATCAAGCCACCATCTTATAAATAAGCAACTAGCTTTGCTTCTGTTATTGCATTAAAACATGGAACCCTTCTTCGTCACCCTCCAACGATACATTGTTCACTCACCATACACATATATACACATATACACATATATACTAAAATCTAAATAATAGATTTTAGAAATTTAAAAAAGTTTTCATTAATTTTTTTTAAAACTTACCAGTCGGCGCTGTGCTTCTTCAATCTTCCTGTTGTTCTCAGCCATAATCTGTTCTAGGGCCTCTCGTTTCTTTGTTTCTTCTTCCTATTTAAAACATATAAAAATATGTCGCTTAGAACTACATCTGAGCACAATCTCACGAGTGTACTTGGGGATAAATTTCGTACTGCCTAATAAAGAACCTCGTGGTTCTTGTAAATCATATGTATCTCTATATATAATATACATACACACATAAAAAGCTTCTTTTTTTTTTTTTTTTTTTTTTTTTTTTTTTTTTATTTTGAAAAAGTAATACATGCATAATAAATATTTTCAAACGCAATTAAATGGTAAATTATAAAGGGGAGGAAAAAAACAGTATAAAAATTAAGTCGAATTAATATTTAAGATAAAAGAGATTGGGGAATTAGAGATTGATTGAAAACCATTTAAAATGGAAAAATAATGAATAGAATGAAATGTAAATTACAAATTAAAAAAATAAATAAATAAATAATCGGGACACCCACATTATAAAATAACATAAGATGGAGTGAATCTAAATAATCAATAGGTCAATTTAAACTGATTTAAGAAATGAAGATAAAAAAATTAAAATAAATCTTACCCAGTACAGAAACACTAGAAATAAAACAAATTAACAATACAAACCCTCATAAAATATTGTAAAATAACTTCAAAAACTTTTATTTTTTTCCTATGTCTGTTGTTAAATCCTTCAAAACATAGTTGTAGCCTCCTATGTTAGAACATCACCTAATACTATAGATCAAATTTGTAAAAATCATTTTGTCTGTTGTCGGGTGTTGTTTTGAAGTTTAGTATACTTACCAACGAAGTCTCAATTACATCTACTCAATATCCTTTGAGTGAACCTGGGCAAATGGTCTGAAGTAGATGGCATCCTGGAAACCAGTTGTTAGGAAAAAAACGAACACACATGAAACACAATGATAAGAAAAATTTTTTGTTGTTAAGTTGATTGAGTATTAGATACTTTAACAGCAAAATTTAAAAACAAAAATTTATTTATTCCGTTTTTGCCCCCTAACTTGCTCCCTTTGTTCCATGGGTTAGTCAAAATCTGAACAAAAAATCAGTTGAAACAGTTGCAGTATAGGCTAAAATATTTAAAAATGTTAGTTAATGCTATTAGCCAAATTTTCTCACTCAACCTAGGTAAATTGAAGATAATAAAAAAGGTTAAAAAATGTCATTTGTCATTTTTCATCGGCTGGAATTAGTTATTCAATAACAAAAGGTTTGTTTCTGGTATATAACATAGTTTTTAAGTTTATAGATGATAAAATATAAAAAATTGTTATAATCATTATATTTACAAGCATTACATAATAATGCAGAAACTACAATATGAATCAAGATTAACCCAGCAGTTTTGGACTTTATTGTATTAAAGAGTATGAATCTTAAATAAAAATATTACCTTTTTAAAAAAAAAATTACAAAAGCTATTAATTACTTAATACTATTTAAACTAAAACTTTAGATGATTTATAAAGAAAATTATTTATACTATGAAATTCAGAGAATTTATTTAAGCTTAATGCACTTTTTCCAAAAAGTTTTCATAACATTACTAGCTTTAAGCAGATATAAAATGATTTCAATATTTTTAGGCAATGTGAAGGGACATCATTAATTGCCATAAACTTTAAATAATCTTTTTGCTATCTTTATTATTATACATTATGCTGCTATACCAAGTACATGGGGATTAACTTTTTTAAAAAAAAATAATAAATTGCATTTCTGTAAATATTGAAACTACTATAAACTCCAAAAACATATTATATGAGACCTCTACATAAAAATGTATAGTACAAATAAAACAAAAAGAATTTTAAAAATATGATTAGGGTTATCTTTTAAAATATTATTTTTTATTTTTTTATTTATCCAACTGATACTTTCTACATTAACACACTTTTCACGTAACCAATACATATATACCAACAACCCAGCTTAAAGGTTAAAAATAGTTTTAATCTTATTTACATAAGTGTCAATGTATAAATTAAAATTAATTATGATGAAAATAATTGTAGTTTAATTTGCACAACTTTATTTTATGTTCAGATTTTAACTTAGTTACTAGGTTGTATAGTAATCATAAACAATTTTGAAAAATATTGTATTGTATGTAAGGTAGTAAGCATCATACAACCTATGAAAAATTAAAACTACTTAAATTAAAAAATGTTGACTAAAAACTGAAAAAAAAGTTTTGATTTCTTAAATAATAACAAAAATTTATAAAATAAATAAGTAATTTTCACTGGGTCAAATATGTGGACCAGCCTCATCATTTTATTAAAAATATTACCGTAAAAGACTAAAAAAATTGTTTTTAGAAGCAGAAATCAACACTCCAAGAAAGTAATAGAAAATAAAGACATTAAATGTAAACAATACAAAACAATGAAACCAAAACCATTGCTCAGGGAATCACAAGAGAATTGAATGGTTATACAAAAAAACAAAGAAAACTGAAGTGGAAAAAAGGAGAAGTACACTGAGGTTGAAGTTTAAATTTTAAATTAGTTTAAGGGTTAAGGAAAAAAGGTTTAAGTACACTGAGGATATAAAATAGCTAAATATTAATTATTTCATAAAGTGAAAACAATTGAAAAAAATGGAAACCGAAATAAATACAGCTTAGCAAGAACAGAATAGAATTAAATTGAATAATGCTGGTCAACTACTCCCCATTCCTATCAATGGATTAAAATTATCAAAACACCAGTGAGTAATTTTGAAAAAAAGCAATAAGTGATTTTTGAAATTCCACATTTTAATATTTTTTCAAAAAACATTATATTTGTTAAAAGATTTTCCTACTATAGATATTATAATCAATCTAAACGCTATATGACACAATTCATCCAGAAAAAGTGAAGATGGAGATGATTTACAATTTTCGATTTGTTGTTAGGTTATTGAGATTTAATGTCCTTGTAAATTCCAAATACAACAGGAAGACTTATCCTAAAGGTAATAAAAAAATTAGCCAGAGTGATAAGGTCTGCATTAATTCTGTGACAAACTAAAACCAACCTATCCAGACTAGATTAGAGACTGCTGAGGACACTTATAATGCTCAACCAACAAGTCCTCAATATTATATTTTAAAAGTTGTACATCATTATTATTATTATAATAAGAAAATTAAATTAATGTCTATATCTGTGGTTTTTGTTAGTCTAAAGTCTCTTAATTTCTTACATTCTCCACCAATCCTTCTTTTTTTTTTCTTTTTCTTTTTTCCTTATTTTTTTTTTTCCCACCATGGGTTACTAGGTATCAAGATATTAACTTTGAAGCATGTAAAATAAAAGGACTAGGGAAAAAAATTAAAAGGAAAGGACTTACGACATTACCTAACATTAACATAGAAAAAGGAGACAATGAATAAGAAGAGCTGAAGATAATCTTTCCTTTGAAGGACTGACCTCATTGAAAATACACATTCGAAATTTTCAGTCCATTTATTTCAGCATTAACTCTTTTACTAAATACTTTCATAGTATAAATAACCATTATGAATTTTTTTTTTACTTGATTAGAATATATATATAACATGTTTATTTTATTTTTTTATCTTTTTTTTTTGTGTCAATTTTAAAAATAAACTTGATGACCCAACAGTAGAGAATGATATATCATTGTTAATTCATAATAAAATATTTCTTATGCCTATGATAAGACTGGTACACAAAACCACAGTGCTTTCCACAGTAATACTGAAAAGAGATTGTAATAAGTGAAAATGTTGAGGATAAAGCAATTTGTGGCATTACCTCTCTCCTTTTTTCTTGGGCAATAAGCTCCTGTCTCCTGGCCTCCATTTCAGCCCTGAGTTCAGCTTCCATAGCAGCCTTTGCTTCCTCCACTCTTCGAGCTACTTCAGCCTCTATTTCCTCTCTCCTCGCTTCCAATTCCTCCTCAACACGTTTTTTCACTAATGCTTCGATTCTCTTAGCTGCTTCCTCTTCCACTAGTTTGTTCTCTGATTCCCTCTGCCGCCTTCAATCAAATTTTAGCCAAATAATAAGTAATCTAATCTTCAAGCATTACATCACAAATTTAAAACTTTTATTTCCTTAAAAATTAAAGAGTATAAAGTACTGATATGAAATATATAACTGCTAATGTTACTGACCAGAATGAATGAAAGCAACAGAGTAGAATAATGATGATCAGAAGGAGGATAAAGTGAAAATATAATTATCAGTCACACATGCAGCAAATTAAAGAAAAAACAATATTGTTAATAATGTTGCCATATTTTTTATATATATTTTATGAAGAAGATGGTCTGGGATGAAGTCAGGAGATATAAAATACACATCCAAGTTTAAAAACTTTATATGGAGTGCTGAAGGCTTGACCTGCCTTACAGGGCTAAACATAACAAAAACTGGATTTGACCTAAGGATAACAAAAAATGAACAAATAAATTAAATTAAATTACAAATGAGTATCAAAAGTTGTAATTACATAATTAGGAATAAAACAGAATCAAGATACAAAAGAATAATCAATTTTTAATTACAATGGTGTTATTTACAATAACAAAATAAAACCTATTGAAATTGTCTGTATAAATGGTGACATAAGATGTCTAAGATAGATAACAAGTATTACAGTAAGGACAAGGGCAAGATAGGAAAGATAAAAAAGGAAAAAAGTTTTTAAAATAAATATAAGATAAGGTGAAGAAAATAAAGTTTGGCATAATAATAAACAAAAGAAAAGGTTGAGGAATATGATGAGATATGAGAAATTATAAAAAATCAACTAACAGATTGTTGCCAAGCTGATGACGAGACAAATAATGACTGTTAAAAAAAAAATCTAAGAAAGGGGTGTAATGACCTGCAGAAAGTATGAACATGGAAGGTGGTTGCAGTGACTTGTAAAAATATGGAATTTGAGTAGTGGCCACAGTAAACACAAAATGAACTAAGGTGGAAAATATGAAACATGAATCTAAAAAATAAAACACCTATAAAAGGAAAAAAAAATCGATGTCAGTAGGATAACATAAATAAATAAAAAAAAAAAAATAATAAATAAAATGGTATTGATGATAAAAATAAGTGAATAAAAAAACAAAACTTTATAAAATAAATGAAAAAATCATTTAAAATAAACAATAAATGAAAGAAGGCAAGGAAAGGTTATAGTTTTTTAATAAGATTTAAAACCTGGGAGTCTTCACGATTGACAAGATTAGGTTCCAGATTGACATAAATAGATTCTGATAATAAATGGTTGGGTAGAGTGGCAAGGATAGACACTTTTTTAAAAATCAAAAGTGTGGTTTAATGATAAAAAAATGTTCAGAAAGGTCAGAGGCAGAGAGATTTTTGGAAGAGATGAAAAGTTTGTATTGGGTGATGTGGGTTTTAAGGTGATTTTTGGTTTCACCAATACATGAGGAATGGTAATCAGAAGTGGAGCAATTTTTAAAGTAAACTACATTGGAGAAGAATTGGATCTTTTAGGATGGTGTAGATGTTGTCAAGTTTATATCATTTGAAGACCACCATAGTTAGAAGGTTGAGCAGAGATTTTGAAGGGAAGCTTCTATAGTGACATTATATTTTACAGGGTTAGTATCACTTAGAATAAAAAAAAAAAATTGGGTGAAACTAGATCATAAATGTAACAAAATGCTGCAGACCTCACCTTTCTATTCCAATCCATTGCAGATATACGATAAATCCAAGACTTTTTTGAGGAAACCACGTTTTTTTCCCATAAAAGCTGTATTATCTCCATTTTGTTTAAATATTTTTCAAATTTTGACCACATTTTTAGATTAAGCATTAACTTTTCTATAATAGCTGAGTGTTTGTAACCTTGAATTTTACAAACTTTATATCTAAAGAACAGCTTGATCTTCACCTTATTTGGGGAAGTTACAATGTCTTATATTACTTCAACGCTCACCGTTTTTGAAAAAAACTATCCACAAACGTCAAATCTCAAAAAAACTAGCAAATTTAACCAGCTTTTGAATGATATGTTAAATGTTATTATTTTGTTTCAATTTCATGGAGAAATTCACTTTTGAAACCGAAAAAATATGGTGTTCTCATTTGACATACAAATCAGTTACTAGTGTAAATAAAGCATTATGAAAACCCCTTAATGGAAAAATGCATTTTGAACATAATAAACTCTTCATTGGAATAAAAAGCAAAGAAAAAAATTATTGTTTAATAGAAAATAAAGGAAAATTGTCAATGAAGTGACACCACATCAGAGGATCTTATGTTATTATATTTATTATTTTTAATAATAATAAATAATAAATTTCTATGATAAATATAATATATAATTATAATAATAATAATAATAATAAATAATAAAGGTCTATGATATAGGATTCATTTTATTGCATTTTCAATTTAAGGTTTAAAATGAATATAGACCTCAAATTTGCTATTAGCTCCTGAATGCAGATGACCATGAAATTGAAACAAAATCATTATGTTTCACATATCATTCGAAAGCTGATTAAATTTGCAAGTTTTTTTGAGATTTGACGTTTTTGGATAGTTTTTTTCAAAAACGGTGAGCGTTGAAGTAATATAAGACATTGTAACTTCCCCAAATAAGGTGAAGATCAAGCTGTTCTTTAGATATAAAGTTTGTGAAATTCAAGGTTACAGATACTCAGCTATTATAGAAAATTTAATGCTTAATCTAAAAATGTGGTCAAAATTTGAAAAATATTTAAACAAAATAGAGATAATACAGCTTTTATGGAAAAAAACGTGGTTTCCTCAAAAAAGTCTTTGATTTATCGTATATCTGCAATGGATTGGAATAGAAAGATGAGGTCTGTAGCATTAGCATTTTGTTACATTTATGATCTAGTTTCACCCAATTTTTTTTTTTTTTACACTAAGAGATACTCACCCTGTATATTCATACAAATATTTCCATAGAGTGAATCAATGGCACTTGCTGAAGATGACCACAGTGTCCACTATGCAGCTCATTCTATCAGTAAACCAGAAACTACAGTCCGCAGAGCAATAAAAAGGTACAGGGAGACTAATTCATACTCCAGGTGTTATAGCACGGGATAGCAGAGTGACACTGGTTTGAGATGACTGAAATTTGATTTTACAGAGCCCTTCAGGTCTTCACTCTACAGCATTTCAGCTGACTCAGCGGCCCAGGAGTGTTCGTCGGAAAGAGGTAAATCCACAAAATGGGAGGTGAAGGCTATTACATTATGGCTTAAGAGCCAGAAGATTAGCTCAGGAGCCCCAACTAAATCTACAGCATCAAAAACGTCATATGGAATTAGGTAGGAATCAAACATTAGGCTAAGGATAACTGGATGAGGTTCCTGTTTACAGACTTTGTTTTAGGTTACTAGATGGACACCTTAGAGTCTGGAGAAGGCATAGTGAGAAATATGTTCATGCCACAGTCACTTGGCAACAAAATTTTTGGGGTAGCTCAGCTATGGTCTGGTCTGGCAATTCATTTAATGGAAAAACTGAGCCATATATTTTAGACATAATCCAGGAATACGCTGTTCCATTTGCACCATTTATTGGGGGATAGCATCATTTTGATGCATAATAATGCAAGACCTCACATGGCCAGGTGTATTAAAGAATACCTATAGGAAGTTGGAATCAAAGTTATGGACTGGCCTGTGTGCAGCCCAGGCATAAATCCATTCGAACATACCTGGGAAGAACTAGAGAGACATGTTAGATTGAGATTATTGGCGATGTCATCAGAAATTTAATTTTGAGCATATCCAGGTGGATAGAAGCTTTGTTGGCTGTAAGTGGAGGAAATATATGCTACTGATAACATGGTCAGTAAAAAATGAATATGAAATTTTAGTTTTCTAAATTTTTGAAAGTTGTTCATTTTATCAATAAAACCATTAATGAATTAACTTTATCAGCATTCACACCTCAATTTTTTTATTATTATTTATGACATGTTTCAGGATACCTTTCCCATTTATTAGACTATTTTTTCATCACATTGTTTACACTAGATTCACTTAATTGAATTAACTTAAGTGAATCGAGTGTAAACACTGTGATGAAAAAATAGTCTGATAATGGGAAATGTATCCCAAAACAGATCATTATAATGAATAAATAATAAACAAGTGAATTCAATTATAAATTACATACTCCTTTATAAAAGAATAAAACCATTAATTAATTTATTTATTGTTCGAAATTGTGCTGTTTATGGTTATTTAAATAATTGTTATAAATAATACAGAATCTATTCAATTTTTAGAGTTAAATGTCAACAAATCAATATTTTATGTGCGTGCCACTTTTTTTGTAACTCAGTATATTCATTTTAAAAACCTTTTTTTTCTTGTTTATCTTTACTATCTTGTCCTAGTCCTAACCATAATACTTTTTATCATTGAAATCTAATGTATCTATTTATACAAACAATTTTAATAGCCACTATTTTGTGATCACACCATGATAATTAAAAATTTTACACACCATATTAACAAAAAATCAAATCCTGATAATTGGTTTTATGATAGACCTATTTGTTAAATATATAAACATAATTACATTCAGAGCATTTAAGAAGGCTTCAGTGAACATATTAATTGCACATAACATATTTTTTAACTATTACTATAGCCTTTATGAATTCTTCTTTGACTATAGTCTATTCACATTATTTATTCAGCAATTATGTTAACGTAAATATTGACAGAGAGATTGATGAAGATTTAATATCTTAATGTCAGAATATAAATGATATTTTATTAGTCTCATTCCATCAAACAAATACAATGCCCAATAAAAAAAAATAGAGCACATAGAAACTTCAAATATTTGTTTGGAAATAAAATTATTTCTGATTTCAATTTAGTTCTATTTAATTTTAAACATTTTTGTTGGGAAGAAGTGAAAAATAAGAAGAAAAAACCTTAATAAAAATTATACGGTATAGTACAGTTTTTTAAATCATAGTAGGTATAGTTTCTCCTCTAGGTTTATTTAGCATCAAACCCAAAGCGTACTTCCAAACTAAGTTCCTGCAACCTCTTGATCCATATCCTGCCATACTATCTACTAAAGAGGGATGGTTGACCTGCCAACTAAAACATCTGTTCAAATCCCACACGTGTTATATAGGAGGTAACCCTTCATTTTCATTTATAGGAAGCAAACGTTCGCATAAATAACTACTTTTTAATTTATTTCTCCTACATAATTATTAACTCTTAATATTAATCATAAAGTTCAAAACATTTAATAGCAATTAAAAATAACTGAAAGACAAAATAATTTTAGTAGGAAGCAAATAATTAAATTTTTCCAATAATGCCCCTTTTTTTAAGTGAGGCAGTATATAAACCTCAATAATCAACAACACGGGAAACAGAAATCACGAAATGCGCTGATTCAACAAAATGAACCTCTCTTTTGTATCTGATTGTTAATGAGAAAATTCAACTAAGCCTGAACATCATTAAAATGTCCTATTTTAAAGAAATAAATCCAACTTGTTTCCTCACATGAGTTAAGCCGGAAGTAAACCAGAAAAAGAATATTACTAGCATAACTGTAAACACATATCAATACTTAAATAATTTCCCAATTCATAAGAACAATGCCTGATGAATGGAAGACAAAGCAAATAACTAAATAATCATATAATTTTAATTTAGACTAAATATATATGTTTTCATATTAATATTTGTATGTATTTATAATAAATTGTTGGTATTATTCACAAGTTGCTTATGTCATACATTTTAAAACAAGTTTCCCCTTTTACAAACAGAATAAAAAAGCATTAGAAGATATTTTTTAAACATTAAATCTTTCGAGAGCAGCTGAATTCAGTGACAGAACACAACTAAATTTATAAGAAAGCTGATAATTCTGAAGTTAGTAAAAAATATTTACAGAATACACTACAAAAATTAAGAGTGAAAGGACAGAAAATCAAAAATAATATGTACAAATTTAAGAACATCATTTGTTATCCACAAGAAGAAAAATGGAGTGAAATTTGTTAAACTGAACCAATAAGTGGGAAATAGAGGAACATGTATCAGTTAAAATTTAAAGATAAATCAAAAAATAAAACATTTTAAAGAATGTAAGAATATGCCCACCTATATTGGGTATTTTTGGAAACTGAACGAAATAATATAATAATAATAAAGATAATTGGGATGTGCAGTCAAGGAAACACAATTAAACAACATTAATTTATTGAGCCATGCATGATTGAATCATCAGGGCTAGAAGAAAAAACAAAAAGATATTACAAAAAATTGAATTTAAAAAAGATAAGTTAATAAAAAAAAAAAAGTTTAAGAACAAGCAGTTTTATTTATAAAGATAAAAAATATTACAACAAAAGATGGGAGGATATAATTAATGAACTTTAATTTCATTAAAGGAATAATTAACGATGAAGTGTAAATAGTATTATAAATCAAAAAGTGACCACAAACTCAAATTATCTACATCATCATGACTTTTATAGTCAAATAAACCTCATCAATATAAATAATATAACTATTTACAGAAAATTTTCTGTAAGTGGTCCTACCAAGAAATCTACTAAGTTTATTTTTAACTTTAACAACTAGCAATAGCTGGATTTTATAGACAATTAGAACTCTATATTTTGATAAAAATAATATAAATATAAATATGTGCCTGGGTTTGAGACCAACTGAAGGCTGGAAATTTCTATAGGTCATTGCTCGACTTTGAGGTTGGGAGACACTGGTTTCGACCAAATCTCCTCCTTTCACAACCATTGGGCCAGTAGCAATACATCTTTACTTAAGTAATGAACCCACAACTTGGTAAAAAAATACGGTATAACAAAAACTTAAATAGGCAAAAAAAAAAAACAAAAAAAAAACACAATACTAAAAAACAACAAAATACTAAAAAAACGCAAATACAGTCAAACAAAAACTTATTATGACAATAAATATAGAGTTGAACATTATACATTCAACTTTAAAGTTCCTTGCAACTAATTCGAAGTAAGTTAAACAGTTATAGAACTATAACTTAATAAACACTTTTTTCTACTTTTTATAGAATTCAATATTCCTTAAAAAAAAAAAAAGAAGATAAATAGAGACCTTTAACATAATAAGTTCAACATTAAGGGCTCAAACTACTGTTTTAATAAGGAAATATAACTTTGAAAAAACTAGTTTATAATAAACTACCCACGTTAATTCACCGATGTTCTGTCACAAGGGCTTAAGTCTTGAAATGTGAAGTTTACAAGACTATTTTCCAAAGGTTTGGAAACTTCTTTTTAATCCTACCTAAGTATTTCTTATAAATCACTATATTATATCATAAGGGACTAATTCATTACAGTAAAATAAAAACTTAAAACAAAATTTTATTTGTTTATTAATTTTTGTTTTCATAAAATCATTTTCATAAAAATGATGACTCAAGCCCTTTTTACCAAACACCAGAGAATTATTAATGAGATTTCATTTATAAACTATTTTTTCTTTTTATTTTGCTCTATAAAATTTTTCAACCACAGCGAATCATAAGGAGAACTGGTATTTCTTTAACTTAAATATTTTTTTTTCTTTAGGAGGGAGTTTAAGAAAAGCATTCCATAATGGCATCATAAATGTTACTTCAATTAAAATATATTTAATTTATTCCATATTATTGGGTGAAAATAACATTAATTTTTTAAAAGATCATTTTTCCTAATTCATCACAAAAAAACAATCTTTTCATGCTGAGTCCAATATTGAAAATGTTACCTGAAAAATCAATATTTTTTTATCAAAATAAAAAAAAAATTAATTAACAAACAGCATTTAAAGAATAAATAACATGCATTGCCAGGCAGTAAAATTTTGCCATGCTTTGTATTAATAAATGCATTTTAACAAGCAAAAGTATAGTCATTAACAATGGGATAAGTGCACCAGCTCCCCAAAACACAGAAATGAGCAGCATACACATTAACAGAGAATAGACAACAAATGGATGAAAATTCTTAAAACCAGATAAATTTGATAAGATTTTATGTTTATATATGTATACGAATATTTTAAAAAATAAAACAAGTAACATTAATGCATAGTGATACATAACAATTAAATAGTGAATTTCCATTTCTATATAAAAGTGTATTAAAATAATTTTAAGAAGAATAACATTGAAAATTTAAATTTTACAGTCATCAGATAATGACTGTATTACCTTTTACAGTACTAAAAGGTATCACAGATAATGCACACTTTATATCTGTGAAAAAGTTATGAACTTAGAATTTTTGGAGCTAAATAGTGAATTAAAAATAAACAAAGTTGATCACATACTTTATTACAAATCATTAATGTAATTAAAACAATTTTTCAAATGAACCCAAGTTTCCATTCGAATCCCGACCAGGTCAAATCTTTTCTCTTCAAAAATAAAATAATATATATTTAATAATATTGATTTATATCAAGAAAAATTGCATATATATATATATATATATATATATATATATATATATATATATATATATATATATATATATGATCCAAGTAATAAAATTAATATAAATAATAATTGACTTTAACTCATTATTATCCCTGGAATAAACATCGCGACGCTAATAAATTTTTATATTTATCTAAATATAAGACTTTATTCTAGAACAATTTATAGTGCCCATATTTAAATTTACCTTAATTTAACTTTTTAATAAAGGATCACTGAAGAGACCTAAAGATTTCACTTATCTTGGTTCCATAGTCTTTTAACTCCTGACCGGTGGCCTAGACCCTGTCTTCTTTCTTCTAAGGTCCTCGCCACGCTAGAGAGGTGGAAAGGCTGGGGTGGTCGAAGGTACCCAGGTGACCAGGTCAAGGGTTCTTTTCTCTTCAAAAATCCCTTGTCCTATATAAATTTCAGTTTAAAAATATCTCAAAAAATAAAATATATATATATATATATAAATATATATATATATATATATATACCGGTGACGGATTGTCAATAGATCCAAGTTAAATGTAATGTTCAATATGAACATTCATCCCCGGAATCACATCGCGATTTGCGAGTGCCCGGGGGTTATGGATCACTGAAGAGAGAAGATTTGCCTGGTTCGGATACGACCCCGGTGGCCTAGTTGGATAAGGCGCCACGCTAGAGAGGTGGAAACTTGGGTTCGAATCCCGACCAGGTCAAATCTTTTCTCTTCAAAAATAAAATAATATATATTTAATAATATTGATTTATATCAAGAAAAATTGCATATATATATATATACCGGTGACGAATTGTCAATAGATCCAAGTTAAATGTAATGTTCAATATGAACATTCATCCCCGGAATCACATCGCGATTTGCGAGTGCCCGGGGGTTATGGATCACTGAAGAGAGAAGATTTGCCTGGTTCGGATACGACCCCGGTGGCCTAGTTGGATAAGGCGCCACGCTAGAGAGGTGGAAACTTGGGTTCGAATCCCGACCAGGTCAAATCTTTTTTCTCTTCAAAAATAAAATAATATATATATATATATATATATATATATATATATATATATATATATATATATATATATATATATATATATAGGCCGCTACTGTTTCGGTTTCCAGAAATTTCCTTAATTTTCCATCTCAAGTTCGAGAAACGTGCCTCCACGTGGTGCGGCTGGATAACCTAGTCTGATTAAGGATAGGACTAGGCGAAGTAAAACGAAACCTTCTGGGGCTAACAACCTCAGTCGTAATTTAGTTGGGGGAACCCAACCACAATCAACCAAAATATATCATGAAGAAGGAATTTTGAATGAAAATATTACCCTGGTTAATGTCGGGCGATCGGATTCCAGGGTGCCCGACAGTTCAGAGCAAATTTGTGAACCAAAACAATGCAAGGACCAAAAATTCATAAGGAAGAAGATATACCTATTTGGTACTTATAACGTAAACTCGATGGTTAAAGTTGGAAAATTGAAACAATTAACAGGGGAAATGCATAGACTCGGAATATCTGTACTAGCGTTGCAAGAAACTAGATTTTCTGATGAAGATTTCTTCGAATCAGATGGCTACAGGATCTTAAAAGGAAAACCCAGTAAAGGAAAAGGAGTCAACAATAAATCTCACTTGAGCACAGCATTCATGGTCAAAAAGAGCTTCTTAGAGTCTGTGACAGAATTCAGGAGCATCAACTCTAGAATATCACTCCTAACTATAAAAGCCATTAACAAAAAGTACACTCTGGTTAATGCTCATGCACCTATAAACCAGAATAACAGGGATGATAAGGAGAAAGTGGTAGAATTTAGGGAGATGTTGGAAGAGGAAATGAGTAAAATACCGGGGATGAACATCAAAATCCTGATGGGCGACTTTAACGCACAGATAGGAGGAGAAAGGAAGTACAGATTATACCCAGCCCATAAAAGAACTAATAAAAATGGGGAAAGACTCATCGAATTATGCCGTAAATACGGCCTAAGAATAATGTCTACACATTTTAAGGCGAAACCGAACAAGAAAAAGACTTGGGTATCACCAAATTCTCGGCTGGGAGAGTTTCAACTGGACCATGTGGGGATCTCAAGAAACCACCAAAGGGAGATCTAAAATGTTAAAGTCAGAAAATCAGTCAACGTGACATCAGACCACTACCTTTCTGAGATAAAAATTAAATTTATACCTGAAAGGAAAACCAAGAGAAGCAAGGCCACAACACCTAAGGTAGACAGAGAAAGATTAAAAAATGAAGTGAAAAAATATGAGGAAACATTGAAGAAAGATCCTAAAAACTGGAAAGAGATAACAGAGGAGCTAGTGAAGGCAGCAAATAAAGTAGCACCCTTAGAATTAAAGAAAAACACGCATGGTGGAATCAAGAATGCAAAGAGGCGATTCGGGAGAGGTTGAAGAAATGGGAAATATGGAACTCGTGTAAAACGGAAGAAAACCATAAAACACTCCAAGAAGAAAAAAAGAAAGCACATAACATCATAAGAGGTATGAGAAGAATGTATCTTAAAAGACAGATCGCAGAAATGGAGGAAAATTTTAGGAATCAGAACACAGGATTATTCTATAGGGCATTCAAAAACAAAATTAAAGGGTACACAGCTCCGAACCTAAATTTTCAGAGGAAAGATGGGAAACTAGCACAAAATGACAAGGAAAATTGCGAGATACTGGCAGAATACTTTGAAAACTTACTAAACTGCGAAGAACCTACCACCAAACTAGAAACGAATTCAAACAATCCACAAAACCCGAATAGTTTACCACCGACAATTGAGGAAATTAAAGAAATCGTATTCTCATTGAAGGATAATAAAGTGGCCGGGGAAGACGGGATAATAGCCGAAATGTGGAAGTCTGCGGAGGAAGGATAAGTCTGCTAAAATTACAGAATTAATGCAAGAAATTTGGGAGAAAGAAGAAATACCAGAAGAATGGTATATATGGCACTTATACACCCACTACATAAAAAAGGGGCGAAGACAGATACAAATAACTATAGGGGGATTTCGCTACTTCCGGTGACGTACAAAATTTTGTCGAGAGCTCTGTTGAATAGACTAGAACCGCAAATCGATCATCAGATAGGAGAATACCAAAATGGATTTAGAAAAGGAAGATCATGTCCGGAACAAATACTGAGTTTAAAATTAATCCTGAGATACCACATGATTAGATCGAAGAAAATTTATGTCTCCTTTGTGGATTTTCAGAAAGCCTACGATTCGGTGGATAGAGAAACACTTGTGCGGATACTTAAAGAATACGGAGTAGATCAGAAAACAATTAGTATAATTAAACAAACTTAAACTGGGACCTAATCTAAAATTAAATTCAGGGGGGAAATTAGTAAACCGTTCGAAATTAAAACAGGGTTAAGACAAGGGGATGGCTTATCACCTATTTTATTCAATATTGTTTTAGAAAAAATTATGAAGACGTTTTGGGAAACCAATAAATCTGGTGTAAGGATAGGAGGTAAGAAAGAAGGTGTGAAAATAAGGTGTTTGGCTTTCGCGGATGATCTGGCACTTTTGGCGGAAAGTGAAGAAGAGGCAGCAAATCAGATAAATGAACTGAAAGAAATAGCAGAAAGAGCCAGGTTAAAAATATCATTCGAAAAAACCGAAATAATGACGAATGACAAGGAAAAAAATGAAAAAATCGAGACTAAATATGGTAAAATCAAGTTGGTGAATCAATTTAAATACTTGGGGGAACTTGTGAACTACAATGGGAGAGACTTGCAAGCAACGCATAGTAGAGAGGTAAAATTGGATAGATTAAAGTTCTCAGTCAGGAGTTTTTATAATAAAAAAAATCTTTCCATAAAAGCCGAAATTAGACACTATGAAACAGTCATAAAACCTGTGATCCTCTACGGGGTAGAGACTATGGGATTTACCAATATGGAAACCTTGTTAAGGACGGAAAGAAAGATATTGAGAATGATATAGGGACCGAGAAAAGTGGGGGAAGAATATCGATTAAAAAAGAACGATGACCTTTACGAACAATTGGAGAACTTATAATCATCGATGAGGAAAAGGAGATTAAATTTTTTCGGACACATGAAAAGAATGAATGGCAATAGATTAAACAAACAAATATTTGATAAAGTGATGAAATTGAAAAATATAAAAGGTTACCCAGAGCAAATGAAAGAGGAAGTTAAAAAATTGGGTATCACGGAGGGAGACTACAAAGATAAGGATAAATTCAGAAAAATGGTTAAAAATATAAAGGTTCTTGTAGCGGAGAAGAAGAAGCATGAAAGTAAGAAATGGACGGAGGAAAGAAAGAGGGAAATGGGCGAAAAAATGAAAAGAATTTGGGCAGAAAAAGGAAGAAAACCTGAAAAATGATATACACGTGGTCCACCGTTGGCCTATATTGCGATAAATAAATATATATATATATATATATATATATATATATATATATATATATATATATATATATATATACATATATATGATTAGTTTGAATTTCGTAGAAATACATTTCGGTGTAAAATTCACTTAATCGTTAAACAAGATTGTGTTAAAAAAAAATGGAAAAGTAGACTACTCCAGTAGTGGAAGGGCCTGGTCAAGAGGCATATTATAAAGATTTGTGAATATCATCCAAGTTTGAAGCAGTATATAGCAAAGACTTAAGATTCACATAAAAATTTCACTATTTTATAAATTTATTATGAGGTTATAAACATAATCTCATCCTTTTAAAATTGGTTAAATAACCATTTATACTCCAATAAAACTAGCAAAAACAAATTTAAAAATTAAAGAATATTTACTTACAGTTAGAGTCAAAAGTATTTGTACACTAGTACTAGTTTTATTTTCTTACATTCTTTCATATAATTTTGTATTTATTTAATATAAGCATATACAGGGTGATACCACCTTAGTGTGAAAAAAAAAAATTCAGTGAAACTTGACCCAAAGTGAAGAAAAATACTGCTGGCTACACTTGAATATTTAACTAGCTTCTTAATGGTATGGTCAAATTAATAATATCACGTCAACTTCATGGAAAAATTAACTTTTAAAGGTGTAAAAATATGGTGTTTTCATTTGGCATTCAAATCAGGTACTTGGGCAAATAAAACATTATGACAATTGCTTGTAGTACAGGGAAATTAGCATCGAACCCTGAACTCCAAAAATAAGGTCTGACTGCTGGAAATTGTTCACCTTCCCTAGCTCTAAATATGGTAAAAAGTCTTCCTCAAAATAGCATCGGGTTTGGGCAGGAGAGGGGGGGGGGAAGGGTTGAAAATTGGATGTTTTTAGCTGTTTGATCAAATAACTTGTAAACCATTGCTTTTGGCACATTTTGTGTTCTATACATTATTAAAGCAAATGAAATTTGCAACAAATTTGGCTTTATTCATTTTTTTGCTCAGATTAATAGTTTTAGAGCAGCTCACTACCCAAGATTGGCCAATTTGCGTTGAGTCGCACTTATCCTCGAAGACACGTTGATATGGGATCATGGGATCAGAAAAATATTTTTGTAGTTAAACCGAGAAATGTGCCGAAAAAACGAGGATTTCACAACAGTACGTGAGCTTAGATGGGTGTTTCACGGGACTTGATCGAAATTTCATATAAGGTTTCTGATAGTCAATTTAATCAGCTTTCAGGTAAAAAAAAAAAAAAAGAAATTTAGAATGGGACTAACAGTTTCAGAGTTATAACCAAAAGAGTACCAACAACGTTTTATCACGGAATAGTGGGACTTACCGCAAATTAGCCAATCTTTGGTGGCGAACCGTCCTAAAGCTATTAATCAGAGCAAAAAAATAAATAAAACCCAATTCGTCTATAATTTCATTTGCTTTAATAATGTATAGAACACAAAATATGGCAAAAATTAACGGTTTCAGAGTTATTTGATCAAACAGCTAAAAACACAATTTTCCACCCTTCCCCCTCCTCTTTTATGTGAAGGGCTACATAAAAAGCAAAGTGTATGCTACAGAAGTGACTATTATTAAGCTTTTACAAACAAGGATTCTGGAGGCTTCCAGATCACAGCGGTGTTTGACTGTAGCGGCGTTGTGAAAGAGTGCAAGAAGATGTATTCGGAACAACGGGGAACATTTCAAGCATCTAATAAAATAACGGACTCTTTTTTACAATTTTCCTTTATTTTTAAATAAACAATAACTTTTTTCTTTGTTTTTTATTCCAATAAAGAGTTTATTTTGTTTAAGATACAGATTTTCATCAAGTATAGATACAGATTTCATATTTAGCCACGTACCTGATTTGAATGAAAACATCTTCTTGTTGTTTTTGGGTTTAATGTCCTTATGTACTCCAATTAGGGCAGGAAGGATGGGTTATCCTACAGGTTACCAACCTATTCTAGCCAGAGTGGGAAGGTCAAGATTTATTAGAGGGTTGGCCACAAAATAAATATTAACTTACCCAGGTGGGAATAAACGACCTCGTGGTTACGAGCGCGCAGAGACGCATGCCCTAACTCACTTGGCCATCAAGTCCCCATACCTTGTTTCTGGAGTTTTAAATGTGAATATTTTGATGAAATTATTAATTTAACCATACCATTGATAAGCTGATTAAATTAGCAAGTTTATTTGATATTTGCTGTTTTGTGGATTGTTTTTTTCAAAAAAAGATGAGCGTTAAAGTAATACAAGCAACTGTAACTTCCCTAATTAGTTCAAGATCAAGCTGTTCTTAAGGTTCCTAATTATAAAAGTCAAGGTTACACAAATTTTAAATACGAGGTGTGATCAAAAAGTTCCAGGACTTTTTATATACTATGGGAATGCAATGTCTCACAGCGATGCGGTTGGCAGCATTGTATTGCCTGACTCAACAGGAACACAGCTGTGTTTGCAGATCAATCATAACATCACTGAAAGTAACATTAGCACAGTTTGTTTGAGTTTAGTTTTATAGAGTTTGGCTATTTTATGAAAATGAATGTGAAAGAAGAGCAACGTGTTTGTGTGAAGTTTTGTGTGAAACTGAACAAAACATTTTCTGAAACCTTTTTAATGTTACAAGAGGCTTTTGGTGAAGAATGTCTAAGCCGATCATGCTGCCATCAGTGGTTCAAGAGGTTCAAAGATGGCCGAACATCCACAGACGACGATGCTCGTTCCGGACGCCCTTCAATGTCAATCAATGATGACAATGTTGCTAAAATGAACGCTCTCGTACGATCAGACCCTCGACTAACATCCGTGAAATGGCAGAAGAGTGTAACATTTCATTTGGGTCATGTCAGGAAATTTTAACTGAAAAACTTCAAACGCGTCGTGTTGCAGCAAAGTTTCTGCCAAAACTGTTGACTGAAGATCAAAAACAACACCGAACTCATGTTTCTAAGAAACTTCTCAGGAAGGCAAATGACGACGAAAGCTTCTTGAAACTGGTCATTATGGGAGACGAGACATGGGTTTTTGGTTACGATGTGGAAACAAAAGCCCAATCATCACAATGGACATCAAAAGGTTCTCCAAGACCCAAGAAAGCATGTCAAGTCAAATCAAATGTGAAGGTCATGCTTACGGTTTTCTTTGACTGTAAAGGTGTTGTCTACTATGAATTCCTTCCTCAAGGTCAAACTATTAATCGTTTTCTTTATCTTGAAACCCTCAGAAAATTGCGTAATGCTGTGAGAAGAAAGAGACCTGAGCTGCGGCAAAGTGGTGATTGGGTCCTTCACCATGACAATGCTCCTGTTCACTCTGCATTAGTTATCCGTAACTTTTGTGTAAAAAACGCAATGACTGTCATTCCTCAGCCCCCCTACTCACCTGACCTGGCTCCAGCCGACTTTTTTTCTTTTCCCGAAGCTCAAGAGACACCTGAAAGGACGAAGATTTCAAACAGTTGACAAAATTAAAGAAAAAATAACGGAGCTGCTAAACACCTTTACAAAAGAAGAGTTTTCTGGGGCCTTTGATCAGTGGAAACACCGGTGGGAAAAGTGTGTAGCTTCCCAAGGGGAGTACTTTGAAGGAGACAAATTTGAATAACCTGTATGTTGTTTGAATAAATGTATAAAAATTCAGTCCTGGAACTTTTTGATCACACCTCGTACGAAAATGTGGTCAAATTTTGAAAAAAAAAATGTGTAAAGTGGATGTATTATTACAGCTTTATGGTAAAAATCATGGTTTCCAAAAAAAAAAAAAAAAAAAAAAAAAAAAAAAAAAAAAAAAAAAAAAAAAAAAAAAAAAAAAAAAAAAAAAAAAAAAAAAAAAAAAAAAAAAAAAAAAAAAAAAAATATATCTGAATTATAATGGATCATTTATAACCAAGAAACACCGATTTTATGGGCCGATATATTCATAATATAATATAATATCATAATACTTATAATATGATTGTGACCTTTGGAATAGGATAATATTTACTGATAAGAGTAAAATTTAAATGTTTTGATCTTCGGAGGGGCCAAAAAATATGGAGAAAAAAATGCAGCAATGAAAATAAGAAATATAGTTCCAACTGTTAAGAATGGAGGAAATTGAATCATTTTCTAGGGTTTTATGAATGCTGCTGGAATGAGAAGTCTTGAATTTATCTATGGCATGATGGATCATATAAAATATATCAACATAATAAAAATAAATCTTCCAATCAGTGCAGAAAAATTTGGGATAGGTGAAAACTACATTTTCAGCAGGATAATGATCACAACAATACAGCTAGGGAATCCAAAATGTGGATCCTGTACAATACTCCAAAGTGGATGGCCACTCCCCCTCAATCATCCTACGTTAACCATATTGAGCATTTGTGGGGAACCCTAAAGGATCAAGTTGTGTTTCTAACAATCAAAATATTAAGGACTTAATTATTACAAAATTCCATTGTCTTTAACTCAAAAATTATTGAATTCAATGCCACAGAACATAGAGTACATATTAAAAGCCAAAAGGGGCCCTACTGAATATTAAATGTTATCGAATGTCAATATTAAATAGAAATTTGATTAAGAGAACGAATACTTTTGACTCATATTGTTATTGATGTTTTTCAATTATTTTTCCTGTGCTATTTTGTTAAATGTTTTATTAATTAAAAATTATGATGTATAACAGGTGTACAAATACTTTTGACTCTGACTGTATATTTTTCTCCAATGAGCACAGTCAAAAACAAAATGGATAAATTATCATAGATTTTAATCCAAAAAAAACTTTAGTTCTACTGTCAATTCATATCAAACAAAGCCTGATAATTGTAAAAGAAAATGTTTTAAATATCTTTGTGAACTGTGTCTGGATTAATTTGACAATGGTAAACCTAAAGGAAATGTCTGGTCTAAAAAATGTAAACCCAAAAGAGAAAGAAAAAAAAAAGTCATCTTTCAACCTAGTAACCAGCTTTATTGGGAAAAAGGTGGAGTTCAACACATTGGCTATTATATCAGATAGCTAGAAAATAAAAATATTAAATAAGAGATTAACAGCCCTATAAGGTTATTTCATCTAAACACATCTTCATTATCCTTAAAATATAATTACTGTCAGACTAAAATACAGAATATTTAACTATTATGCAAAGGTATTCAAAAAGAGGAACCAAAGGAATAGAATGTTTTTATGAGTGGATAACTCGGATTTTAAAAGAGAAAAACTGAGGTTTAATATGGAAAGAGAAAACATTAATTAATTCAGTAATAAATAATTGTCTATATGTATAAGAAATTAATATAATATAGTATTATTATATTAGGAGGCAGGGTAGCTCAGTGGATAAGGTGCTAGATTCCCAGTTCTCAATCCCAGGATAGAGACCGGCTGTAGGCAGAAAATTTATTTTTAATCACTTCAGCTGTTGTTCAACTTTGGAGACAGGAAAAAGTCTCCAATTCTCCTGGGGCACCCCCAGCCTCTATATGGGTCATTCTCACAGAAAGGGGCATTTTTGGGTTCACGATTTCAGAAATTTAGAAGTATTCCGATCAAGGTAAAAAAAAATTAGGATGCTCTCCTAACAGCTTTAATTAAAATTCAATGCCCTTCCAAACAACACCGCTTTAATTTATCAAGAAAAAAAAATAAATAAGAAGGCACATGACTGACTCTCCCGTTTCATGACGCTACCTATGTCATGCCTTTTTCTTCACGATCATCTTGGCTGTTTTCTGTAATATAATTATTTTAATCTCTCTGCAGGTGATAGGCTCAAAAAATAAACAGTAATCGAGTTTTCACAAAATTTTTTTAATATCTAAATCATACAAAAAATATATAGGTACATCATTTATATGATGAAAAAAACAAAGAAAAATAATTAATTATTAGTCTTTTATTTTGACCAGAATTGTTTAAAATTGACTTAAAATATTGACTAAATATTCTAAAAATAAAAAAGGGTATCAGAACAAACGTGAAAGAAAATCAAAGCGTGTCACCTACAGATTACCGCTTTAAGTTTGTTTGAATTTATTTATATTTAATGAGCGGACTTATTGTGATTCCGGCACACAGTAATTTATATGTGTTTATTATAAAGTGTAAATGTACTAATACAACTTCAAATGCAGTTTTTTATTTAGTAAAAATGATAAAAACGTTTGGATACCGTCATGATCCTTTTCTCGATTTTATAGATGAAAGCAGGGCCATGATGGACAGGGCCTTGACGAAACATAGGTATTTCTAAAATATTTTGTTTTGTTGCAACGTTTTTTCTAAAATATTTATAGAAATAGAAACTGTTCCACACCGTGAACAAGTACTGAGCAATAAGAAAAAACAGGTTTGAATACTTAAGTTTTATTGAAGCCAGGAACTTGACGGTGGTTGTTTGGACACTCATGACTTTGCCGATGTTGTTCTTCTCTGAGTGTTCCCACTGTACTCCAAGGACTAGTTAATGGGTGATGCAACAAGATAATAATGGCATGAAAATTAAGGCGGGAATACAAAGCTGGCTAACACACGCGTTTAAGGGCAAATTTGAGAAATATAATCAGACAGGGCCTTGACGTCGATGGCATGGACACTCTTATTTTCATTATAATATTGAAATCTATTGGCTCTAGCCCATTTTGGACAATCACTTCTCAATCTCCAGCAATATTATGATCTAGGATTGAATAATCACTTCTGTATTTGAAGAAATAGACCCCCTACCGAAGCTTGAAGTTGGGAATATCATGCCCGGACAGGACAGGGCCATGACAATTGGTCAAATTTTACAATTTTTCTACACAAAAAAAATATTTGATCGTGAAAAGAAAACTTTCGCTTTTAGATAAAGTGATAAACTACAATTTAAAAAAATTTTCAGATCCAAAATCATAAATGGGGAGCCACAAATGTACTGGACACCACTTCTGCCCCTTTTTATGCGAATGACCCATATAGAGTGAACCCTTAAATAAAGAAAAAAAAACAGACGATTGAGCATTATTTAACCAGATTACCTCCTTTCATCACCAGCCATGTACTAGCTAAACCCAAGACTATCCATGGATTATAGTGGTACAAATTATTTTATTTATTATTTTTTTTTTTATCATTATTATTTTCTAATTAGTAAGTTATGAATATGGTAAGTGATAAAAGTTATTACACACTTTTTTTTTTTTTTTTTTTTTTTCCCAGTCATTACAGATTGACCTCAGACTAAATTAATTTATTAAAATAGAAATATAGGCCCTTATAAAATCAGGAGATCAGATATAAAACACCATATAGTCCTCTGAGAAGTGTGACAAAGAATATTTACATCAGAATTTGTTACATTATAAGTTTTTATAAAAACATGATAATTGTAACTTTTTAATATAAAAACACAAAATCAGGTATCCTAAGAAACAGCTTTTAATAATAATGATAGGAAAATAAAGATAAGTATGTTTAAAAACATATATCTTCTATAGTAAGATGTAAAAGTAAAAAATGTTTATTATTACAGGTTAATTAATCAATAAATTATGAACCAAGCATAGTGTATTATAGAGCAAAGCATCTTACCCAAAGAAAAGTAATACCATGAGACGTTGAAGCATGCAGTATACATTTAAATCAACTACAATCTACAATGAATTAATTCATCGCCATAAATGATTACTCTCTATTTTGGAAAACATTTAAAAGTTAATACAAAAGCAGAAATACATGAAACTTTTTTTTTTTTTTTTTTTTTTCATTTTTTGAAAAGAGATTTTATACTTGTAAAGAAAAGGTAATTGAAAAATAGAAAAACATACATTTAAAAGTAAATACCTTTGTTTCTCCAAGTCAGCAAGTCTTAGAACATTTTCCATTTTCCTATTTTAGGGAATTTAAAATGTATAGTTGAATAAAAAATAAATTAATCAAATGACAATAGCAAAATAATACAATTTGAACATATATTAAAACTAAATAAATTTGAAAATAAAAATAATACAATAAAACAGAACTTATAAAAATCAAGAAAAAGAATAGATTTTCTTGACCAATTTCCAGCTTTAACTAAAATATTCAATGATTGCAATTACTTCATGCCTGTTCTTGCCGTTCATAATTAAAAAAATTAGTAAAAAATATGAAATAAAATAGTATAAATAGATTTATCTGAACAATAAGCAGGGTAATATAAATAAAAAAAGTATAAAATAAACAACTTATACAATCACTTTAACAAAAACAAGAGACATTTTTAGATATATACTCACTCCCCTCATAGGACATTAAACAATTAGTGATAGTTGAAAACACTTAAACAAAGGAATTTTATTGTCAAAATAAACATTTTTAAAAAACATGGAAATAAAGAAAACCATTTAAAATTTAAAAAACACCAACTAATGTATAAAGTATATCTAAGTATATTTCTGATGATTTTAATGCTCTAAAAAGTAATCAAACCCAGGATCCTTCATGAGTTGAAAATGTTTCGAACTTTAGTTCAATATTATTTTTACAATAAAATTTTTTTGTGTAAACTTAAAACATGGCCAAAATTATAATTACCTAATATAAAAGAAATTTAAAAAAACAACAACAAAAGGAATTAGGATTATAAAATCATCAATTAAGGAATTAATTCATTCTTTAATTTTTATGCAATGTTTAATGACTCAATATGTGTCATATTGTTTAATGAGCAATTATGGATAACTACCATTACTATAAAAACATTAATAAAATACTTTTTTACATCAAACTTTTGATTTAAACATTCATAAAATATATTTATATAAATGGGTGATTTTAAAATTTCGGTACAATTTAAGTCACAAAGGTATTTTGAAAATTGTACTGAACATAAAATTTTGATTTTAGTTTACATGGCCAAGTGCCTATTGTACCATTATGGACTACCAACAATAATGATATATCTACATATATAACCGGAGTAATTGACGTTTATGTAAAGCATTTACTCACTCGCTAGGTTGTCACAACTTGAAAATGCTTGCATTTCAAAAATATTTAAGGCCTTCTCTTACGCTTATTTTCTAGTTTGAAAATATGAAGGGGTATTGTATTGTAAATTATTTTATCCAAAAATAATTTTTTGATTGATATTTAGCCTTCTTAGCACAATATACATCATCATAAAGGATGTCACAACCCTCTAGTTCACTCCCTAAATTATTTTTGAAAATTCCTCCATCGCTCTCTAAAAGGAAAATTTGAGGGGTGTTTTGTATTGGGCAACACTATTTCTGGTAGACCTGTCTACTGCCATCTGTTTTAAGACGCTGAGTTCATTGGTAGACAAGTGGAGGTGCATTGCCTCCGCTCGGTAATTTAATTCATCCTCACTCCCTAAGGTGTATCAACCCATTGAAAACATGATATTTTCTTTCAGATTCAAGATAAATTCAAAGCTCTGCTAAAAAACCAATAGATTCCATGTTTTACTTTTCAAATAGGCCACGTGTATAACATGATACTAACGTTGTTTTGGTTAGATCTCACTCCCTAGGCATTTAAATGCAAAATGCAAATATTAGGGAGGGAGGATATCGTGTTATCCCCAATTTGAACTTAAATTGCTTTAGCATTTATCTGCTATTATAAAAATAGATTTCTTGATTTCTCCCTCTCATACCATGAAATGTGGGAAATTTCTAGGCATTCAGCAGAGGCGGACCATCAACATCAGCCCAAAAGGAATCAACGAATTCAATAATTGAATAATTGCTCATTAATTTTTTATTTCTAAACGTACCGCCTACATTTTTTAATTTAATGTTTAAACATTATACCCACCTACTTGGTTATCATGAAAGTTCAAGGAACATTATTTTTATCAAAACAATGTTTTTAATATACTCGTATTTTATTTAATACCTAATGTGATAGTCTTTATTTAGTACCTTATTTATCATTTATAATCTAGTTACGTGTTATTGTTTAATAATTAATAGAACTGTTGTTATTAAGTGCAATTTTATATTATTTTAGTATTTTTAAAGTTTAGTTTGAAGGTTTTAAAGTAGATGTGATAGTATGTACCTAAAATGCTGAAAATGCAATTCATGTATACACCCCAAGTTTATAATATACATACCTTGTTAATTTCACTTTTCTTTTCTTAAATGTAATAAATATGATATTTTCCCCACTCCCTAGATATTAAACTCGCTTCCTAGTCGTGGTTTTTCACTCCCTAGATTTTAATTGTTATTATTTATTTAATATATCTAGAAATATTGCAGATTATGTATGTCCACTTCACAGACTTACTTCACAAACCTTAGTGAAACAATTTGTGAAAAAAAAAAAAAAAAAAAAAAAAAAAAAAAAAATCAATTTAGATGTTTTATGTAGTGAACATTTTTTTTTATTGCAATTGTCCCGAAATATTGAAATCACCCAAATATATGTATGTGTATGTATATATATATATATATATATATATATATATATATATATATATATATATATATATATATATACACATATATATATATTTCATTACACCCACATTGGACTGTAACGGAATGGGCTGTGCATTGTTATGAGAACTGAACAAGTAGGCATAATAATTGACTTATTTTTTGTTCTGGGCTTTATAATCATATGATTTTACTAAAAATTACTTTCAACATATACACAGATGTAGATCATAACATTAGATCAAAGGTTCTTTTTCTTTTAAGAACATACTTAATTTTTTAATATTAAAAAAAAAGATGCATTATTATTTACATATCCTAAAGAAATCCCTATATAATAACATGCCATGTTATAGAGACTAAGTAACATGCTCTGTTTCTGCGATTCATAAATAATGCAATCAAGAATAAAAATTTGGTTAAAAGGAAAAGGTCTAACAAAGTTTAAAAAATTATCATAATCTTCAATAAAATAAATGTTTTAGAAAATGGAATAACATGGCCAGGCAACAAACCATATGCAAGCCATGTAAACAGTATCAAGTGAGTTAGTCCCAGTAGACATCAAGTAGCCAACATACTCATTAATGGACATGTTTTACAATGCATAGTCACTTAAATCATTACATACACAAACGTATTAGTTTAACAAATATATTTACAAAACCTACACACAATGCTATCAAGTTAAAAAAATCAAATATATGCAAAAATGTAAACTTAATAGCATCATAATTTCTGATTAATGGAATGGTCCACATCAAATGATATTTGATTGCGCACTTCAAGAAAGGTTTAAATGTCAGTAAGCATTCTGGTTTAAAATAATTAACAGGAAATAATAAAGAATTTCAATGATAGCATATATAAATGTCAAATTTGGGAGGCATGGTAGCTCAGTGGGTAAGGTGCTTGGCTACTATGCTCGAGTTCAAGTCCGACTGATAGCAGAAAATTTATATTCTGTCATTTCAGCCGTGGATCAAATTCAGGGTTGAGAGACCCTCCCAGCCTCTTAAAAAGTGGGTATCCTTAATTGGGGAAAAAACCTGGTGGTTGAGCATGAATTCTGGCCAAATCACCTCCTTTCACAACTGTTGCCTCAGAAACAGTACAGCCTACCTAAGTACTGAACCCGAGACCCTTCATGGGTTGTAAGTGGTACAGGTTTTTTTTTTTTTTTTTCCATATAAAAATTTGATCAGTAAAAAAATAAAACAATCTAGCATCTTCGATGAACTGTCCTGATAAAGGCTAATTATTTAAGCCCAATAAATTGATCTATTTTTACAGTATTTTTTAAAACCTGGAATCCTACTCTCTTTTTCAAACAATTCACCTAGAATAAGATAGGAAGTAGTAATTATTTGAAGAACTAAATTTACGTATAAGGGTTAAAATAGTACCTAGATGGTGAATATACCGTAAATATTGACAGAGAGATGAATATAAAGTGGCAGTGTCAACTGACGTGTTTCTTTCTCTATATATTCTCAAATGGTCGGAAATCCTCCATTTTAGTTTTGAAATTCATACTTAACTTAGTCTTAAGGTTGTAAGCAATAGGAATAAAAGATATTTTACAAGAAAAAATTAACACAATATAACCAACTTCACTTATTAAAATTTCTATCAATGTACATCAAACAAAAGGAGACTGCCAAGTCAATATCCCACAATAATAAAAACATATTTAAGACTGGTCTAGTTAAGCAGCTTTAAATAATCATTCAGATCTATCGTTCTACGTGTTGAGATATTGTACATGGTCAATCTTTGTGAAAAACAATCAAGATACCACACAGCAATTAAAAATAAAGAAATTTATAAATTTACAAATCAAAGCTATGAAACACCTTAGCATTCCCAAATCAGAAGCAGTGTTTACTGAATCCAACCAGCACAGGTGGAATTTCATTTTATGGAAAACCAACATAATACATTTCTAACTCACTCCAGCTAGAATAGAGCATAACCTGTAAGATATCTTAACTCTCTTGTCCCAATACAATATGAGGATGTTAAACCCTACTGTTTTGTTAGATTTATCTGCAGGATCACCAAGCGGTCATATGTTTCGGGCCTGTATTCTGAGCTTGGATGGCTTTTTTATTATTTTTTAAGGCAATAATTCCTCAGTACCTTCCAATTCCAACAACTAAAAACCAAAAAACCCTCCCCTTCCCTTTTAACCTAATCACTATGTGTTCTTCTATCCACCTTCAGAATACTAGGTCCCAACCTTTGAACCTGTATATTCCCTTCTATAAGTCTGCTTCCTTCCAAAATCTTTTACAATTCCTGCTATGACTTTTTAGAATTCTAAACCAATCCCTACTTGTAAAGAATCTTCCATAACTTCTCTTATACATCATTTATTTTCTCACCTCCTAAATAACCCATCTTTTACAAATGTGTAAATAATATGTATATATTCAGAAGTGTTTTGTTTTTTCATATATGAATATATTTTTTTCTCTCAATAATTTATGTCTCACTTGTTGATCTATCAAGTTTAATACAACACAGCAAAACAATTGTACCAGTAGTTGGGCATTGTTTTTATTTTTAGGGGGCACTATGCACCAGAATAAAATTTATTTTTCGTTCATTCATTCATACTGTCTTGGAAAGACAGAATATTATTAGTGATTTAATAATATGTCAAAGAATGAAAATTAAATAATTGAATAAATATAGAAATAAATTTAAAAGAAATAGTATAAATGATTGACTAAGATAAAACAGTTTAGTTCAGGTCTAAAATATTTGGAAAAACATTCAGATAAAAATGTATCAGTAGGTACATCTTCAATAAATCAGTAACAATACAGCCCAGGAAGGGTCTTGTTGACAGACACTGACTAAGGAATTCACCACAAAGGGTCTCTCAATCAAGCCATGATTTCCACCCTTAGAAAGCTTAAAATTATCCATAATTAGAGAATTTAGTTAGTATTCAAATCAAGTATTTGAACTAGAATTGTTCAGCATAATATTTCGGTCCTCTAACTACTAATCCAACTGCTTCTACAGTATAATAAAATAATACATTAATTATTGTGATTTAGTTTACAGGCTCAGGGCCATTAATTTACAGAATTAACAGAAAATCTATGCTAAAAACTTCAAAATGTATTTGAAACATTAGTTAAGTTAATATTTTATAATATTTCAGGTCATGTTAAGATAGCATAAAACATTGGAAGTAGCTTTATTTCTGTAATATTTTATGAAAACACATATTAGTGTAATGAAAATAAGAATGAAAATATTTTTGATGTGGAATCCGTTAGTTGCGTTTTTTAAGTGTTTATCAACTAAACAAAAAAAGTATTTCTTCATACAACACTGATCATCTAAGAACTAATAGAAGTTTTAATTCCTAACTAAGAGTGGTTTCTCACAGGTAAATAATTAATAAACCTAAAAATACAAATATAAATATTAAATCATGTACACATAAAAATTTACCTTTGTCTTTCCATTTCTGCAAGGCGCTCAACCTCATCCATTTTCCGATCATTCAATATCTTTTTTTTAAGAGAATTTACATTTTTACTATCAGATAAATCTGTACTGCTACTTGATGAGGCAGATCTTGATCTTTTCCTGAAAAAAAAACAACAACTAAGTACAAAAAAAAGGGAAATGCTGATATTAGTTTTTTATTTTAAAAAAAAAAAAATATATACATAAGAAATCTAAATAATGATTATCAGGGAGTTGGTCAATATAAAACACTAATAATTAAATATTTATTCTACAGTGAGGTTTTGACTTTTAACTTTAAAAATGCTTCAGGCAAGCATACAAATAAAATACAAATTAGGCGATTTTATAAAGTTTTATTCCCTGCATTTAAATCTTTTTTATTTTTTTTTACTCTTTTTCTAGTAACAATACTCTTAGTAATTCTGCTTAAATGATCTGACCCATAACACAAGATGATGATCAATAAGCCATCTTTACTTTCAGTTTTAGATACATTGACATGCTCTTTTCATAACTCTTCTCATTCTTAATGTTTGTTTTTCTAAATATTGTATAGCTGTAATGGACAGATATAATGATAAAAATCCAAGTTCAGAATTAACAAATAATGTGAAGGGATGAGTCATGAATTGTATAGCCTACGTGATAGCTTAGTATATGCTACATGTTTTAAAATAAACCATATCAACAAGTGATAAAATGTAACAAAATTAATAATAATCAAATCCACATTGGGCCATTATTAACAATGGCGGAATAAATAAGATAAGAAAATAATATATATTGGGAATATGCTTTATTTATTTCATGTTTAGAAACAACAAAAAGTGGTAACCAAAACAATACTATCTCCTTGATAGTGTATTGTTGGAGATCTTGAAAAGATTAGTGATGGCAGATAGTAGGATAAAATAGGTTTTAATGAAGTAGAGTTTAAGTTATTCCTATATGGCTAGAGCAGACTAAACATAGCACATACCAAAGAATCGACACAGAAAAATTTAAATAAATCAATGATAGGTCTCAAATAGTGAGGTAAGACGAAGAGTCACCAAATAATAAACCCTTTTTTCATTTTATTAATATTATTTTAACTTCTGGTATTAATTTACATTATTTACTAATATTTATATTCATTCTCAAAATATATATTTAAGTTTATCATACTTTGTTCCTACCTTCAGAGGCCAAAAAGGAGCATGCAAACTGGGCTGAAATGCCAGCATGCAAATAATTATTAACTAATAAAAAGTACTTAATCCTGATATATTTTAATATTAAAATCCAAACTAGCTCAATTGAAAATGATTGTTTTTCGGTATTTAGTTTGCACTTTAAATAAAATAGGCCAATAAACAGATACGATACCATAGTAGCAGTAGCATTAGTACTCCTGACAATATTACCACTGCACAAATAAGAAGTGAAATCACAATCAAGTTTGAAACTTGTCAGGGAAATTGAGAAATAAGAAACACTTTTGATTTCATAGTAATACTACACCACTATTATTAGTTTCAAACAACCATTTAAAACAACCACACTAATCAACAAATATTATTCTAGATTTAAGATTTACCTTAGACTGCTATTTCTGATTCTTTAAGCTCATTTCAGGCAAAGGGTTCAATTAATGTCATTAATATTTCATCTCCCCTTCAAAGACTGAATTTCAGGTGAGATGAAATAACTGAAAGAAAAATTAACCCCCAGAAAAATAATCTAGTGGAACCTGAAGTTATCTTCTAGTCCACCAATTTAATAAATAAGTTTATAATTAAATTATATAGGCTAAAGAATAAATCATACTAAATCATTTATCTACTCTTCGAGTAATCAAATACTCCTTCACAGACAATAAAGGTTACAATGAGCTACACAATAATGTAAATAAGGTTATCCTTCCACATATTGTAGAAGTGTTAAACACAACAGTAAAAACGTTATACATAAATTAACGAAGAAAAACAATAAATGGGTGAAGATTACAATCAGTAATGATTTAATTCACAACCTATAAAACACAGTTGTACAAAAATCCCAATTAGTATAGGGATTGTAAAAATTCAAAGCCAAAGAAAATTGAAATTGGCATTGCATATATGATTAGATAAATCGGAGTATACACTAGATTAATATTAAAAAATCCATTACTGAAATGAGAAACATGAAACATAACCTTGTTTGGCCTGGGAGGTAGCCAGATTTATTCTTTAAAAAATTCTAATTTACCTGCTTTTTGAAGCACGATCTCTAGATTTTTCCCTATGTTTATGAGACCTATCTCTTGATTTAGATCTCTTATGTCCATGTTTCTTCTTATGCCGCCTCCTGGGGGATTTACTCCGAGACCTGGATCTACCCATAATTTATTTTAATTCCACAAACAGATTTCACAAATTTAAGCCCCGAATGATAAAAAAATCATGAACACAGAGTTTTTTATATTCCTCCATTCACCAGATACTCTGAACAACTATGTTTACTTTTAAACAAGCTTCTTGACTGAATCAAAACTGAACAGCTGTTTTCCGAAAAACGTAGAAAGTAGACCACCAAGTAATCGAAAATGGAAGTTACAATACAAGTGCTCTCCGAAAACTTTAAAATATGTTTTTATTCATGTATATTGGAAAAAAAAAAAGAATTACTTATTTTAAAACAATGAAGAATCATTAAAAATATTGATCTTCATATGGAAAATAATGCATCTACAGATACCCTCTTAAAAATAAAGTATATTGAAAAGCTAAACGAAATTCGCACTTTTCTACATCAATGTGAATTTTAGATAAGTAAAAAGAAAAAAAGACAATCGGGTTTTTGTTCCCTATATTTTATTTTTGTAAATATCAAGTTTCCATTTCAATTTTGGTCTCAATTATTAGGTTTTCAAAACGTTGATTAAAATTCACCATCGTTTTCTTTAAATGGTGAAAAAGTGAGTACTCAATTTGGGCTTTTTTAAATTAAAAGAAAATGACATTTAAATATAGTAAATGAGTTATGTGAAATAGACGAATAAAATCAAAATCGAATGTGCTCTTTCGAGGGGCAAAGCTAATTTTTTTATTTTTTAAATATGATAATTATTTATAAATTCTGACAAACATTTGTGTGTGTGCATCAGAAATCGTTTAAAATGACAGCTTGGGACGATTAACTGCTTATAAAAACAGTTTATTTCTTAGAAGGTTGTTTTGGTTGCTAGTTCACACACCTGTCATACACATCCCTCCTATATTTCAAAAGTGACACAACTCAAAAATTTGTATTCTGATTTATTATCATGTTTAAATTCAGTACTCTCCTATTAACTTCCAAGAATGTGCTGAATTAGCTCCAAATCCACACCTGATACTTCACACTTACTGTTGGGATTAAAAGATAATACAAGTACACTTTTGATGTTTTATACATTACTTCAAAATTTAAAATTTTTTTAATGCAGGTTTTTTAGTTGTGACACTTGTGAAATACATGTGTGATATGTCGAGAACTTTTTTTAATTTTGTATTTCAATGAGTATTCAAGGCGAGTTTTTTTTTTATAGCGCCGTTACACAAGTTTTAACGAAACAATATATGACATGACGGAACGTAAAACGCAGTCATAACAAGAGATGTAATATCTTATATTACGTAATATTCCGAAATGTATATAACATAATATTCCGGACTTCATGTGTTATTTTGATAATGGTATAACAGAAAAAAATGTAAATGTTGTTTATTTGGGCTTAACGTCCTTATGTACTTCAACTAGGGCTGGGACAACGGGTTATCCTTCAGGTTGCCAACCTATTCTAGCCAGGGTGGGAAAGTCATGATTTATTTGTGGGTTCGCCACGAAATAAATTGTAACCCGCCTAAGTAGGATTCGATCCCAGGACCTTCAATGCTTAGCGCGCTGAGACACTCGCCCAATTTATAAAATTTCCCTAACTTATAATAAGAAACTGAGGTTCTACCTTCATTTCTACAACCATTCAATAATTTTTTTTTTTTTCTCATGTTCTAAACAATTCGGACTATCCCAGAAGTGTCCAAGAGAACTGTTTAGCCTCCTTGAGCATAGAATACGTCTAAACAAGTAACATGGTATCATAACGCAACACCTCAACAGGACAACATAAGAAACCATCGACGCTAACAGATATCCACAACAAAACATCAATGCCTAAAAAATGTATGCAACAATACACATCGCTACATCAGTTTTCGATGATGTCATTCACAGCTGTATGTTAGAACAATGCTCCTTGGTACAAAAATTAGTTCAGATTTAAAATACCAAGTAATTATCGGGTGTTACGAAAATATTACCTGAATATACATGGAAAGGAACTCTTAGTATAAAAAAAAAAACAAAAAAAAACAAAACAAATTGGGTGAAACTAGATCAAATATGAAGAAAAATGCCGTAGACCTTACCTTTATATTTCTATCCGTTGCAGGTATGCGATAATTCAAAGACTTTTTTGAGGAAACCACTTTTCTTTTTTTTTGTCATAAAACTGTAATATTTCAATTTTTTTTAATTCAAATTTTGACCACATATTCGGATTTAGCATTAAATTTTCTGTTTAATGCTAGTATTGGGGTCACCTGTGGTGTAGTGGTTAGCATAGCAACCTACTAAACCCAAGATCGCGGGTTCGCAGCCCGGCAGATGACCTTAGGATTTTTTAAAGGGAGGAGTAAAAAATCCTTAGCTATGCCGTCCTTCGGAAGGGACGTAAAATGGGGGTCCCGAGCCTGTGCAATGTCAGGTACTCGTTAAAGATCCCTATCCTAATTATACCTGGATAGGCAAAATTTAGGACTCCCACCGTAGCATCGTCCGATTAGCCATAGCAGCATAAAGTGACGTTAAACGAAAAAAACAAACAAACAAAATTAGATGCCTAATTATGCTTTATGTTATCATCAAACACTTAATCGATCTAAATTTAACCAAGCTAATAATGACTGCTAAGCGTGAAAATATCATCAAAAATATATTTTTTAAATTGTTAGACATACTAACTGACAACAAAATAATTCCCGACCATCAATTTGGATTTAGAAAATTACACTCAACCACTCAACAGTTACACAGAGTGACTGACTACATTTCGACGGCACTAGAACAGAAATTATATGCAACCGGAGTGTTTCTGGATGTCACTCAAGCGTTTGACAAAGTCTGGCACCAGGGGCTTCTCTTCAAGCTTAAGACTACTCTACCACCTACATATTATCTTATTCTTCAGTCTTTCCTCTCTGACAGATTTTTCTCTGTTCGATATGGTTCAGGGATTTCATCTATTCACCCAATTCTGGCAGGTGTACCTCAGGGATCGATACTAGCACCACTATTATATATACTATACACACATGACATTCCTCAAAGTTCCGAGACTCTTACAGCCACATACGCAGACGACACAGCTATAATTACTAGACACCAAAATCCAATACAGGCATCATTGAATTTGCAACACCACCTACAAGATATACAAGACTGGTGTAAACTTTGGAAGACACGACTAAATCACCATAAGTCCCAACACATTACGTTTACTCTAAGACACGAAACATGCCCTCCCGTTTACATTGACAATATCCCAATTCCACAAACGGACAAAATACAATATTTAGGACTTACATTCGATAGGAGAATGACATGGGGCCAACATATTAAGAAGAAACGGACATCATTAAATATGAGACTGAAACTGATGTACTCACTTTTCAGGAAAAAATCAAAACTACATACAAGACAAAAATTAATGACCTACACACATCTACTAAAACCTTTATGGACCTACGCATCACAAATTTATGGATCTGCTAAACAGACACACATAAAAAGATTACAAACTTTTCAATCCAAGACATTAAGACTAATAACACAAGCACCATGGTACGTTAACAATACAACTATACACACCGACTTACAAATACCAACAGTTATTGAATACATACGGACCCACTACCGACTGTTCCATGAAAAATTAAAGGGGCACCCAAACAAATTCATTGATAGTATGGCCACACCTCTCATGCCGGAGAATACCAGGAGGAGACTGAAAAGAAACTGGATGAGAGACTTACTTTTATAGAAGTAAACCAAAGAGAAGGAAGGTGTGCCACTGGGTACTATCTCTCCTCATGCCTAACATGCCAATTATGTTAATATCATCATTTCAGCACATCCGCTGATTGTCAATTTTCTTTTTTTGACAGGTGTGGATTCAAAAATAAAAGTGAAAAAAAAAAAAAAAAAAAAAAAAAAAAATGCTAGTATTTAGCAGAGCACACGTAACCTTGAATTTTACAAACTTGTGACCTAAAGGACAGTTTGATCTTCACCTTTTTTAGAGGAAGTTTCAATGTCTTATATTACTTCAACGCTCATAGTTTTTCAAAAAAAAAAAAAAAAAAAAAAAAAAAACTATCTACAAAACCACAAATCTAACAAAAAATTGCAAATTTAATTAGCTTTCGAATGATATGTAAAAGTAATGATTCTGTTTCGATTTCCTAGAGAAATGTACTTTCAAAACCGAAAAAACATGGTGTTCTCATTTGGCATACATATCAGGTATTTGTGTAAATCAAAAATTATGAAAATCTCTTGATGGAAATGTACATTTTAAACATAATAAACTCATCATTGGAATAAAAAGCAAAGAAAAAAATTATTGTTTAACAGAAAATAAAGGAAAACTGTCAATAAAGCGAAGTGAATTTTGAGGTGAATTTGATGAGCAGGTGAGCCAGTTTTTACAGGGGAAGGCATTTCTACCTATCCATGTATATCGTCGGTTTAAATTTGTATTGCTTTCAAACAATGTGGAGGAGCACCATGGTATTGGAAATTTCTATTTTGGCGAACTTAAGGTGGAATATCATGATGAAGTTGTGGTAGGATATTTTGTAACAGATCTTAGTAATTTCATCATTCAATCTGTAGGGCAAACTATGATTTTTCAACACTATTCGGCAGCAATACAAAGATGAATCAACCAACGATACCTCTCATGAAAAGGTAGAAGTGCCTTCCCCTGTAAACAGACTCAATCTGCCCAAAACATTCACCTCAAAAAGTTGTATTCTTCAACACAATCTGCATTCAGAAGCTAACGGCAAAATTGAGGTCATTGTTCATTATCATTGGGTTTAAACCTTACATTAAAAATCTAAGTATAACATCCTTTGATCTGGTATTGCTTTATTGGCAGTTTTCCTTTATTTTCTATTAAACAATAATTTTTTGTCTTTGCTTTTTATTCCAATGAAGAGTTTATTATGTTTAGAATGCACATTTTCATTAAGGGATTGTCATAAAATTTACTTGTTTACTTGTTTTATTTGCACAAGTAAATTTCTCCATGAAATGGAAACATTATCATTACTTTTAGCATATCATTTAAAATCTGATTAAATTTTCAAGATTTTTTTAAATTTGCAGATTTGAGGATAGTTTTTATCGAAAAACGGTGAGCGTTGAAGTAATATAAGGCATTGCTACTTTCCAAAATAAGGCGAAGATCAAGCTGTTCTTTAGGTCACAAGTTTGTAAAATTCAAAGTAAAAAGTCTTTGAACTATTGTATATCTGCAGATTGGAGAGAAAGGTAAGATCTGCTGCATTTTTCTTCATTTTTGATGTAGTTTCACCCAATTTTTTTTTTTTTTACACTAATATAAGAGGTAGTCGCCCTGTATAAGATTTTGAGTTTTTGTTAATTTAATTGGACCATAATTGAAGGCTTTGGTGGATAAAGGGGTTATGCAACAAAACAGAATGTTAAGTAATTTATGTTTAATGTTTTATGATATTTTACATTTTCCTTCAGCAGGAATACACTACATGGCCCCTCCATCTTCACATTTTTCTAGTTTTTGAATTTTCAGATTTTGCTACTTGACACTTCTGCACATAAATCCTTCATCTAATGAACTAGATTGATTTTCTTTAAATTTGACATAAGCCCTATATCCATCAAATTGAAGGGTATTTAAAAACAGGATTGTAACTGTGATTCCATGTAGAATAATGAATTCCAAAGAATACTGGACATAATCTAAAGCTTCTGAAAAAGAGATTGATTTTTGAAAGATAATGTTACGGCCCACTGGGAGTATGACTAATCAAACTATAATTTAAATACTAAATACTAATTTATTTACAACTTAATAAATACAAATAGGTCCCTTAACCTACTTAATCTAATAACAATTATACTTAGGCCGAACTTATATCTAATTACACAATACTTATGTTTAATATCTTAATACTAGGTGCCACAATTATACATAAGAATATATTACACTGACACACAGAGACTGTTACTACATTTACTGACACTGATAATCACTGTCATTAACACACTGACTGAACTGTCACTGACACTTGACTGATTGATCGTTACTTGATCACTGACACATGGATACTGACTCACTAGGCTAGAAGTCGGCCTATTTAAAGCTACGCCGAACATTCTAGATCGTTCTAGCCAGGTTACAGGTCTAAGCCCTTCTGGCCCCCCCGTGACCCTTCTAGGCCGGCCTTTCCAGCTATCTGCCGCCCACGGCACCCCCAACCTCGCCTGACCGTAACAATAAGTTCTTCGCCCAATTTTTGGAAGTGTTAAGGTTGGAGAAGAATGGAGGCAACGCACAGACCAAGAACTATACCTCGCCTTTAGAGAGATTGATATGGTCAGGGAAATTAAGTTGAGGCGTCTGAGATATGCAGGGCTTATTGCAAGGATGGATGGAGATGCCTAAAATGTTGTTCGCGCATCGAATTGATGGAACAAGAAAGGGAGGAAGACCTTGAGGCTAGGCGCATATTCACATAAGGCGCGTCTGGCACAGCGCGATGCGAAGTGACGCGAGCGGCACGAAGCTATCACGCAAGTCGCGTAATGTTGGGGAGCGCATATTGCCATACAGTTTCTCCCTGTAAATACGTGTTTTTTAATAGTAAACAATTGTATTTATTGGAATGTTTAGAATGGATGAACTAAGAATAATACTATATTTATTAGATTTAAGCTCAGAATTTGATTCAGATTAAGCTGAGTGAGTTTTAATGCATTCACTGGCAGCCAAGAAACTGAAATCCCTATATGATTTATCCATGATTTGATTGATAATATTTGTTAATTCTAACCGAGTTTTCTGATTACTATAAAATCCGAACAAATCGAAATAACATAAGCATGGATTAAAATAGTTTTAGTAGTAGTCTTAAAGTTTTTTAATTGGACGTGTTTATTTCTTTCTAACTTCATCCTGAATCATCTTATTCTTATATCATACTAAACAGTCATTGTAATTTTATCATTATGCATTCTTTTTAGTTTAAATGCCTTTAAAACAGCACTCTTTTCAATGTACAAGAATACTGATCAAGAAATTGGTTTAAAAAAGAATTCCTTGGTTAGAGTGATCATTATTCAGCATAGAAATATGTTGATATTGACTTGATATCATAGAGCGTTAATTCATATAATTGAACTAACAACCCAAGTTTGTTAGCTGTATTATTCCTTTAAGGAATCAGGAGCGGAAGTCGAATGTATGAAGACAGTAGAATATGTTTAGGAAGTCGTTTCTGTTGGAACTCATGTTTAATCTTAAAATATATTTGTTTTAAAGAAAAATCCAGACTAAAAACTAAAATCTATTACACTGGTTTCACTGATTTTGTAATTTCTGAACCATGAATGTAATCACTGGCGCAACCAAGGAGGGGGGGGAGCTTAGGGGCCTAAGCCCTCCCCCCCAGACGACCGAAACGATTAATTTATTTTAGTCGATAACTATGATTTTCATTTATATAGTCTCGAACGCCACACATTCCTTGTTTTAGTTTAACTAAAACATAAACAATTATCTTCCTCTCTCTCTCTCTTTCTCTCTCTCTCTCTCTCTCTCTCTCTCTCTCTCTCTCTCTCTCTCTCTCTCTCTCTCTCTCTCTCTCTCTCTCTCTCTATATATATATATATATATATATATATATATATATATATATATACATACATACACATACACATATATACACATACACATACACATATATATATATACCCAGCCCCCCCAGATAGTAATCCTGCTTGCGCCACTGAATGTAATGGTAAATATTTAGCAGCCAGACTTCTTCTTGAGGTTGATAACTGAAAAATGCTTCTCTAAATGAATTATCTAAGTAATATTAGTCATAGCGGAGCTCACTATTTAAAGTCCCAGAAACATAGTGTTAGAATACTTACTGTTTTAGCCCCCCTCTCTTGTTCATGACGAATAATTGCAACAGATGCTGAACATATTATACATCCTAATTGTATTTAAAAACAAAATAATGATTGTTCTTTATTGATTACACTGTTTATTATAATAATTTTTAATCAAATAATATAGAGCTGTACTTTTGTCAAAGTTCGGTTTACTTTGATTCACCAGTATAATGAGGACACGACTGACCAATAGAAATCGACCACGGACTGGTTAACAAAATGAAAATAAAGGTTCGAGGATTACTGTCAGTTCTTCATATTTAAACATGAAGACTTGCAGATATATTTGTCTTGTGGTTTTCTATTTGATTCTTTGTTCTGTTGTCGTATTTACCGAGTAAGTTTAGATGATGTTAGTTATGTATATTTTAGTATTCACCGGTATTAAGTCGTTTTTTATAACCTACCTTTAATCAGTTATCAATCCGGTTCAAGGTATGATTTTTTTTAGGAGGAATTTCTACAACATTTTAGGAGTGAGCAAAAATGCCAACTTAAATCAGATTAAAAAAGCATACAGAAAACTTGCAAAGGAGTTACATCCTGACAAAAATACAGATGATCCTAATGCTGCTTCAAAGTTCGCTGATCTCAGTGCTGCTTATGAAGTACTGTCAAATAAGGAAAAGAGAGAAAAATATGACAAATGTGGAGAGGAATGTTTGAAAAAAGATGGAATGATGGATAGTGGCATGGACCCATTTGCCAGTTTTTTTGGGGATTTTGGGTTTCATTTTGGTGGAGGCAGCCCTAGACAGGAATCCAGGAAGGGAGCAAATATTGTCATGGAGCTGTATGTTTCTTTGGAAGAACTTTATAATGGAAATTTTGTCGAGGTATAGTAGTGATAGCATTTCAGATTACTTTTGTCCAGTTTTAAGCTTTTTGAAAAATATTCAATTTTTTAATTTCAGATAACACATAGTAAACCAGTTTTAAAACCTGCACCAGGCACAAGACGATGTAATTGTCGGGAAGAGCTCCAAACTAAAAGTTTAGGCCCTGGAAGATTTCAAATGTTTCAGCAAACTATTTGTGATGAGTGTCCTAATGTCAAGTGAGTGCTCTTTGTTGCTTTGCTTATAACAATGATTTTATCTTTAGATGAATCTATTTTGACAAACTTGTCGGTTAACTTTCATGTTTATAAACAAATTCATTAAATGCAGCAGTTATACCTTAATTCTATATTTTTACAGTTCATGAAGAATGCATATTTCCTTATAGAAATTATCAAACCTACTGTTTCCATTTTAATAGCTTTTGAAATGTGTTTATTAGAGCTGTGAAATCTATAGTACTTTGTTTTTGACTGTCAAATTTTTTCCCCTTCAAATGCTTTTTTTATTTTATTTTTATTCTCAGTTGTTAATGGTGTGATAAATATTTTATGTGTAATGAACTGTTAAATTTAATTTACAATATATATTATGCATTATAATCATTCTTAAAATGAAGCTTTCCCCATAGTTTAAAATGCTTAATATATAATATTTTAGAAATATTACAACATTGTAGCAATTACAGACTTACATTATTTTTGAGTTGTCATTAGAATATATTGCTAATTATGCTGTTCCATTAAGCTCATAATGACAGTATGCATTTCTCACATATTTTATGAAATTTTTGTGTTAGTTTTTTAAATGAGTTTCAGTCTTTAATCCATTCAGTTATATGCATTTCTTTATAGTGTAAGTATAGTTGGCCATTAGTAGAAACAGCACAGGAGATAGTTACGAGTAAGGTCAGAAGAAACACAGCGAGTGCACTGTACACCTACTATCTTTTCCATTATATATATATTTTTTTTTTTTTCATAAAAAAAGCTTAATTTTTTTTTTTTTTTTTTTTTTTTTTTTTAATAAAATTTTTTAACTAGTCATTTACTTTACAATGTATTGAAGAAACAAAAATTTGCCCCATTTTGTTTTTATTATTATATATTATATTATACTATTATTATAGTATATTAACTTTTAATGTCATATGAATACTTTGACCATTAATACTTTATGAGAAGTATTGTTGTCAGGAAAAGATTTTCTTATTTATGTATTTTTAATTTATATTTTTATAACATTGAGAACTTTTGTTTCTTCTTTTCTTTAAATATATTCCTTTTATTGATTTCATCTTTAGTAAATGGTTTAATACTGTTTACATTGTCTTAAAATCATGAAGAGGAAGAAATCCATTACCAAAGATTTTCCCTATTTATGTGTATTTAATTAATATTCTAAACATAACTGTAATTGTCTGGAATGTTTCAATCATTCAAAATGCTTCTCTTATCTCTTTCTTATCTATGGCATTGAATGGTTCCATTTGATATATGAAGCAGAATCTGGAGGGGTATGACGGAATTCTGATATTGATAGTAGTAATTTCCTGATTAAATGAAGAAATAGAATAGATAATGTGCTTTAGTCTGGGACCAATATATATATATATATATATATATATATATATATATATATATATATATATAGGGTGAATATCTCTTAGTGTAAAAAGAAAAATTGGTTGAAACTAGATAAAAAATGTAGCAAAATGCTGCAGACCTCACCTTTCTATTTCAATCCGTCGCAGATATACGATTAATCAAAGACTTTATTGAGGAAACCACGTTTTTTTCTATAAAAGCTGTAATATCTCCATTTTATTTAAATACTAGCTGAAAGTACCCTGCTCCGCTACGGTTTAATACCATTAGGATTAAGGAAAACTTAAATTAGTAAAAGTTAAGCTTAATGTTGATAATTATTATTACTTAAATAAACCTAAAGAATTCCGTTCTTAGAATAATTTCAATAAGAAAATTTGATAATTTGTAGAAGTTAATTTTGATAGTCCTCTAATGAAGCTTCGAGACAGTACTACCATCTTACCCAGCTCTGATACCAGACCATCAGCTTCACTTAGGGCATACTTTAAGTGAATATAGTCTCAACTTTTTTGATTTTTTCGAAAAATGTTTAGTCTTTCTGTTTCTATTTTTGCGTACATATCAAGCATAAATTGGTTGAGGAGATTACGAAATTAAAGTAAATAAGGTTCTTCACCTCCTTGCTCTATCAACATCAGCTGCAGACACAGTTTTCATAAGTAGTGTATTGGTGTTTGGGTCACGCTGAGGAATGTTAATACTGTACCCATCTTCTCCATGGTAGAACATGAGTCAATACCAAAGAGAATCATACACTTGATAGAACTCACTGATTCATATCAGTTTTTTGTCCCTGCTGTGGAGAATAATGTCTCACTTTTCTAGCACCTGGCCACCAATTAAGACAGCAGCTTCGTTAGCGGTAGGAGTATTGTAACCTCCTCAGTGAGCATTTCAAGGCTTTTTGTCAGCACTGATAACTACTTGGAAATCTTGTAGATCTTTGGGAACAGACTCAACAGCAGCTCGGAAGTCCTTGATATACTCGTTATGTTCAAGAAGAATTTTCTGGAGTTGGCCTGCGAATGCAGGCTTGACATTTTCAAAGTGACCACAGCAAATGGCAAAATTTACCTGAATAAAAAGCTGAATGACAGTTGCTGTTGTGTTCCAGGCATCAAACTCCCTATTCTGTGATATATACCTGTCCTCGCACCTTAAATGTTGGCATTATATCTCCCTCTTTTATCTTGTTTGCTCCAAATGACGTCATTTGGAAACAACCGTTCTATTTTCAAATATTATCTAGAAAATGCTAAGCCTCAGGATGTTCGTAAGTAAGGAGGCTGTGCAATTGTTCAGGATATTCTTGAAAGGGAGGAAGTTGGACTTTCCCGTTATTGCAGCATATGGCAGGGCTCTCCAAAATCGACGGTTTTGTATTTTGCATATTCAGTTTTTGGGTCATACTGGCTGTAACCTTTCCATTGAACATCTTTCATCGTGGTTTGTTACAGCTACACGTTTAACATGAGGATTATTTTCTGATAATTTTTTTTTTTAAGACTTTCTATGAATTTCAGAATGGGTGATTCTCAGAAAATGTGTATACACCATATCCTTTAACTTCGGGTTGGCTTTCTTTATGTTTGTTAACCACTTTTCTGCTAATTTCATGATGATTTATCATGTATTTCTTAACAGCTTCCCTGTTGACCTTTACATGTACTTGAATATATTTTGTAGCCGAGATTCTTAGTTGTTTGTTGCGAACTGAATCTGTGAATAATTTCCTACGTTGTATACTTTTAGATTGATGGGTTTACTTCAATCTTGCAACAGACTCATCTGAACTTAGAAAAAGGTATATTCCAGGTTCAAGGAATGAAATTCAGAAATGTTAGGTACAACTTGTAAAATAGAACTTGGGCCTGGTTGAGAAAAGCCGATTAGCTTATGACTGGAAAACAGAAGGAAGAGTAGTTGGGGAGGAAGGTACTGGTGAAGCAATGTTGGTGGGTTGCAATGTTGTAAGGATTATGTACATCGAACTGGCCTTACATGTCATCACCAGATAACATTTTTTTTGTTTACAACTATAAGGAACTTAATTTGTGGTCAAAGTGTGCGGCTTAAAATCTAACCTATTTTTTAACTTAGCTTATCTCCAAATACCATATGACAATTAATCTATTATTATTCACCCAATAAAAATTGTAATTGCATTTTTCGTGAATTAGCTGCGATCCAGGCCGATTTTTTTAAATTCCTTTCTTAGCGAGCTCCTACGGCCCTAGAGGAAGCTACATATCGAATTTCATTCCAATCCGTTTGGTGATTTCTGAGATTTCGTCTTAAATGAGTGAGTGGTATTTGACAAATATATAGTAGATTTTTCAAATTTTGACCACATTTTAGTATTTAGCATTAAATTTTCTATAAAAGCTGAGTGCCTATAACCTTGAATTTCACAAACTTGAAACCTAATGAACAGCTTGATCTTCACCTTATTTGGGGAAGTCATTATCTTATCTTACTTCAACGCACACCGTTTTTCGAATAAAACTATCCACAAAACGTCAAATCTCACAAAAAATTGCAAATTTAATCAGCTTTCGAATGATATGTTAAACGTAATGATTTTGTTTCAATTTCATGGAGAAGTTTCTTTTTGAAACCGAAAAAACACGGTGTTCTCATTTGGCATACAAATCAGTTACTTCTGCAAATAAAACATTATGACAATCCCTTAATGAAAATGTGCATTTTAAACATAATAAACTCTTCATTGGAATAAAAAGCAAAGAAAAAAAATTATTGTTTAATAGAAAATAAAGGAAAACTGTCAATAAAGGGACACCAGATCAGAGGATCTTATGTTATAACATTAACTATTTATTATTATTATTTAGGATTTATTTTATTAGATTTTCAATGTAAGGTTTAAACCCAATGATAATTAACATAGACCTCAATTTTGCTCTGTTAGCTTCTGAATGCAGATTGTGTTGAAGAATACTACTTTTTGAGGTGAATTTTATGGGCAGATGAGTCTGTTTTTACAGGGGAAGGCATCTCTACCGTTCCATGTGGAGTATCGTTAGTTTATTCATCTTTGTATTGCTGTCGAATAGTGTTGAAAAATCATAGTTTGCCCAAAAGATTGAATGATGAAATTACTAAGATCTGTTACAAAATATCCTACCACAACTTCATCATGATATTCCACCTTAAGTTCGGCAAAATAGAAATTTCCAATACCAAGGTGCTCCTCCACATTATTTGAAAGCAATACAAATTTAAACCAACGATATACATGGATAGGTAGAAATGCCTTCCCCTGTAAAAACAGACTCATCTGCCCATAAAATTAACCTCTAAAAGTAGTATTCTACACCATGTTTTTAAGGTTTCAAAAAGAAATTTCTCCATGAAATTGAAACAAAATCATTACGTTTAACATATCATTCGAAAGCTGATTAAATTTGCAAGTTTTTGTGAGATTTGACGTTTTGTGGACAGTTTTTTCGAAAAACGGTGAGCATTGAAGTAATATAAGATATTGTAACTTCTCCAAATAAAGTGAAGAACAAGCTGTTCTTTAGATACCAAGTTTGTAAAATTCAAGGTTACAGGTACTCAGCTATGAAAGAAAATTTAATGCTAAATCCGAAAATGTGGTCAAAATTTGAAAAATATTTAAACAAAATGGAGATATTACAGCTTTTATAGAAAAAAACGTGGTTTCCTCAAAAAAAAGTTTGATTTATCGTATATCTGCAACGGATTGGAATAGAAAGGTGAGGTCTGCGGCATTTTGCTACATTTTTGATCTAGTTTCACCCAATTTTTATATATATATATATATATATATATATATATATATATATATATATATATATATATATATATAATCTACCACATACACTAATTTAATGATTAAAATATATAAAAATATTTGGAATGAAAGGAGGCATTAAAACAGAAGGGATTTTAATGTGGGTATAGATGGAGCATCATAGATGTTACGGGGTAGTGAATTCCGAAAGGAAGTTGAACGGGAAATAAATGAATGGTCAAATGATGCACCGTTACCCAGAAAGGAGTATATTGATCTGAGGAGTGAGATATTGTAGTTGGAGAGAAAACCGAGGATTTGAACTGGAAGATATTATAGATATAGGAAGGATTGTGAGAATTAATGGTTTGGTAGAGGAAAGAAGTTAGTATTAATGCTTGATGTTTAATCAACAGAATCAAAGGCTTTTGAAAAATCGAAGAGGATCATGATAGTAATATTCTGTTGGTCAATTGGAAAATATTAAGGAGGGCTTTACATTCCAGAAAGGAAAAGAGTTTAGAATGTTCTAATATTTCTAATGGTTGAGACCAATTTGATGGGATAGATATAGTTCGAAAGTAGGAAACTGTTGAATTGGAAGGAACTTTATGCAGAGGACAGACAAAGACCTTCTTCCAATTGGAAAATGGAGCTTTGTTAGGAAAAGTTATAGATGTGAAGGAGGTCAGATAAGAAGGAAGAAGGAAGACAAATTTTTATCAATTTTACTGGTATTTGATCCAACCATAGTAACTAGTATGAGATTTAAAAACTGAATCTATTCGGTCATTAGGGAAAATGTTAACCCACCAGTTCCTAAAAATGTCAGAGCCGATTTTCCATCAATTTTTTTATATTTCCTGATTGTTTATACTCTAAATAGAGTGAATAAAAGAAAAAATATTGCATTTTTGCAATAGTTGAATAGATAAGTATGGTCCCCAAGGGGACTTAAGGCAGTGGACATTGCAAACCGCAATGCTTACCAGAGCTACATATAAAGGAGAATGATATAAATTGTAACATTATTCATGTATGCAGTAGTATTTATAAACAAAAAATCATTGAAAAAATAAAATAAAAAAACCAAGAAAGTTTATTTAATTGAACTTTAATGCCCCTTCGGGCATTTAAAGCATTTTAAAACATTTAAAACTAAATAAACATTAAAAAATACAGTCAACAAATTTAGAATAACGTAACTTAAATGTTGTTAAAGATAAGAATGTATCACTTACCGCCGTTTTGTTATAATTGTTGATAAAGTGACACAACTTCAAAAACAACACTTTTCACTGGATTTCTTTACACTGAAACAGGTTTTGTGATAAAGAAAAGCTTATGAAAGGTTATCAGTTGATATCAATGCGTAGAAGATACTTTGAGGAATGGGTTTTAGGAATTATAAATGCCTTGGCACCAATAGACAATCTGTAATTAATTAGACAAATTTGTTCCCTTGTAGGGGACTTAGGAACTGGTGTGTTAGGAAAATAAAAGTTGTTAGAATTAAAAGAGGAACAGGATAAAGTGTTAATAGGGAGTATATTAGGACGGGGTCAGAAAATTAGGAATTAAGTTCATCTGGATTGACTGGATTTGGATATGTTTAATTTTGATTAAAATTTGCTCTATTGTTTTTTTCTTGTCATTAGTGTTGTTTAGACTGACTTTCTTCTTCCTTTTCCGATTCCGAACCGTTTTCGATGTAACCCACTTAAAAAAAAAAAAAAAAAAATATATATATATATATATATATATATATATATATATATATATATATATATATATATATAAAATCAAAAGAGCTAAAATATAACAGTTTACGATTCACTGTGCCATGTACAATATGCAATGTACAATTTAACTGGACTATTACGGATTCCTCAAAAAAATATATTTATATTACTCATACTTATATTTACATTATTATTGTTTTGTTTTCAATTGCTGTACTGAAATTATTTCTCAGTTATTCTGTTTAATAAAGAGTTTTTAATCCAATCGTTTTGATAGGTTTGTTACAGAAGATCGACTCCTTGAAGTTGAGATAGAACCTGGAATGAAAGATGGACAAGAGGTGAAGTTTGTAGCTGAGGGTGAACCACACATTGATGGTGACCCAGGAGATCTTATTTTGAAAGTCAAGACTCAACCTCATCGTGTTTTTGAAAGAAAGGGAGATGATTTATACACCAATGTTACTGTATCACTAGCTGATGCCTTGACTGGTTTTAGCTTTGTTATAGAACATCTAGATGGTCGTAAACTTACTATTCAGGTTGGTTGTGTCTTGTAATAATTAAATTTTTATTTTTATTTATTTATTATTAAGCGCTACAGTCCCAGTCAGACCTTGGCTTTACAAAGTACAGACAGCCATTCCTGTCTATCTTCTGCCTTTCTCCTCCAATCATTCACTCCCAGTCTTCGCAGATCATGCTGGACGTTGTTCAGCCATCTCAGCCTTGGTCTTCCTCTCAATCTTTTTCCTTCTGGCCTGCAGTTCCTCATCTTTTTTGGAAATATATCTTCCATCATTCTTTGCACTTGATCGAGCCACCTCGATATGTCTGCCTACTTTGACTAACGAAATGATGTTGGGTTCACCAACAATTGTTTCAGCTCCAGATTGGTTCTTATTCTCCAATTCTTGCTGTTATTCACTGGACCGAAGATTTTTCTGAGGACCTTTCTTTCCCAAATCCTCAGCAACCTCTCATTAATTAATGTTTTTAATTTTTATTTTATGTTGAGAGCCCTGAATTATTTAAAGTTATTAAAATAATTTGTATTTTGAATCTATGGTGTGTTCTGATTAAAATATCGTTTTTTTTTTGTTTTTTTTATTATTATTATTATTGAAACAAAGCTTTTTTGAACTCTGATTTTTTTTTTTTTTTTTTTTTAAGTACCCCAGACAAACTAGGGAAACAAATATTTTGTGATTTAGTTACAATCATTATGACAATAAAATTTTAAAATGGTTCAATTTTCTCCTAATATTAACATTATGTTTTATGCTGATAATAGGTAAGCTTTTGTTTTATCAAAGAACTTGTTTGATTTTGTTAATTCTTTAGTCAAATTTATATTTGAATATTTGACTGATTATATATAGGTAAATTATATAAAATTTATAATTATTATATAAATGACTATTTATGTATATTAGATATATAGAGTATGCTATTTTTTACATACATACTATATTATATATATTACTTATCGCCCCTGTTGTGGAGTACTATAACTTCTCTGAAAAATTCGATTTTGATTTCTTTATACCAAATCATTCAAAATTACATTATTTTTATGTGGTATAAACTGTCATAAGTTGTTCAGTTGACTGAAGAAAGGCGGAAGTTAAATTTCGAAAGTGGGAGAATCAACGGAAGCCGTTCAGGGAACACTGTGACTAATCACACACTGTCTAACAGTGCATTGTAAGTATTGCTTTAGCTGCATCTAGATGAAAAAAACAAAAACAACCTACAATCAGAAAAAAACATTATTAAAAAAGGCTTACTGAAAAATGTAAAAACTTTACAACGCCATTTCCCAGAAGGTTAGATTATTCCACAACAGGTGCTATATATAAAACTAAACTCCAATATTTAGAACAACATTGGGTGTATTATCGTATAGGGATGATTAAAAAAAACCAGTCAAAGACTGAGATCCCTTCCTCTTAAAGACCAATAAGTTTTAATTAAACTGTCTTCAATCAATAGTTCATTATTTTCTTATGTGGTGTTACCTGTTTCATTTTTAAGTTTAGAATTCAGATTGGATTGTTCTTGATTGTGAGTATACCTAACGCGAACAAATATTGGATAATTTGGATATTTTTTAAGTATTTTACTCTACCAACATAAATCTATCATCTAACTGAGGAACAACAGTGACAATATTATTAATATTTTATGTTTAGGGACAAGAAAAATTTCTAGGATCTTTTATATCTTCTGTAGTATAAAATTCTTATAGTATAATTCTTTAAAAATTGTTTTCTCTATTTACTTATAGAATCTCTATTATGCTGTTTTGTGTAAAAAATTAAGATTTAATATTTTGTATTTTTTATTAATTTTAGAGAGATAAAGTGACCTGGCCTGGTGCTAGGTTAAGAAGGAAAAATGAAGGTATGCCAAATTATGATAATAACAACCTACATGGAGCCCTTTACATTACTTTTGATGTTGAATTTCCTAAAGAAGGATTTTCAGATGATGAAAAAGAAAGTAAGTTATTAAGTATTATTATCATTATTATTATTTTTTTTTTTTTGTATGCAGTATTAAATAAATAAACAAACCTGTACCACTACAACCCATGAAGGGTCTTGGGTTCGGTACTTAGGTAAGGATATACTGTTACTAGGCCAACGGTTGTGAAAGGAGGAGATTTGGCCTAAATCTCGCTCAACGCCAGGTTGTTCCCCATTTAAGGGTCCCCACTTTGCAGAGGCTGGGTGTGCCTCAGGAGGCTCTCTTGACCTCGAAAATGGAGCTGTAACCGAAATAACAGAAAATAAATTTTCTGCCTTCAGTTGGTCTCGAACTCGGGCCCGGGAGCCTGATAGTCATGTGCTTTACCCACTGAGCTACCTCGCCTAGGTATTAGGGACTTTTATTTATTTTTTATGTAGTTTGAGGGACCAGTTTAACAAATGGCTTATTACATACGTAACAGCTATATTTTATACATTGAGTGTTTTATATATGTAATTCAAATAAATTTTTGGATAGCATATAGTACAGGACTCCCATATTTCATCAGGTATTGCATCGGTAATGGAGAACAGAGAGTGGTAGGGAGTTTTCCATCCGCTGGAGTGGGCTTTGAGTTTAGTCAGTAGGCACTATGCCTTGGTCTGGTGAGCAACGTGGAATGTAATTGAGGCATTTTTCAAAAACAGTGAATCTGTGATTGCGACTCAAAGGCTTTTCGTATGCACTATTGTTTGCTTTTATTGCATTAACTGACCAGCTCTTTCACCGGACTTAAGCCCCTGCGAGTTTTTCCTTTGGGACAACCCAAAAGGTAAATATTATGAACATTGACCTCGAACCCTTGACCAACTGAAGGCGATAATACGAGATGAAATTGCTGCTATCCCTCAAGACATTGTACTAGTGGTCAAGATAGTCTTAGAAAATATAGCAAAATAAGTTAAAACAATGTTTAACTGGCGAAATTGAAAAATATGACCAACTAACTCCAACTTTATTATATTACCAATACATTAACAGTTGATTGGTAACGGTTGTCGCTATAAATGATCCTTGGACGTCCTCTTCGTGCGATAAAGCGTCTAAGGGTTTGCAAGAAGGATTCTGTTGTCATTGCTGTTAATAACTCCAAATGAATGGCTCGATATACAGCGCAAATGTAAACACAAATCCAAATTTTCTTCTTCAGTTTGAGATACAATGGACCAGCAACATCAACACCCGTGTCCTCAAAAACTGCTTCTTCCTTCACTCGGTCAATTGGTAACGCTGATGCTTCTGTTTCAAGTCTCTTAGCTATTTGTTTTCTACATGTAATGCATTTACATACTACTGACCTTAGCAGTAGTATTCCCTCATTTCTTCAATGATATCTTCATCAAACTGAGATATTGTGGATGGCGGTTACCGGGGCCCCTTTTGAGGCACTTTGGAGCCTCCCACCATCCACCCCACCAGGGGGATGAAACATACATGTCCAGTTTCTTTAGAGCCCAAACTATTTTTACAATTATGTTTTGAATGCAAGAACGGCTTGGACCAAGAGGTAGATTCAGATATTGAGAAGCGTTTTATGAGATGGCCCCACACACTACCTCTACTAGAAAACATTCAAATTTCTAGATGGGTGCTTGGAGTATGTAATACAACATTTGTTGGTGCAAAGAATTTTGTGAATAATTCTAAGTTATTTCGTTTCAGTTCATTTAAAAGAAGCAAGTGGAAATTCATACTTGTTTCATCCCCCTGGTGGGGTGGATGGTGGGAGGCTCCAAACTGGCTCAAAAGGGGTCCCGGTAACCGCCATCCACGATACCTCAGTTTGATGAAGATATCATTGAAGAAATGAGGGAAACTTTAGTTGTGTCTTTCTTTGATTGCAGTGATGATACTGATTGGTACTACAGAGACCTTGCCACGTATCGTTCGTAGTTTTGGTTGGATTCACAAGTTTTATGAAAATAGCCTCTAGCATGACAAACATGAGAGAATGTTGACAAATGACTTAACTACTCCAGAAATAATTAAAGCAGAGAACAAACTACTTATGCTGGTTCAACAAGACTGCTTAACAGATGAAAATAGTAAAAAAATTATAGACTTATGTCCATTTGAGGATCGAGATGGTATTACTAGGACTAAATCTAATATCTCTTCAAAAGAAGATCCCTTTGATTTTCGAAATCCAATAATTTTATTTGGTAATCACCCAGTGGTGCAAAGATTGGTTATAGAAGTTCATCAAGAATACCATTTAGGAGTCCAACCGTCATTAGCTCACTTAGGAAAAGATTTTGGAACATTGGTGGATGAAGACTGATTAGGTCAGTAGTATGTAAATGCATTACATGTAGAAAACAAATAGCTAAGAGACTTGAAACAGAAGCATCAGTGTTACCAATTGACTGAGTGAAGGAAGAAGCAGTTTTTGAGGACACGGGTGTTGATGTTGCTGGTCCATTGTATCTCAAACCGAAGAAGAAAATTTGGATTTGTGCTTTCGTTTGCGCTTAATATCGAGCCATTCATTTGAAGAATGCGATGGTTTGGTGGATCCCCATAACTCTGTACCGTAAGTCCAAATAGGTCTGATAATCGTTATATAGATGAGTTTTTTGTAGTGAATCGGGAGATTTGAATGTTAGTCAAGTAAGTGTTGTAGCAGTTGAAATCAACGTGCAGCTTCTTGTCTTTTCAATCTTGTATGAGGGTTCCAGTTAAGACTTGTATTTGCTCCATATTATTTAATGGTACTCCATTAAAGGCTACAGGAGGACAGGGTGAGGTAGGTTTTTGATGCAGGGTGAATGTTATTTGCTGGGATTAGTCTTAACTCTCCAGTTATGGAACCATTCTTCAAGGGAAGTGATATGTGACTGGATTGTCTGGGATGCAGCAAACGGATCTTATTGATTGATAACATGCTTGTGTCATCAGCATAGGTTGTGAGGATAGAATTAGGATGAGTTGTGGTATCAGCTGTATACAGAGTATAAAGAATGGGACTGAGGATACTATTTTAAGGAATATGGATGAGTATAGAGAATTATGGTTAATTTAAAATACTTTATCAGAAAGATAGGAATGGAGGATGAGGAAATATGTAGATGGAAGGAATTGGTAAAGTTTATAAAGCAGTCCTGGATGTCATACCCTGTCAAAGGCCTGTTTAACATCGAGAAAGAAGCCCGTGCAGTACATCTTACACTCCAATGCAGATGAGATAACGTCCACCACATGATGGCATTGTTGGGTAGTGGAGTGAGACTGGCGAAATCCAAACTGGTGATCAGGAATTATGTGATTAGAATAGCAATGTATTACACAATATAAAGTTGTATTAATAATTAATAATAAGATGGCGAGATGAAAGAGGGGCAGCACTCTATGAAGTCTGGAGTATTAGGAGTTAAACCCTAAATCTATCAAGTGGGGTCCGAGCCAGGCAGAACTAGGCAAAACTTCTGAAGACTGCTGCCGATACCTGATAATATTTTGTTGACAAAAGTTTCCTGGAGACAGAGAAAGTTAGTCAACAAAGAAATTAAAACAATTAGACAGGAAACAAAGGGGGCAGTTTTGGAGAAAGTGGATGAAGAGTTGATAGACTGTTGGAGGGCGGACAGATAAGCCTGGAGAGGCAGCTGACTGATAATGATCTGACAGAGAGGAGACCCAATATGCCAACTGAAAACCCATAATCAATATTAATAAGTACCCAATATTATTTTGTAATAGTTTGTTTTAAGTAGATAAATGGTAAATTGTGTGCTGGCCTTATAGTATAGTATTTGTAAAATCATTCCATAGTTTCATATATATAAATATATTGTTATGATTTTCTTTTATCATACATTTTTAATATTATAAATCAATAATTAATAATTATCTTTTAACTCTTTGGGTTCTGTCAATATTCTTTAGGAAATTATGACTGGAATTATTAACAACCTTTTTTTATATAATTACTGACATCTCTGTCGCAGCTTCGCCCGCCCTCATAAGTAAAGATAATTTCAACTAAAAATAAAAGTTTTATTTGTTTATTGATAAGATTCTTGTATTTTAGCATGTGGTTGAGCATTATTTCTTCAATGATTTTTTCACGCATAGCAGTAATTATTAATCTAGTTATAATTGCACTGATTAGGTGGTTGAAGATTACGTAAAAGCACCATTAGACATAAAATTTTTATTTTAATGTATGAATTGGTAATCAAGATGGATAAAGACTATTAAGAAACTCTTGCGGAAAATAAACTGCATTATCAGTGCTTACGACAAAAGGCCCGTGGATCATATTTTTACACACAATATAAAAAAAAGCAAAGGATCGACATTTTGATTTAGTAATAATTTGTATTCGGCAGAAATAACTTTATTGATTTCGAACTATAAAAGTATATGATAGTGTGGCAAACATCGGTCCTGCCTCTCAACATTGTACATTTAAATTTTAGTTATTGTAAATTTTACTATTGCAAAACCTTCCTAGAATTATAAAAATTATTTATTTAGATGTCGGTACTGATAGGTTCAGTTTACCATTGTGAACTCTATTGTGGAATGGTGCTTTAAACAAAACAACCAGTCGATTTTCAAGCTTCACTGTGATCCACATATCGCACACCATATTTAAATCTTTTTTAATAATTTTCTTGATAGTTTAATTAGTAAATTTTATCATCGATTTCAAGTGCTTTTGTAACCTCTCGTGTAGAATGGCACTCGCCACCTATTGGTCAATTTTCAAACTTCACTGTTGTCCACATATTATCTTTTTTTAATAAAAAAATAAATTAAAAATCAGTAGATTTTAATATTGCTAAACCTTTGTGACCAATTTATATGTGTTGGGGTCCAAGGGTACTTTTTTTGTTTCAAACGAAATAATATCTTCCACTCAACTTCTCATCAATGTATGTATTTACAATATTTTCAATTCACTGGGTTAAGTATTTAAATAAACATAAAGTGTTCTGTCACTACACTGCTTTGTTCTGCAGCAAAGGCGGTATGGAAGTAACTCCTTCCTTGATAGGCCACCCCACAGCGCTAGCGGCGGCCAATGCCTTACGAATCTAGGCTTACGAAGAGCTTAACAGCTGAACAAGCCGTTACACACCCCCCTCCAGCTGTTGAGTTCATTTGGAAGGACGAAATAACTTTAGTTTTGATGGATGCCATAAGCCTGCCAGTTTTCATGCATTATCCTTCAACTTGCAAGATCCACCAGTAGTAACGAAATCAACCGTATAGGGGCCTTCGTATTTGGGATTTAGCTTCGCAGCCAATTTATCTATTGCTGAAGACAGTTGAAAGGACTTCTTGAGGACTAAATCTCCAGGCCTGAAGTGGTCTGGTCGACGTCTCATATTATATCTGCAACTCTGTGATAAGCTGGCATTCAAGGAGTTTTGTTCTGCTATATGATGGATTTCCGGAATTCTACTTATTTTAGCGGCCCAAGAGGCACGTTCATCTTCACCTGCATTTAGAACTTCCGCTTAAGATACATCATGGACAGGTCTCAGCTCTCTGCCAAAATTTAGGAAAGCAGGGCTGAACTTCGTCAATTCCTGAACAGACGAATTAATCGCGAACTGGATCTCTCCCAGTTTCTCATCCCAGTGTTGATGTTTCCTTCCTAAGTACGAGACGATAAGCTATTTGATGTTACAATTGGTTTGTTCCGTTGGGTTTGCCTGTGAGTGGTAAGAAGGGGTTGTTTCCTGTTTTATGACGAACTGCTTAGCTACTTCTTTCACCATTTTCCTAACGAAATTCTTTGCGTTGTCGGTGATTAATTTTAGAGGTGCTCCATATCTATAAATTATTCGGGACTTTAACTAAAAGATAATAACGGATGATGTAGCTTTCCTTATGGGACACAGTTCCACCCATCTACTAAATAGGCCCACAAACACTAAGAGGTACACATTGCCCTTTGAGCTTCGAGGATATGGACCCATTATATCAACTGAAACGATTTCCCAAGGCTGTTTGTTTTAGCGGGGATACATTAGACCTCTTGGTGGAGTGTTCGGGGGTTTAACCTTTTGGCATACCTCACACCGGCTAACGTAACCGCTAATATCACGATATAATCCAGGCCAGTAGTATAACCTAATCACTCTGGCAACTGTCTTATCAACTCCCAGGTGGCCTGACTGCGGTAGGTCATGGTTGTCGTGTATTATACGTTGCCGAAGATGAAGAGGTACTACAACCTTCCATTCTTCACTGGGATCTTCCAGTTCTCCCTTCAAAGGATTCCTCCGGTGGTATAATAATTGACCGTCTTTTATCAGCCAACCAGGATGTTCTGCCGGAGACCTTTCGACTCGGTATTTCTTTTGGTTATACCACTTATCGGAGAATACATACATGTCTTGAGAGGTCGGCTGGTCACTAGTCGTATTTGAAGCCGATATGGAGGTTATCGTGATTGCAGCTATACAAGATAATGCATCAGCCACGGTATTAAGTTTTCCTTCGTGGTATTTTACCTCGAAATCGTAGGGTTGCAAACGTAAAGCCCATCTGACTAATCTACCGGAAGGATTCTTCAAATTAAGCAGCCACTTAAGACTGGCGTGGTCGGTGATGACTGTAAAAGGATAACCCTCCAAGTAGTGCCTATTTTTTTCAATGCCAAACAATATGGCAAGACATTCCTTTTCCGTCACGGTATAGTTTCTTTCTGCGGAATTCAATGAGCGAGAACAGAAAGCTATCACTCGTTCTTCACCATTTTGTATTTGCGTCAGTACCACCCCAAGTCACGTGTCACTTGCATCAGTTTGTAATTGGAATGGCTGATCAAAATCTGGTCTGGCTAGTATAGGGGCCTGAGTCAAAGCTGTCTTCAAAGTGTTGAAAGCTTCATCTTGTTCATTAACTCAAGACCGTTTGGTTTTCCGTTTGAGTAATGAGGTTAGTGGAGCAACAACTGTGGAGAAGTCTTTAATAAACCGGCGGTACCATCCCGCCATCCCATGGAATCTTCTTAGTTCAGCAATATTGCTGGGAATCGGAATTGAAGTGACGGAACTAACTTTTTCAGGATTGACACTCATGCCTTTAATGTTAATTAAATAGCCTAGGTAGCGTACTTCTTGGCATCCAAACTCGCATTTTTCTGGGTTAATACGTAAACCTGAAGTCTTAAGTCTTTGAAACACTTCTTTAAGCATTTTCAAATGCAATTGCAGAGATGGGGTACACACCAGAATATCATCTAAGGAAACGACAACGTATGGAAAAAGTTCAGGTCCCCAAAGACTGTATCAACTAATCTTTGGAAGGTCGTCGGAGAGTTGGTTAATCCAAAAGGCATTACTTTGAACCTAAATAATCCTCTTCCAGGGACTACAAACGCAGTAATGTCTCTACTACTTTCCTCAGCTAGCGGAACTTGTAAAAATGCCTGTTTGAGATCAAATTTGGAAGGTACTTTGCTTGTCGAAGTCTATCCAAGAGGGAGGTCATATTAGGCATGGGATAGAAATCTTTAGAAGTGACGTGATTAATTTTTCGAAAATCGATACAGAAACGATAACCTGCGCCATTGTGTACCATGACTACTGGTGACGACCACCATGATTGGCAAGGCTCTACGAGACCATCCCTCAACATACGATCCAAATCCTTGTACATTGCTTCAAGAACTTTAGGCGAATAATGGTAGGGGTGCTGCTTGATAGGTTGGGTTCCCTCGACATCTATATTATGAGTTATACGTGTTGTTAACCCCGGGGAATCCTCAAGCACTTGCAAGCCTTCACTAACTACTGTCTTCAGCTCTCTCCTTTCCGAAGAATGAAGTGGACTAACACTGCATGAGTTTGAAGTATTAAGACCCAATTGGGAATCATCTCGACGAAATGAATAGATAGTTTTGGGTTCATCTTCAAACCATCAAACTGCCTTTTGCAAATTCGTGTAGAAATTCGCTTTCACCAAAAATTCCAAACCAAATAAAAACTTAAATGGAAGTGAAGCAAGAATGTAAAGAGTTACATAAAATGACCGGTCTCCTATGATGACAGGTACATAAAATTGTTCTCTAACTATACTTGAACTTCCATTAGCGACAAAAATCGTAAACTCTGGTATTAGCTCAATCATGTATCCCATTCGCATCAAAATCTCTATTCTCTCCGGTCCAACATAAGATGTTGAGGAACCGGGATCAAACAGAGCCAATAAGTCAGGTTCTCTTTTACTGTTTGATTTGTCTATCTTAAAGTGAATAAATAACTGTTTATACGAGGGACTAATCTGTTGCGGTAAAGATAGTGAATGCGATAAGGTAGGTTTTTCTTCAGGAGGAGTTACAATACCAGATGACCCAAGATAGGAGGGAGAGGTCTTATTACCATTGAGAGACGATACGATATTTGATGGGTCAGCAGTGACAGCGGGAACAGGGTTGGCCCTTACTTCTGGTTCCCTGGCCCTTTTCCCGGAGTGCATTAAGGACAGGCATAAAAAGACACTCCTTGGTTACTGCAACAATAGCAAAATAATTTCCGAGGAAGCGAGCATTTAAAGTAAACATGAGGCCCACCGCAGTTCCAACAAGCTAATTTCCTAGTAGATCCTTCAGTTTCATCGCACCGTACTGCTCTTTTCTCTTTCTTCTTCTCAAGAACAGTTTCACCTAAATTCTCAAGAGTTTCATTCTCCGATGAGCATGATCTCTGGACATGTTTTGGAATACTACTACGGTTATTTTGGTTAAATAAGTCAGTCTCGCGAGAATTTAATGGTACAATACTAAAAGAACCGTGATCTTCCCGACGATTCGACCGAATAGTATTTTTCGTAGAATTTGCGGTACGGGATTTCTCTCTTGAGCTGGACCGTTCTTGACCCATTTCCTCAGCCATCATCTCGCAAACTCGGGTTCGCTCCGTAACAAAATCCATTAATTCATGGTAAGTGGGGATATCCTTTGATTTTATCCGCTCCTCGAACGCTCTTCTGGTCCCTAGATCTAAATTCGATAAAGCTATATGCAGTTTAAAAAAATCACCCATATCTTTTATGCCTAAAGCCGATAACGCATAGAAGTTGTTCTCATGAATGCTTAAGAATTTTTGAAGATTGGCAGATGAGGACCTGGTTAATGGACTAAAATCCATTATTCTATTAAAATAAAATCTAGGGAGTCGCCTTCTGTTTTGGTATAGCGAAACCAAAGCATCGTAGGCCAGAATATAATTAGCCTCTTCAAGCACAAATCCAGATATTAACGATAAAGCTTCATCCCTCAAGCTGCACCTTAAGTAATGAAATTTTCTTATAGTTGATACGGAAGGTTCATAATGGACCATTGAATTAAAAAGGGAGAAAAACTCGCTCCATTCTTCTAATTCCCCTTAAATATCGGTAAATTTATTTTCGGAAGCTCCTGAGCAACTAGATGACAAGTAGTGGGGAAAACGGCCGCTTTTTCTTCCTTAGGACCGCTAGTGCTAACAGCTTTAAAGTAATTAGCTTTAGCCATGTCTACTATTTCGAAAAATGAGTTCTGTACGGCAGTAGTTTCTAATTTTTCCTTCTTATCTTTAACGGTAGAGTTGAAAATACTAATTTAAGATTGAAGCTCTTCAAATTTGACATCATAGTTAACTAATCTGTCATAGACGGGCTTAAAACTGGCTACTGTTTCATTATCCAGAATTTGGGATTTATCAAAAATAGAACCGCCGCAAAAATGTCCTCTCTTTCTGCCAAAAGAATTTTGGGATTGCCCATGACTATTCAAATAAAAGTAAAATAATAAACCCAAAGCGAAAATTTAAATAAGTGCAAAAATGCAAACTTGATATCAAAGATAAAATAAAAAAAAAACGAAATCTAGAAGAAAAATTATTTCCAAAGAACAAAGAAATTAAAAATATTAAATATTCGAGATATTAAGAAAACAAAATCAAATTAAATCCGGGTAAGCATCCTTTACAAAAATTAATTATAGAATTTTAAGATTAAATAATATACAGCTACACAATAACTTTTTAAAGTATGCTTCAAATAATATATATATATATATATATATATATATATATATATATATATATATATATATATATATATATGCTTTAAACAGATAATATTTAAAATGTTATTTTTTAAAAATTTGTGATATCAAAAATTATATCAAATACGATGAAATAAGAACTTAGTGACATAAAATGATGAAAGTTCTGGATATTATCACAAAATAGAAATAAATTATTTACAAGTAAAGAAAATCCCTAATTCCTAATAATGTATACAACGCTCAAAAGCTATCAATATCCTCGTAAAATACATAAAGTATATGTTATGGATCAAAGTAGATACATTTACATATATAGACACATTTTAAAAACAAAAATATATACTTAAAGTTCTTACAGTATTCATAATATTTGTCAAACAAATAAATTTTAAATTTCTACGTTAGGTTCCTATAAAATGTTAAAACAGTTTATTTTTCGATAAAACATAAAACTTTGAAATTAAATAAAACATTTTTAACCACTAATGGGTGTATGAATACATAATATTAGATAGCTAATAGTCTCTTTAATTGTCTTGGGTCATTTGTTGCCATAGCAACGCGTAACAATCAACCGTTCTATCAACTTAACTCTACATTGTCCTTTAAATCTCACATTTCTCAATCTTCTTTTTACAACTATTTCTATTCTAATTAAATACCTTATTTATCCTTTTTTCTATTGGAGTGCTTTCTTCGGGCGCCATATTATATGTGATCAATTTATATGTTTTGGGGTCCAAGGGTACTTTTTTTTTTTCAAACGAAATAATATCTTCCACTTAACTTCTCAACAATATATGTATTTACAATATTTTTAATTCTAGGAAGGCAATCTTAACGGGAAACAGTTGAGGAATAGCATCAACGCTGGGTTAAGTATTTTAAATAAACATAAAGTCTTCTGTCACTACACTGCTTTGTTCTGCAGCAAAGACGGTACGGAAGTAACTCCTTCCTTGATGGGCCACCCCACAGCGCTAGCGGCGGCCAATGCCTTACGAATCTAGGCTTACGAAGAGCTTAACAGCTGAACAAGCCGTTACACCTTCTTGGAACTATGAAGATGATGTAGTTAATATTTAGTACAGATCAGTTCACTAGTAATTGCGGTTAGTGATCACAAACGAAAAATGGCTTAGTGTTTTCTTTCCAGCAGTAACCCTGTTGGAAGGGATTTTATTTATTTTTTCTGTACACACCATACTTGTACAAAGTATACAATGTACATTTAATTATTATTTTTGATTTGATTATAATTTTACATTTGTTGAAAGGTATGAAAAATATAAAAATAAATAAGAAAAATAAAATAAAACAAAGAACAAGAAGTTATATAACATAAATAATTCAAAATTCAATAAAATCAGCAACAAAGTTATTTAGAGAAAAGTTTATGAATATTTAGAGGTTAAGAGATATTTCATATTTATATCCTCTATTTTAATGATTGAATTTTTAAGAAATATTTGGAAATTTTCAAATAAATTGTTCATCAAACATTGACCATCCACCGGCCAATGTCCTAGTTTCTGTACTGTTTTTGTCTGTAGAATAGTTCTGTAGTCAGTGAGTAGTCTGCATTCATATATGAGGTGGTGTATATTTTGTTCTTGAGTGAAATCACAAGGACATAGGAAAGAATCTCTTATTTTAAATCGATAGAAATAACTATTTACTGCCGCATGTCCTGTGATTCCTTATGTAATGTAAAAGTTAGTCCATGAGTTTGATTTAATGTGGGTCCGTAAGTCTGGATTGAAGTTATGTAGATGTCTTCCCTTTTGTGTTGTGTTCCAAGGTGTCTGCCACTGGTCTACTGCTTGTGTTTTTAGCATGTGTTTTAAGTGTTCTTTAGATATCATACTATATGACATAGGAAGGGAAGTATCCTTTGAAGCCTCTTTTGCAGCCTTGTCAGCCAATTCGTTTTCCGCTATGTCGGAATGCCCTTTTACCCACTTGAATGAAATTTGATTGTTATCGTCAGTTTGTAGATGTCTTAGAAATGATCTTATTTTTTCAGTGATAGGATTGTGACAATGTCTGTTTTTTATCATGTATAGAGTACATTGACTGTCCGTTAGTATTGTAATAGTTTTATCTTTTGTCCTGAAATTTTGAAAGTATTCTAGAGATTTAAGGATGGTGAATTGTTCTGCTTGATTATTGCTACATTCTGGGCCTAATTTATACTTGATTACATCTTCTAAAATTTTGTTTTTGAAAATGAGACTGGCACAGCCTATTTTTGCTTCCGTCAGTGTAAATCTCATAGTCTGTGGGGTCAGTTAAGCATTCAGCAATACAAGGAAATTCCGCTGGGTGTAACCAATCCTTTTAGTTGGTAGTATGTTCAAAGTTGTTAGATTTGAAATTTTCGTAGTCAGCGTTCTTGGATAACAAATGGCTTGTCCTTTTATATAATAGTATAAATTATTATTATAGTAAACTTTCTAATTGTAAATCTTTCAAGAACTATGAAGATGATGTAGTTAAAATTTGGTTCAGATACGTTCATTAGTTGTACTAAAATGCTATTGTCGCTTGCCACATATTTCTAGCTTTTTGGATAACAATTTAATTGAATTAAGTAATTTTATTATCATTTTCTAGCTATATTTAACACTGGATCATTGTAACCTCTCTTGAATGGCGCTCGCTTTACTGCACACCACATATTTATCGCTTTTTAAACAGTAATTTATTAGAAAATATGTAAATTTTATTATTGCTAAACCTTCCTTAAACTATGAATATGATGTAGTTATATTTCGTACAGAATAGTTCTATAGTTTTCGCGGTTAGTGATCACGAATGGAAATGGCTTGTCCTTTTATATATAACTTCATTATCCCCCGTCAAGGCTTCGCCCTCTCTCATAAATGAAGATCTTAGATAATTTTAACTAATAATTGATTTTTTTTTTTGTTTATCGATTAAAATCTTGTATTAAAGTGAACAATTGAAAATTAAATTTTTGATGATATATATTTTCACGCATAGCAGTCATTATTAACTCGGTTAAATTTAGATTGATTAGGTGTTTGAAGATAACATAAAGCATAATTAGACATCCAATTTTCAATGTTAATATATGAGTTGGTAATCCAGATGGACAGAGACTATTAAGAAACTGTTGCATATAATGGACTGCATTATCAGTGCTTACAACTAAAGGTTCATAATTCATATTTTTACACACAATATTAAACAGCTAAGGATCGGCAATTTGATTTGTAATAATTTTCATTCGACAGAAATAATGTCATTGATTTGATCTGCTTGGATTTTAATTTCTAACCATAAAAGTATGTGATAGTGTGGTAAAACCCATTTCTAACACTCAACATTGTACATTTAAATTTTTATTGTTGCTAAACCTAGAACTATGAAGATGATCTAGTTAAAATTTGGTATATTTCACTCCATATAGCTGTTTTTTATAACAATTTAATTTTTTTTTTTAATTTTTAGAAAAAAAAAAACAAAATCAGCTTCAAGATTAAACCTACATATACAAACTTGAACTAAAAAATAAAAAATAATATTTTAATTGCTTTGAAACAAAAACCATTAAATGACAATCAACGAAATTATCGATACTTGAATACCTATTCACAATTTATGATCATTTATTTTTGGAGTTGGTGCCAGCCAAGAAGGGCAGTTTAATCCTGCCTTAGTAATAAACTTTCGAATGGCCGGAGACAGCGGTGTGGCGGTGATAAAACAGTGGAAGGATCTTTTTTTTTTTTTTTTTTTTTTTTTTTTTTGAGGCCGGCTTTAGTGGCACCTCAGCCTTATAGCTCATTGTGCCTATGCTGTGTTTCCTATACTATGTTAGTACAGTCCTAGTGTTTTCATGTAGCTGATAATCATAAACTGGTCCATGTCCACACTAGGATTTAGGATGAGTTCTTCCCCAAAGTGAAGAAATCTCTTTGCCAACATATCGCATTTGCATATGATGTGGTAAGGCGTTTCATCCTCCCTGTTGCAGAATCTGCAGCTCGGTGAGGTCTTGATTTTCATTGTGCAGAGATGTTTGTTTAATTTGCAATGCCCTGTATACATATCTGTTTGGTATTTGAGCTTGGCTCTGTCAAGATTAAGAAGCTGTGTGCTCCTTTTCTTGCAGTGCCCTCCCAGAAACAGTTTTGACTGTCTCAGTTGTTCTATTTGCCATTTCTTAGAGGCAATGCTGTTATAGAGCCTTTTAATCTCGCTTTTCGCAAGGCTCCAAGCTATTCATTCCACAGATAGGTTCGGGAGCAATGGGATTGCTGTCCGACCCCTGTCTGGCCAGTTCATCAGCCTTCTCATTACCTGTTATATTAGAGTGACCTCTCACCCATTCTACCCAGATTCTGTTGTTAACAGCTAGCTTGTTGAGGTATTGCTTACAATCCTCAACCAGCTTTGATCTGGTTGTAACTTTCCTCAGAGCCCCAAGAGCAGCTTGGCTGTCCAAGTAAATTTTAATGGTTCTGTAGGGTAACAAATCGTAATAATAATTATTTAAAATATCGATTGATATTTTAAGTCATATGTAAAAAATCAGAAGGTTACATATTGTAAAAAGTAATGTGTGAAATAATAAATATAAAAGTGAAGTTATATTTATTTGACTAAAATCTCTGAAGATATAAAGACAGCAACAATTTGGTGACCCCGACGTTCACGATGCCGCAAGACGGGAGTAAAAATGGTGATGATGGCGAAAAAGGTGAGAACAAAACCAATTTACATTTAGACAAGGTAGCTATAAAATTGCTCCCGTTCTGGGTGGAAAGGCCTGAAATATGGTTTTGCCAAGCTGAGGCCCAGTTTGAGATTTCGAATGTAGGGAAGAGACAAGTTGGATTTAAAAACTGGCTGAAATTCCTTTTGGTCGCACATATAGACTTTTTATCACTGATCGAAACAGCAAACAGACTTTTTTGGTGGATAGTGGAGCTGATGTGTCAGTCATTCCCACCAAAAACAACAGAAAAGAAAAAGGTTCTAATTTTAAATTATTTGCAGCCAACGGAACAGAAATTTGCACATACGGTTCACAACTCCTCGATATTGACCTTGGGCTTAAACGACAATTTCAATGGCCATTTGTTATAGCTCAAACAACAAAAGGTATAGTTGGTGCTGACTTTCTCTATAAATTTGGCTTATTAATTGATCTAAAAAATAAAAAACTAATCGATATTAATACAAAGATGTCTGTAAATGGAGAAATTGCAGAAGTGTCAGTCGCAGATACTGTTAGCACTTTGCAGAGCAATTATAAATTTTCCCTACTATTGTCTATGTATCCGGAAATTACAAAACCGTCATTTTTTCCACCACCTGTGAAACATGAAGTCAGACATTATATAAACACAAAGGAAAGCACGATAAAGATTGCAAGACAAGAATTTCAGATACTGATCAACGAAGGTATTATATCACCTTCTAAGTCACAATGGGCCAGTCCGTTACATTTAGTAGCCAAGAAAAATGGAACCTGGCGCATATGTGGAGATTATAGGCGATTAAACGCCATCACAGTTCCTGATCGCTACCCTATCCCTAGAATAGACGATGTGAGTTCTGTTCTCGAAGGTAAGTGAATTTTTACCAAAATCGATTTGATTCAAGCTTATTACCATATACCAATAGCAGACGAAGATAAAGAGAAAACGTCAATAATAACTTCGTTTGGCTTGTTTCAGTTTAATTTTATGCCGTTTGGCCTACGTAATGCTCCTTCTACATTTCAGAGATTTATCAATCAGGTGCTTCAAGATTTACCTTTCTGCTTTTCTTTTTTAGACGATGTGTTGATAGCTTCACAATCTGAAGAAGAACATTGAGATCACCTTTTAAGGCGGTACTAAAGAGGCTGCACAGGTTCGGCTTGCGTGTAAACATGTCTAAGTGTATATTCGGTGTTGCTGAGATCACATTCTTAGGCTATTAGATTACAGCACAAGGTACAAAACCTGATCCAGAGAAAGTTAAGTCGATCATGGACATAAAACTTCCAGAGACTGTACATAAACTCCGTGCATTTCTTGGAATGGTAAATTTTTATAGACCATACCTTAAAGATGCAAGTAAGACTCAAGCTATGCTGAATGGATATTTAAAAGGAGCAAGGAAGAACGATCACACAAAAATAGATTGGTCAGAAGAAGCTGTTAAACAGTTTGAACAGTGTAAGAAAGACCTAGCAGACGCAGCTTTGCTTGCCATACCAAATGCAAATCTTCCTATTGCATTATTTACAGATGCTTCAGATTCCGCAATTGGCTCTGTACTACAGCAGTTTGAAAATCAAGGCTGGAAGCCTATAGCCTTTTTTTCAAAAAAGCTCACCCAGCTCAGAGAAATTATAGCACTTATGATAGAGAGCTATTGAGTATTTACCAATCTATAAAACACTTTAGACATATGATCGAAGGAAGTGACATTACTATTTATACAGATCACAAACCCTTAATTTTTGTGTTTCAACAGAAAAATGAGAAAGCATCTCCAAGACAGCAGCATCATCTGCTACACAGTATATATCCCAGTTTTCAACCAAGATCAGACACGTCAGCGGAAACGATAATAGTGTGGCTGACACATTATCAAGACTCGATGCCATGACTGTTTTAGATTATAACAAAATTGCAGCTAGTCAAAAAGGTGATCAAGACCTTAAACTGCTACAGGAATCTGATTCTTCCTTAATGTTGAAACAACATCCTCTTCCGAATGGACAAGTTCTTTGGTGTGACATTTCAACTTAAAAATTAGACCATATATTCCTAAACAATACAGACGACAAGTTTTCAACAGTATACACTCGTCTCATGCAGGGAATAAGTCTACAGTCCGACAAGTAACAGAAAAATTTATATGGATTTCTCCAGTCCCGCTTTATGCCACCATACCACAGTGGCATATAGTATCGTGGGTCTGATCACCATAGTGTAGCCTGATGCTTGCCGGGTACCAGGATGGCAATGTCATTGCATATCCCTGTGTATAGAACCCTGCTTTGTTGATATTGCTCAGGAGGGAATCAACCACCATGTACCAAAGCAGTGGCGATAAAACCCCGGCATCCACCAACAGGTTCCGCCTATAGTTTATTATCTCCTAATTGGGAGTATATCATTCTCCCCTTTAACATTGAGCATATCCACTGGCGGATGGTTGGGTCAACCTGTGTCTCCTCCAGGGCCCTCTCAATTGTCAAGTAGGGAGTTCTATTGAAGGCTCCTTCTATATCAATGGAGATGCCTGCCATGATTTTATTTTTTATTTTTTAGTTCAAGTTTGTATATGTAGGTTTAATCTTGAAGTCGGTTTTGTTTTTTTCCTAAAAATTATTTTTATTTTTCACTTTTTAGTGGTGAGTGTATTTTTGTTTATATAGTCAATTCTCGATCTTCAAGCTACCCTGAAAAATAGTTCGACTTACTAAACAAAGAATTATCGAGGTTATCATTCAACGTGTCTTCATGTAAATGGGAAAATTGAACACAAAATTGGAGTTGAAATCATTATGTATATTTTTCATTAGTGGGTATGTTGTTTGTACATACATATAAAATCATTGATATGAAAAATTAAATACCCAGTACCAATTTATCATATAACTTTCAACTGTACTGCGCTTTTTTCTGAGGGTGCCTAAAAGTAGACTTACCGCCTTCCACCAGTGGTGATCTTTTCTTTATCCTTTAGGATGGTTGAAAGAGAACTATGCGGAATTCGGAATTCACTAGCAACAAACGCCCAACTTCTTTCTCCTTTCTCCACTTTGCAAATCAATTTTAACTGTTCGTTAATTGAAAGAATTTTCAATAGCCACTGTAAAACCACTCGAGTGAATAACTAATAATAAGTGACTGGTGTAACTATGAACTGGAAAGATAAACAATGACGGGAAACCGGAAAACAAATTACACATGAAATTCATTTAATTTGAGTTCGAGTTATAGAGGCGATGACTTCTAATAGTTCGATTCATAGAGGTGGTCCTAGAAGTTCTCTCTTTTGAACCCTATTTTCAGTTCTACTTATTTACACAATTTTTAACGTTTTCTGTCTGAAATTGTCTCATTGAGGTGAAATTTAAGTGTAATGTACTTCCAACCATAGATTTTGTTCGACTTATTTAAGAATTCAACTTAACACACACACACACACACACACACACAAAAAAAAAAAAAATAATAATAATAATACAGTTGAGTTGAGAACCTCCTTTTTTTTATTTTTTTTGATGTCGGTTGATAAGTAAATTTTATTATCAATGTCAAGCTCTATGTAACACTGTACCTTTTAACCTTTCATGTAGATGGCAATTGCCGCCATTTTTGAACTTCACTGTTATCGACTTATTCATTTTTCAATAAAGAATTAGTTGAAAATCATTCAATTTTACTATTGCTAAACCATGCTTGTTGAACTATAAAGATGATGTAGTAAAAATTTGGTAGAGATTGGTTCAGTAGTTTTTGGCGGTTAGTGATCACAAAAGAAAAATTGCTTGTCCTTTTATATAATAGTATAACCTTATACCGCCGTAGGTTAGAATCGTATAGAGCTAACAGATAATTGTGAGTTGCAGATAATATACAAATAATATTGCGACTATAAATTAAGATATAAGCTATCCTATCTTTCAAGTTGGATCAAACTGCACACAATGTGCAAATTTGATTAAAATCGGTTCAGTAGTTTAGGTGTCAGCGTGGCCCAAGAACGCGACACGTAATTTATATATATTAAGATAGTTATTATTTAAACATACAAAATAAAATATTTAATTTTACATTTACTAAATAATTTACTTTTTACAGTCCATTACTGGAGAGCACCAACACACTTTCACTATACAGTCCTGTTCTCACTCCTCGTCTCAAAACCCACTGACCTTTTTTCCTACCTGCCTCAAGGGTTGGACCTTGGGTTCCTACCTGGTTCTGACCCCTTACTTCCAATATTCGCTCTTCCTGAATTTTAAATCCAAATGTCATAACAATATATATAAACATACATACATATAATTGTTATAGTAAATAAAGTATGTTCAATAATAATAATTATTATTATTAACTAAGTAATTCTGAATTGACTTAAACTTGTTTGGTTAGAATCCAATAAAAATTATAAGTGAAACATTATTTGATGGGGCTATGACATCCTCAGAGATATATTTAATATTAATTTAGTATTTTATAAAACCCTTTAGCAAGATAGAATTGTTGGGTAGTGGAATGAGACTCACGAAATCCAAACTGGTGACTAGGAATAATCTGATGGGATAAAGGCATTTCAAAAGGAGCTTTTCAAGGATTTTGCCCATGATAGATAGAAGAGAAATATTTAATTCAGGAATCATCCATCCATGGTACCTGGCCAGCCCTGTTTAACATTCCACTTTCAATTATCTTTATATTTCTATCTCATTATATAGTTCATAAAGTTAACCGATTCTGTCTTGTAATATTTTCACAGGTTTAAAGAATCCTTTGTTCAAATGTGAGAAGTTTTACATACATCTGGTTCAGTGTTAGCCTGAGCTTTTGAACTATCTGTATGTTATCACTGGGCATATTAGTATTTTATAGAGGTGGATTAAATGTATATATGTAAGCTAAAAAAAATTCCATTCAACACATGCAATTAAAAGATTATAGCATTAAGTTCGTTTGGATTCTTCCCTAGCTTGGAGGTTTAATGTGAATCTTAAGACATTAAAATAAATTTTAATTTGTATGTTCTTAATTTTAAGACTATTTTCATTTCCATGCTAGCTGAATTTATGCATTTAATTTTTTTTGTTTTTAGAATTGAGAAAAATTTTAAACCAAAAAAGTGTGAACAATGTTTACAACGGCCTGCGGGATGAACTCTGAGAAGACTTTAATTGGAAAATAACCTCTTTTATTGATGCACCATACCATTCCTCCACAAATAATTATTTAAAGCAGAGAAAAAAGTTTCTGCGTGTCAAGCTGAGAGAGATAAATAGTGGATGGGTTTTGATAAACTTAGCAGTTATTTTTATAATTATGCTCCTTATTTGAAACAATAGATCTCAAATGAACATTCTGTATCTATTTATATTATAGTTAGATTTTTGGGGAAAAAAAAGCTTTTTATAAACTATACCTTTTACACATTCAAAATATATAATAAATCTCAGTTCTTAACTGCAGGTGTAATCTAAACTAATTCATTAATTAGTTTAAAATCTTGACTGTTTTAGAAATAAGTATTTATTTATTTTTTAACAAAATGGTTTCTTTTCAGTTTTTGTATATACAAGTGTTTGTAAGCTCGGTGTGTGTATAAATTAGTCATAAAATAGTTTAAAAAATCTAGAATTTTTAAAATCCAAAGTTTAATGTCCATTAAGTATGGCTCTTCGTTAAGAGCTAAATTTTCTCAATTATAGTTGTTGATCAATATTTGTTTGAGGCTGATTTCTGATTTTTTATGTGGATTAAAATTTGCCATATACTTATATTTTTATTTTTTTATATATATATATATATATATATATATATATATATATATATATATATATATATATATATATATATATATATATTTCTAAATCTGAAATTTCTTCTTTTTATTAAAATTTATCATTAGTCCAAATATTTGCTGTTCTATAAAATGTTGGTGCCATGTTTTTATGATTGTTTAGAATTTAATTATCAGATCATCTGATCTTTTGTTCCTGTATTCTTTTATTGATATGATAAAAGTGATGATTTGCTAAATACTGTTTTATGAATACCATAACTTATATCTAAAAAATAAAATTTAGTTTCGCCAAAGGAATTAAACTGTAAGCATTCTGTGATTTCTAATAAAGATTTTTGTTTTAGACACATGCTAAAAATGAGTAGTATCAGTTAAAAAGTTTGTGCTTTACCATTATGTCATTCTGTTAACTGTCCTTGAAAACCTAAGGAATTTCCGATTCATTTTCTTTTATAAAATCATAAACTCTTTATAATTTAGCTATGGCTGTGTAAAATTGGAATGTAGTTTTATTGAAATAAATTGAGATTCAAGAAGAGGTTAGTTGGTTTTCAAAAGTTGTTTAAAATATTTTATTCTTTTGTGTAATTAATAATGATTTCTACTTAATAAATATGTATATAGATTAGAACTATTTAACCACATGGCGCAATGGATTGTGAACTTGCACTGTTTGTAAATAATGTGTAATTCTTAGTTTGACTTGCCTTGATTGTTGCATTATTTTAGTAACATTTGTAATTTCATCAGAATCGGCATCTTTAATAACTGAATCGTATTTAAAAATCATCTTATTTTTCAAACCTGCTGCCTGTATCAACCGAGAATGAACAATGTTCAAAACTTGTAAATATTAGTATTACAAATGAACTCTAAAAGCTCAAAGAGTTGTTCTATCAGAATCATGAGTTCATTATGCTCTACAAATGTGATTTAATTTTAGATTTATATTGTATATTATATATACAAAATATATAAAGCTATCTTCTGGCGTTTGTAATTTTTTTTTTTTTTTTAAATAGTTAACCTTTTTTTTTATATTTCTGGTTCTACTACCTGAAATATCAAAATTTTGAAATTAAAACACATTGATAAGAATTACTAATTTTAAAAATAAATCAAAACCTCATTAATGGTGCTATAAAGTTCTAATGAACAAGTTTACTTCTATTTTCAAAAAACTCTCAGTCTGAAAGGAAATAAATACACAGAAAGTATTGTTTATGGTATTATTTTAAAGACTTATTTGTGTTCGAAGTCCTAGAAAAAATTTGCAGTATCCTTATTTGAACTACAACTTCTATTTTTAAGTCTTGGAGCTTTTACATTGTCAATCTTGTAAGTTAGTCAATAAATCCTGTTGAAGAATCGGCCATTGAAAGGTCAATACATTGCCATATACAGGTTTAATTTTTTTAATAACATATAATATAAAGTTGTAATTGATAATAAGATTTTAGAAATTCCAATCAGAATTTTTAAGGTAATGATTTCTGTATTAGGTAGCCAAAGGTGGGAAAACAGTTTATTCGGTCAAAATGTTAGTGGTCTCCATTGTGATGAAATACTGACAGGTATTATATTTGTTTGTAGCAGCTTAATACCCTCATGTACTCCAACTAGGTCAAAGAGGATTCTTCATGCTATAAGTTACCAAAATATTCTAACCTGAGAAGGAAGACCAAAATTTATTCTAAAACAAAATAAATAACTACCTGCACAGTAAATAATGTTGCAGAGGTTTAAAGGGTGCTAAAATGTTTGACACCTTAACAAACTTGGCCACTACAGCCTTAATATCAGTTTTTGTTTATCTGGGGTTTCATTGGTGTTCAAGTTTCAATATTCAAGATACCTGATAAGGATTTAAATTTAAATTTATTTTTGGGAACAAGTAAATAAACTTGATGTAAACCAACTAAGTTATCTATTAAAACTTACTTATATATTTTTTCTTTTTTTATTCTATCATTTTCATATATTTATTTGGTGTAGTTCAGGATGCTATTGGAGGAGAGTAGTACTTAAAAAAAGCTTTTTTTTATCACCATTCAGAGACACTAACAATATTAATATAAGATATACTCATTGAATTGATAATATTTTAATGTTTTCATTTTATATGAATAACTGCTGTTATTAAACATTTATTAACTTTATTTCGAGACTTCAGTACAGATAATTAAATGTTGTGATAAACAAAAGCTTGCATTTAGTCAGCAAAATGAAATGCACTCCATATTTTTGAAGTTAACTTTACCACAGTCAGTTATGTATAAGATATTATAGAGGAATACATCCCACAAACCCAGGGTCTCATCAGGGATTTTCAATTTCTTGATGACCCAACCTCAAAGAGCAAGATTTGTTTATCAAAAACTAGCGAATAATAAAGCAAAAAAACTAGAGAATTTCTCCTATCATCTCTAGACCTGAATCCCACTGAGCTCATTTGGTGAATACGTAGCAGAAAATGCTCTTTGATCACCATCCGCAGCCAGCTGAACTTCAACTACAGAGTGCAGCATTGCAACATCTATTGACTGAAATTCCTCAAGAAGTTAGACACCATTATTAATAGCATGCCTAATTATTACACACTGGTTCTGGCAAACAGACATCATAGAAGGTATTAAATGTTTTGAATAAATAAAAAATTGTAACTATAAACTTTATCTATTATTTTTCAAAATCCCTTAATTAAATTTTCCAGCAGTAAAAAACATAGTTTTAATAAATATTAATGAGGTTTATAATAAAAACAGTATTAAAATGCTAGGAAAGTAAATACACTAGAAAGGTAAATCCACAAAGTTGGCAATATCCCTATTCATTTTTGAGCAGTTTATGTAAGTAGGATATTAATGGGAACTCTAAGGTTTGAGTTGTATTTTTATGTCTGGGCAAGTAAAAGAGGTTTTATTGGAGGGCTGGTTTGAATCCAGGGAATTTTTAACACACCTAATAGCCCAGGCAGAATAATGCAGATATTATGTTTTATGTATTTTACCAGGCTCTTATTGCTGATAACTTTCCATATTATGCATAATATAATCTGTTTATCACAACATTTACTTATTTGTACTGAAGGTTCAAAATAAAGAATTGAATGTTAAATGAAAAAAATTATACATATAAAAAATAAAAACAATTATGGAACTAAACCTCTATAAAACTAAAATTCCACAATTTAAATTTCCTGCAGTAAATAACAAGATAATTTCTAATAAATATTAGTGTAATGCAGTTTATAATAAAAAGGTTAGACAAAGTACCACTAAATTGGCAAATATTTCAGGACAAAGATGTCTTTAAACCAAAAAACTTATACTTAATGAAGTTCTGTATCTCAAACAGGTACTAAAGAAAATAGTTTTTTGATATTGGGTCATTCCATGTCAAATCAACCAATGGTTTGGACCTTGACCTCTCCGATTTCTATGATTTTTGGTATAGTAGTTGCACATACCAAGATTGGTAAAAATGTAAACTATTACATTTTTCTGACGTTTGGTTTTTGAGCTATAATAAGCTTTTAAAAATTCAATAATACCGTTTTCGGTGCTCGCTCAGTATATTCAAAATTATGCCATTAAAAAACTATTGCTCCTAGAGAGCTCATATTAGAGGCATTATTTACCATTGGAAATGCCCTCTATTTTGATATATCACTTGATATATTTTCCATCCATTTTGAATTTTTCCGAAACGTCCAAAAACAGTTTTCGTAATTCCGAAAATACGTACCCTTCTATTTTTTTGAAAAAAATATGTTTGATTTATACTATAACTGACTACACATGGACCAAATTTTAGAATGGGACGGATATGGGTTCTTGTTAAAAAAGAATAATTTGCATTTTTTTTTAATGGAGAGTTAGTCCAGTTAATAAAATATTATAGAATGCGTTTTCTGTAATCCAAGATTTTTCTTCAGAAAAATGTTCAGGGTGGTTAGAAAGTAAATATTCTAAAATTCCTGGAGTTTTCAGACCTGGAACAGGAAGGGGTGTGGACGCAGAAGGTCTTTTTTTTTGGTTTAGCACTTATATCTTGAAAACGGTGAATCATATGCAAAACATGATTATTTACTAAATTAAAGATAATTAAATTCTCTATAACTTTTATAGTATACACATTTTTCATATTTTGTACTGTATCCGAGATATACGCTTTAATATTTGAAGAACTTTGGTATGTTTGTTTTACCAAGAAAAGTTAAAATGTATGTAACTTTTGACAGATTGAATGTAAATTGGCATATATATATGTATTTTGAAAAAAAATTAATTTTCTACGCATTTATTATTTAAAAAGCCTTATGTCATAAGATTAATGTTATAGAAGATATAGAGGGAAGTTTAACAGAAAACGTGAAGTAGAATTTTTTTTTTTTTTTTTAAATGTTCACATTTCCCAAGTGCATATCTAGGAAACGGTGCAGAGTATGAAAAATGTGTATATGATAAAAGTTGTAGAAAATTTAACTATCTTTAATTTAGTAAATAGGCATATTTTACATACGACACACCGTTTATAGATATAAACACAAAACCAAAAAAACAGACCTTCCGCGTCCACACCCCTTCCTGTTCCCAGGACCGAACACTCCATGACATATAGAATATTTACTTTCTAACCACCCTGAACATTTTTCTGAAGAAAAATCTAGGATTACAGAAAACGCATTCTATAATATTTAATTAACTGGACTAACTCTCCATTAAAAAAAAATGCAAATTTTTTTTTTTAACAAGAACCCATTTAAGTCCCATTCTAAAATTTTGTCCACGTGTAGTCAGTTATAGTATAAATCACATATATTTTTTTTCGAAAAAATCGAAGGGTACGTATTTTGGGAATTACAAAAACCGTTTTTGGACGTTTCGGAAAAATTCAAAATGGATGGAAAATATATCAAGTGATATATCAAAATAAAGAGCATTTCAAATGGAAAAGAATGTTTCAAATTTGAGCTCTCTAGGAGCAATAGTTTTTTAATGGCATAATTTTGAATATACTGAGTGAGCAACGAAAACGGTATTTTTTGAATTTTTAAAACCTTATAACTCAAAAATCGAAAGTCAGAAAAATATAATATTCAACATTTTTACTAGTTTTGGTATGTACAACATCTATACTAAAAAGCATATAAATCGGAGAGGTCAAGGCCCAAATCTAATGTAAAATTTGTTGATATGACATGGAATGACCCTATTATGATTATATACACATGAATTATTTATGGTACATTTTAAATAGATTAATGAGATAATTAGAAAAATTTACTCAGAGTAAAAAAGACAGGAGAGATAAGCTATGCTTTTATTTCACTATATCAATAACACTGCATGAAAAAATAAAATAAAGTAAATGAACAAAGTACATAAAACCATTGAAAAATATAAAAAAATAATTTAGGTTCTGTCAACTTTCATATCATTCAACATATATGCCTTTCCCATTTGTGTGCATAAGTATCACACATATATGTTTGTTCCTTGAAATACAGCATTTATCTACATTTATGTACATAAGAAAAATAAATCAATCAAGAGATTGCATATAACAATATTTCTAAATAATTTATTATATCATTAAATCAGCTTATGCAGTTGTATTTCCTTTAGTCTTATTTTGTTGTTTGATCTTGTAGTCAGCAAGAGCTGCTTTAATAGCATCTTCAGCAAGCACTGAAACATTTAAAGTTTAGTTGACTAATATTTGTTGTTACATTATAAATATAGGAATTTTTAAAAGAAAATTTATACTCATTTGATTAAATAATGGATAAAACATGTTTAACTAATAACAAAATAAAAACTTACTAGAACAATGTAATTTTACTGGGGGTAGAGCCAGTTCTTTGGCAATATCAGAATTTTTTAATTTTAATGCGTCATCAACCTGAAAACAAGAATATATTATATACTGATATTATATAACAAGTGTCCCATTTAACTAAATATTAAATTTTCACAACTTGATAAATAATATTCTTCATCTGATATTTTTTATTTTTTTTTCTCCATTCTAGTAAATTTATTTAGCTCAACAATCCGCTAGCGAGTCTTGGCTTCCTCCAACAGCAATCGCCATGTGTTTCTGTCCTGGGATGCTGCCTTTATTCCAATGGAGCTACAATCCCCTGCCATACAGACCGACCACTGTAACCTAGATCTCTCAACTCTGTGCTGGCCGGATATCTGTTCAATTAGATTTTATTTTGGTACCGACCCATCAGACATGTGCAAAAGGTGTCCTGCCCATCTTAACCTCCTGCCTATATGATAGAGACAATATCAGGCTCATTATAGAGACTATATTTCTCTATTATTAGGCCTTCTATAATGTCCATTTTCATAGTCGGCCCCGTATATTCAACTAAGGATTTTCCTTTAAAAATAAGGAGGTCTTTTTCATCAGCCTTTGTAGTGGTCCAGGTCTCAGAGCTATAAGTTAAAACAGGGCAAATAAGGGTTTTGTATAGAATGACCTTAGTGCGTTAAAATCATTTTCCTATGGACCTCTGTCGAGATTCTGTTATCGCACGTCACTTGAGAGTCAAGGTATAACAATTAAGGTACTTCTTCAAACATATAAGTACCAAAAGCAACTTTGGTACCAAACTCTCGAGGGAACTAATCTGACACCATATACTTTGTTTTGTCTTGGTTGACAACCAGTCTGAGATGTCTTGCCGGTGTCTCAGAATGTTTGTAAAGCTAGGAATGTTTGTAATACATGTTGGTAGGATTTGCCAACAATGTCTATATCAGTATATGCTAGTAGCTGAACACAGTGTCTCTAGTCTGAATTCCTGATTCTCTGATATCTTTTTCAAGGTGAAAATTATAGAGGAGGATGCCAAAGCATTTATGAATAAAAAAGCTAATAAATAACAAACTATTAAATTATACTGACAGGAATGTTACAGTATGAACTTGAGAAATGGAATAGCTGCACAATTATTGTTGCTTGTTTATAGCAAAAGGGTTTTTGAGAATAAATTATCTCCTCGAATAATAATAATAATACCTTAATAATTAAACAATCATTAAGCTGATAACTATTTCAGTAATCCTTCAGACTCCAAAAGATCCATTAAAGTCAGACAGAAATGTTTTAATGCATGTCAAGCGAGCTGAACTGCACTACCTATGATTTATTTCAGCTATAATTTTACAATCAGCTGCATATAACCCTCAAATCAATCCATAAGATTTGAGGTTTATTGAGAACTACTGTTTCATACATTGGTGGAGTAGAGATGATTTTACATTGGTATATCGGAACCAATTTCAGGCTTACATTGTACAATCTCTCTTTACCAGAGATATTTTGAAGTTTTAGGACTTCAAAAATGGAAGGCTCTATTCACACTAATTGTACACGGATCTATCTCAGGAACTTGATAATTTGTTGAGGTTATGGTGGAACCAAACATGCTAAGAAACTATCTTTTTATCAGAAGATAAAAAATGAATATAACAAATAACGATTGCCAAATTGTTGCTTATACACAAGGGAGCTAAGAGAAGCAAGTGCTGTGAATTGCTGAGTGTGAGTAAAATACTTTATACTCCAGTTAAATATTAAATTTCTCTGCAACCATTATTAACTTAACATTAAAAATCTATATAAAACTGAATGCTATAGGTACAGCCATATTTTTCTATTTTGACAGGTTTTCGTTTAAGACAGGTTCCGTTTTTTCATTACAATGGATTTAGTAGGTAACATTCTGTAAACTTTAGCTTATAACCTTCTATGATTTTGTGAATCATTCTTGGACCGTAAAAGTATCTACATCTTTAAATTCTCCAGAAATCCTTAATTATATTATTATTTTTAATGGCTTCATAAACTTGTGTTTTCCCAATTTGATATTTTTCATCTAAAAGTTTAGCCAATATTTCATTCTGCTCATGCTCTTCAATAAGTTTCACTTATTTCACAAGATTTTGTTTTGTGTTTACTAACTGGCATGGCGAATCAATTAATAACTTAGTTTTGATAAAAAAATATATTAAATCATACAGTACATGCAGTAGCTTCACACGAATCATACAAATTTACTGTTCAAGAGCTAATAACGGACTGAATAGAAAAGAGAAAGAAGTGGAAAATCGGTCTGGGGTTAACTGTGAAGCTAACACAGGGCAGTACTTCGAAAATTCACTCCCAGGATATTCAAGCTACAACGCTAGTTTGTGCGTAGTATTTAAGTCAACAGAAACGATTCTCCAAACACAATCCGTTCCGCATTAACATGGAAATTTTCCATTTTAAATATTTTTATTTTAACTTTTTGTGCCCAGGAAAGTTATCTGTTTCCAGATTAGACAGTTTTCTGGCTTATACAGAGTGATTTCTAGTATAAATTTGATCTGTTCCGAGATAATTTTTTATACAGATTTTACTGTATAACATTAAACATATAAAGTAGCACATTAAACAACTGGTTTTGATTGAATAATGTTCTCATTTTTTTTTTTTTTTTTTTTTTTTTTTACACGAAACGGCCTTATAGACCACGTGAATGTCATTTCCTCTCAACTCTCCCCACACATCCCCCCTTCTCCTCCCACCTCTTCTTCATTCTTTCAGACTGCATTCTTCTTTCTTCCTCGCTCCATACTCTCCTCCCCCTCACCTCCTTGGTACCCACAAGGACCTTCATTTCCCTTAGTTTTTCCCGATATCTATCCCTATCGAAAGTCTTGACTTGAAATCCCCAATTTCCCCGTTTCTTTCTTCATCTGTCCGATGTACCCCCAACCCCTTTATTCCCCACATTTTCCCAAACATCTCCCTATTTATTCTGCTCTGGTTCATCCTGACCATATGACCATAGAAACGTAGCCTCCTTAACCTAATGTCCGTTTCCAGGTCATCCATTTCTATGTTCTCATTATTAAATGGTTACAGAAAAAAAATGTTATAACACTGGTTTAATCCCTACATTTTTGTGAACTATCACTATCAAAAACTAAATATATGGTGATAACCCCCAAGGAATTCTTCCTTCTCATGAATTTTGGAGCAATTTTCGATGCAAACGAGCTAGCTTGGCGAATCAGGACAAATAAATGATTGTGATGTCAAGTGTTTTATCAGAGTTGGTCAGCTAAGGTGGGCTGTTCATATGGCAAGGATGAGTCCTGTCCTAATGAAGGCTCCTAGAAAAATAAATCCACTCTACTAGCAGATGTGGGCACCAGATTCGCAGATTCCCAGACTTTGCTGGGTGGATTGGGTAACAAATGATGTAAACACCATTCTGGGGATCCAGGACTGGAGAGCGGTGGCAGCGAACCAATATGAATGATGGAATTTGCTTTAAGCAGCTTTGGCCCCTTGTGGGTTGTTGAGCCATGGAATAAGAAGAAAATAACAAATAAAACAAATATTAAACATTTAACAACTTAATTTAATTTAATGGTATCATAATTTCATATAAATTTAAACTAAATAGTAAATATACATAACCTATTAATATTTAGTTATTCAATAAAATTCAGTTGTATCAAATAATGCTGCATAACTAACAAAATTACAATATTTTAATTTTAAAAATAAATATTTTGTTTTGTCATGATAATACATACCGTTTTACCTTTGACCCACTCTGTAGCCAAAGAACTAGATGCTATAGCAGAACCACATCCAAAAGTTTTGAATTTAGCATCAATAATTTTACCCTCTTTGTCAACTTTTATTTGTAATTTCATCACATCTCCACAAGCTGGTGCCCCCACTAAGCCTGTGCCAACATTGCTATCATTTTTGTCCAATGAACCAACATTTCGTGGATTTTCATAATGATCTATAACCTATCACATTACAACAGAAGTTAGAGAAAATATTATATAAATATTATATTAAATATTATATAAATTTATAAATAAATATATATATTATTATACAAATATATATATTATTATATAAATATTATATAAAATATTAAATTTAATAATCATGCTTGCAACTTGCATAAACATTTAATAAGTTTAGGAGAATATAATTCAAACTATAAAAGCAGCCATTTGGCAATTTCTTCTTTTTTATTTAAATTAGATTTTTTTGCAACAAGTTCCATGTTTAATAATCCCATCCTCAGGCACACAACACTCTCATTCTAAGTCAGTTTCCATTGATTTTATATTCCAAATATTTTTACCCTGTATAAATAAATTCATTTAATAAAGTATGTGTTATAACTTAAATCATTACTCATAGCTTAAAATTAAGTGTCATGATAAAGACACATAAGAATTTTATTTTAATTAGTTAAAATAAATCATTATAAGTCCCTTATTAAATAATTTCCATATTTTCTTTTTTAATCCACTCCTGTCACCAACATCACAAATATAGTACAACAAATAGGGAAAAAAATAAAGTATACCTGGGATATAAAGTGTAACTGAGTATAGCTGTTATCGACACTTTACTACAAACAACTTTACTAGTACTATAGGAGATCCTACTTTTCGACCTTTTTTCGATTGACTCATTTATATTGCATACAGTTTATATGCAATGTTTTACCTTGATGTAAAAGGTTGAACAAGTTGTCTTAATATTCTTGACAGACAAGTCAGGATTTTTTGGAGGAGTCTATTTTAGTGCACTGAAAATATGTGATATGCATATAAGTCAATAATATTTCAATAAGTATAAATATAAAAGTTAGTCTGATTTATAGAGTTCTTTATGGAAAATTGAATACAGGAGTATTTGTCTCTAGTTTGGGCATAGGCATTTAAGTTTCAGGTCATCCTTCAATTCAAAAAGAATCCTAAGTAATAAATTATGTTCGCTTGTAAAATAGATTCATTTATTCAAACTAGAGGATGTGTTATGTGCCTAGGAATAAATATAATATGCTGAGATTTTCTTTTGTTGAGGTTTATTTTCCATCATCATAATTACATAGCACTAGGCATTTACTCTCAAATTTATTTAAGATGATGTACTATACATGAGACAAGTTTCAGTAATTTTTATTTTCCATCTTTAGGCATAATTATCTAAAACATTATTATAACAAATTAAATTATACTATATTGAATCATTACTAATAATTGTTTTAAAAATCTAATTTACCTAATTATTGCTAGCCATTTATTATTGACCCATGACCAATATACTCGTAGTAATGAATTATGGGGTTAAGGATACTATTTATTCATCATTATCATCATCATAACCAAAATCCTCAGATGGATGATGGTGTTCTGGATACTACTCTTTGGAGCATTCCTTCCACTTAGCAAAAATAGTGCAGCTCCATGATTTGGATTTGTCTTATGTTTTGAGGTGACTCCGTAATTCTGATGAGTATGAGAGGATGGTGGGGAGGGGGGGGGGGGAGAAAGGCTGTATTATAAAAATTCATTATTGTTTTCTTTGTAACCTCTCTTCCACACAGAAATACTCTCCCAGCCACTCTAATTCTTTTTCTTTGGGCCTCTTCCTCATCAATGTTAACACTTTCCTTGAGATAAGCACCACTTCTCCATGCTGACCTTCAACTACACCTCTCACTCTGTCTCAAGAACTCTGAAGTAGACCTTGCTAGGTACACAGAAAAGTGATATTTCATGATGGTTGCCAAAATCTCAGTTGTCTCTTTTTTTATGAATGGGTACCATAACTGCCACATCCCACTCCATAAGAATTTTCTTTTGCTATCAAATTAAATTTAGAAAATGAAGGAACATCTCTTGGCCTTTATAAACCATGTACTAGATCATTTCAGGAGTGATTTTATACAGACTTTCTGACTTCCCTAATTTAATTTTGGAAATGATATCCTACAATTCTTCATATTCGTCTTGTGTCTCTTCCCTCCAGCAGATCTTTAAAATGCTATTCATGATGAGTTTTTCACACCAGATGATATCCCCATTTTTATTCTTGATTTCTTTCAAACGTTAGCCAATATTTCCTCATTCTTCTGAAAATATATACTTAACCTTTTTCAGAGCACAGTGAACTACAGTACACCATAATTCGATAGATTGTTGGGAGGAGCCCCCTCATTCAAAAACAATAAATAAGGTTAAAAAAATGTAATAAATTAAAAGTAATTTTTTTTTTTTTTTTTTTTTTTTTTTTTTTTTTTTTTTTTTTTTTTTTTTTTTTTTTTTTTTTTTTTTTTTTTTTTTTTTTTTTTTTACAGATTTATTCAATATTAGAACAATAAAAAAGAAAAAACCAGGGAATTTAAATGTTTTTAAATATGTTAGCTTGCCCTGGAAAGAGTTAAGAATAATGTCTGGTTTTCTTTTGTATTTCTCAAGTTTCTGGCCAAAACTTTCTTTTTGCTTCCATCACTTTTAATTTAGATCCTTTCCACAGATCCTTGCTCACCTGATAAGGAGAAGGAGTTTCCAGGGTCAGATCATTTTTCCAAGCAGCCTTATTTTCTTGGACCACCTTTCCACCATCCTCTTTCTCTAGGGGCCAAATCCAACACTCTTCTTACAGCAAACCAGTGAAGGATACCCTTAAATGCTATCCAGCTTCTGTCGATAGCAGCACAATCCCACAGTCTGTTCTGTTCCAAAGCCATTCTTTCTTTTTCTCTGTGGAAATAAGTCACCATTTCCTCTATAGTTGATGTAGTTTGATGACTTTTTTCTTGAAAATCTTTTGTCTTTTTCATAGGATATTATCGTTCCAGAATTTGTTAATCAATAGGAGATAATGATCACTTCTGATCTTGAATCCTCTTTTAACTCTGGCATCCAGTAATACCCAAAGTTCTCTTTATATCAGGATTTTTCATTCCTTCCCAGGCTATTCTCTTGTTAATTTTGTTAATAAATATTTCTTTATGTGGGAAGTGTGCTAGCTACCATTAGTTAGTTAAAATTTAAAGTACTTTCCCTGTTGTCATGGCTGACAAATGTTGACGAAAATGACCACACTTGTGTGTTAGTATTTGAAGAGGAAATTATATCTGCCGTCTCTAAAACACCATTAGAAAAGGAAGATGGAAATGAGGAGAATTTTTCAAACCATCCAAAAATAAGTCATGTCATATCGAAGGAAGCTTTTGAGTATAGTATTATGTTGAGGTGCACGATTATTGCTGATCTGGCGTTATTTTGATGCTCAAATGAGAGCTACATATAGCTGGTATAAGGAATAAGGAGTATATATAAAAAAAACAAAACATTTTTTTAATAAATAATTTTCATCTTTTGTAAATTTTTCATTTTCCTTCTGAAGAATTACCAAAGGGTATGTATGTACATAAGTGTTATAATCATGTATATTAAAATGTACGTTTCTCTATCTTATATATTTTTCTAATGTCATATACTAACATTAAATATAAAATGTTCATAAAAATAAAATTTATAAAAATAATTAATACATAAAAGTTATATCTTAACTTTTAGTATAATTATAATGCACTTTTAACTATGAAAAATATGTGTTTAATTGTAATACCTAGTTAATCCAACCTTTTGGCCATTCCGCTCTACTCCTTGATCCCTTAGGGGTCGGATTAGTGAGATCATGATGTACTATCATTATTTACTTCAGAGGCAATGTTATTATTATTCATATTTTTAATCCAGTATTCATATATTATTTTGGTGGGTACCTTACCATGTTCTCATTAGTATATTGATTGAATTGTGGTTTTTAAATAATATGATGATGGCTATAAAAATTTAAAATTCAATAGAAGATTCTTCATGAAAAGTGCTTAGTAAGGCATGGTGCACACTGGAGAAACCGGTTTCTAGAAACATGGAAACGAAGTTGCTTGAAACAAAGAGAGGATTAATGTGGGTTGGTGCACACAGAGTTTCATGAAATGGGGTTTCATATACTGGGTTTCTAGAAACGCTGAGTGCACCAATCTATGTTAATCCTATCTTCCGGTTTCGAACAACTTCGTTTCCATCTTTCTAGAAACCGGTTTCTACAAAGTGCACCGCGCCTAAGGGGCACACTACAGAACCCATAAACACCTGCTAAAGTAAAATTTGTTTGATTGGTGAGCGAGCAAATGATTAGCCTACAGGCCTTATTGTAATGAGTATTTCAAGTGGCCCAGTCATCTTTTATTCAGAAGATTAAGGTGATAAACTATCTAGAAGTCATTAAACAAACCAGTTTTTAATCGTATGATAATAAAATACTGTACTTTTGAATTTTATAAACAAAACAATGCAGCTACTCGGACTAAACTTTTACTGAATTTCTTTTAAAATTTTTATACATAATTCTAGGCTTGGCCGTGCCTGTGCCTGGATCAGAAATAATGATATTCAGAGTCGATCGATTTAATTTAAAAATACAAGTCAAATTTCCATTCATAACCAATAACTAAGTAACTGTTTATAACTCACATTTTTATGATAGCTTAAAGCAGGGAAACTAAGAGACTTCTTCAAAATAGGAGCATTTAAAGTAAGCACACGAAAAGCCATTGTAACTTGCAGCTTGTCAACAGGAAACAATAAAGTATTTAGTTGAATTTATTTGTGCAATATCAGATGATGTATAACCCAAATATAACCTACAGTTTCGTGATAGTGACAGATTTGGTATGAACACCATAGAGCTAATAATGTAACTTGGTTTCTCATTTACTTCCCATTTATTGTTGGTATCGTCTTTTTGCTGGATAGCTACTCAAATGCTTTAAAATTTAGTGTTTTAAAAATTCCTTTGGATCTAAAAGTTGGATAACAAACACCTTATTTATGTTTGTAAGGTTATGAATCGATTCTCATGACACTGGCCATTTACCGCCATAAAGTTATAGTGTTGAATTATACTTTTAAATCTTTAATCATGGCTAATAAACAGACTGTTATTGCTTCTATGGGTATTTATTTATATTTTTGTTTATTATATTTTGTTCCTTGATTTAAGTTGTTGTTACTTTTGTAGTTTTAACCTTTTATATTTAGAAACTCTTAAAATAATTCTAAGATATGCCACTTCATAATACTTTTTGAACAGGAGTTCCTGTAAATTTATTAACATATAGTAAATCACTTTATTGTTTTTGGCCATGCCATTTTGATTTTATAGGATGTTAATTTAGTGTGAACTATTCCTGTCCTTTATATGAGTTGCAAATTGAATTACAATTTTAATACCCTACTGGCTACTTTTTTTGTTTTCTTTATCTTTTCCTAAACCTTTGTTTAGTTAGCTAAATGTAGGGTATATTTAAGTACACCTAAACTAAATTTATTCTTTCAAGTGATTATAGTTGATAACGCCAGTTGTCCTCCCTTATGGAGTAGAGTCCTTTTGTTAGGTCATGGCCTTCCTCGACTAGTGTTCTACCTGTTCTATTCGATATTTCAAAACTAATCTGTTAATTTATGTTTTTAGAGATGCTATACTGAGCTGTTACATGTCTTGTGAATACAAAAAATATTCATTCAATGAAAAGTACTTTTCATATCACTTAAAGCAACACAATTCATCTGACAACAGATGAGTTATCATCTTGGAAAAATTGCTTTATCTTTTATGGATTAACAAAAGTGTACAGAATCAACAACAAATCCGACCCATGCTTGAGGTCACATGCATCAAGTTTTTTTTTTGCAGTTCCATGTTCCATGTCAAATAAAAAATATTTACCATGTTTATATTGAAAATTTGTTATTTTGATTCATTGATTTGAACATCAGGCCATACCAGTGGATTACTAATATAGAGTATACTATTTCAGGTACATCTATTGACGAAATAAATGTGCCAACAGTGACAATAACAAGGAAGGGATTAAATTATTATAAAAACAACAAAGCTGCAGGGATAAATGAAATACCCACAGAGTTCCTCTAATCAGGGAGCAAACATCTTGATAAATCCTTGCATATTCTTACACTTATAATAGATATTGTGACACAGGAAAAAGTATCAGCTAGCTCATGTTAAACAGTCCTGTGGGGAGTTTACAGACAACTTTCCATAAACTGACTAGAATCAAGTGCAATTAACAAATAGGTTGGGAACTGTTAATCCTGGGAAAGGAATGTACATCAGAAAGAATTCCACCTTTCTGGTATTGACAAAAATCTTCATCTGATCTGTCCCAATTCATGGCCATGTTGATCATCTGGATATTATAGAAAGAACTCTTACAGTTGTAGAAGAGACTTTTGTTGCATTGAAAGAGAAGCAAATAAATACAGACTTACCCTCACCCTCAGACGATGAAATATATGACATCTGGCCAGCCCTTAAGGTGAGATTACTTTTAGTACTTCCATTTTTTAGAGGGTTAAAAATTCTTAAATCTCAGATCCCAAGTAATCTCCAATAATGAAATATCAGTAGAGATAATGAGAAGGACCCTCTTGGCAAGCAGAGGTAATTTTGGTTTGAGGAAGGACATGATCAGTGGTTGCCTCCCCAAATCCTTTAAAATATTTCTCTTCAAAACTTACATCTGGCCTGTATTGACATACTGTTCTGAAACATGAGTCATCACGAAGATAGGGGTAACGACCTGATTATCTTCTAAAGGTCATTCTCGTAAATAATGTATGGAACTTCAAAGGAGAAAAACAGGTGAAGATGTAAATTTAGCAACAAAAGCTACACCCTGATCTCAAGCTACCATCAAGACTGCAGTGGTCTGGGCATTTGGCTATGATTTCTGCAAAGATATTCCTAACTTACAGTTCAAAAAGTTCTCTACAAAGCACATCCATATACATTCAAAATGTATTATGTAACAAATATGCAAAATTTACATAGTGTGAATTATAATATTTACATTTTTAATAAAATGTTAGTTTACAATTAATCTGATAATTTAAAAAAAAGTAAAAGTAAAATAAAATAAAAAATAAGGAATTGGAATAGAAGAGTATTAACAAGAAAAAATATACACTTAGGTCACTGATCTGCCCATCTGTCAGTCATATTTTCTGAATTCTTTCAATATGCTTAATGAAATCAATAAAATCATTTTTAAATTTAATAATTTGTTTTTTGTCTGAGATCAGGTTTCTTGTGGATATTATATGTTTCAGTGTGTATATGAAGTAATGTGTTGATATAGAAACTAATTGAATATCACTGATGCGCATTTTGTGTGCTCACTTCTGTCCATCTTAGGTTAACAAGTATCTTCTTATTTTTATCATATAAGCATTCAAACAAGAATTATTTTAGTTGGTATCTATGACTAATACTATTATAATTACGTTAATTTTTTTTCAGATCCTACTCAGCAGAAATTGTTTGTATCTTATTTCAAATCTTTACCTGAGGTAAGAATTAATACCTTTATACCTTAACAATTAACTAGATAATTCTACTGCTATAATAAAAAAATTCCTCAATCTGTTCATATTATTTTAATTTATGAAAAAATAAAACAGTATTCTAAAACCATTTTGGTAAATATTTTCCCTTTTAATGTTGAATATGTTTTTATTATTGTTAAATTAAGACTATTTTTACTACCATACGGACCAAGAATTATAACATCAAAATGAAAGTACCATTATAGTTTTATTTCTGTGATTGAAGTTCTCTTGATTTGATCACATTTTTCTTGGATTAAAATATCTACATTTGCAATGTTCAAAACCTTATCTTTACTACTCAAGTTATAACCCATAACTATTAATAGGACTGTGTAGATATTTGAGGGATCTTTCTATTAGAAAAAAAAATAATTGTTTCATTTATATATCTTTATTTTTATGCCTATTTTGGAATAACTATTAGCTTGAAGCAGCAGTTTGTCATTTCCTTGAAATTCCAGTTATTAAGAGATTTCTATAATACCCAAGCACAGGTGATCACTATTTGTTTTAGGAAATAATGATTGAATTTCTAAATGATGGTTTTTTATAACTGAATTAATTTAGTTTTCTTAAAATAGAAATATGTTTTATGCTGTGTATAGGTTTTCCTTAGTTGATGATATAATAACTAATAATCAGTTCTACTATTATTATTAGTATCTTATTATTATTAGTATTTGTATTAGTAATCTTGTTTCTACTATTCTGAAGATGAAGAAAACAATATTGATGCTATTTGAAAGTATGCTAAAATAAACAATTCTTTTTTCTTTCTTTTTTTCTCTTAAATTCACTAAATAATATTTCATTTGTGGGTGGTGAGACAACTAAAGACTACACTCTTTGAAGGAAAGGAAGATACTATACAATATAATGAGAGGGATATTCAAAATGTGATTAGTTTATTCATTGCTCTGCCTGAACTAAGTATTCTCACTGATTAAGATGAAGATGGGGGGGGGGGGGGACTCATTGAGAACATTGCTTCTAGACAATTATCCAATGATGCCAAAGTTCTGCTAAGGTCTTTAAATTTGTTTGGCGAAACCTGTAAAGTGTCCAAATATGCGAAGAGTCGAAAAAGAATCTGGATTGAATTTGATTTACAGAAGATTGATTATGATATGTTTGAAAATGAATATTATGAAAAATTAATAGATTTAACATCTGTAGTTATAATTATTTTTTACAGAAGAAATTTTTGCATTTTTCAGAGATCAGTCAAATAAATATGCCTGATTGATACTCTTATATTAAAGGACAAGCCATTTTTCGTTTGTGATCACTAACCACGAAATCTTCTAAACCAATCTGTACCAAATTTTAATCACATCATCTTTATTTATAGTCCCAGAAAGGTTTAGCAATAATAAAATCTACTGATTTTCAATTAATTTGTTATTCAAAAAGCGATAATATGTGAATAACAGTGAAGTTTGAAAATTGACCGATAGGTGGCGGGCGCCATTCTGCATGAGAGGTTTCAAAGCTATGGTGTTACAAGGCTAGTCCAATTGCACAACTTTTTGTCTGCACAGTTCATAAACGTTGTGTGTAGATTGGAAAAATGTGTGATTTTAAAGACGGCGGGAAGACTGCACAGTTGCAGCGATAACTGAGCTAAAGAGCATAGATTTCCTAAAACTGTGCCGACAAGTCAGCACATGTAGACGGTAGCTCCATTTTTCGATTCATATTGTTCCTCAGTTTTAATTTGTGTAGCGACAATGGCTGACCTTCGGCAATGTTCTCGGGAGTTTCTTACTACAGAATCTATTAAATTATACGAAAGATTCCCATGCATTTGGCGTATCAAATCCAAGGAGTATAGTGACAGGGATAAAAAGTGGGAAGCTTATGAGAGTTTGTGTTAGTAGAAAAATCTAAAGAAATTGATCCAACCGCAAACAAAGAAACAGTTGTAAAAAAAATTAATTCTTTGAGAAGCGTTTACCATAAAGAATTGACAAAAATGAATAAATCCATTAGATCTGGGGCTGGAGAAGACGAATTCTACAAGCCATCTCTCTGGTATTTTGATTTGTTAAATTTCCTAAATGATCAGGAGACACCAAGGCAGTCTAGGAATACCATGGATGAAAATGAAGAGTCTCTAGTTGACAAACTACCAGAACAGGTAAGAAAAAAAGTTCTTTTATATAATCACTTTACTAATTTATTTAAATACACCATTAATTGTTTAGAGTTATAAATTTATCTTGCTAAGGAACAGATCCCTCATTGTTAAAGTACTCTTTGAATTGATCTCTGACCACGATAGCATTATTCAAAATTTGGCCTCTTGTTCAATGCTGTAGGTCTTGTAATAATTCTGGGTCACATCTTTCACCTAGTTCAACAGTACATTCATAAACATTTTCCCAGTCTATACTTCCTGGGGTGCAGTTTTGGGACTTTTTGCGGTTTGTGGGGACCTTCTGTGCAAAAAGTTATGTAAAGCACAACACGCAAGAACTATAGTATCGACGTTGTCCATCTTCTAGTTAATACTTTTGTGAAAAATACGAAATCGTGGAGCCAAAATTCCGAAATTGTTTTTAACCATACGCCTCACCCAAGCCAGACAGTAATTGAAAATTCTTTGCTCCATTGTTAAAGTTTCTCGTCGATATGGTTTAAGAAGCTCTCGGCGCATAGCAAAGGCTTCATCTCCAACAAAAACATATCTTAAAACTCTGTTTAAATTCCAATGCACTGGGGTTTTGGAATTCTCAACTTGTTGTTAACAAGTTTTTCATAAAATTTAGTGTTATTTTTAACTCCTCCATCTGATATCCTACCGTTTGTGCTTATATCACAATACAATAATTCGCAAATGGCATTGGCTTTTGCCATAAGAACAACTCTGTCGGTTTTTTATAATTGAAATAATAGAACCCACTTCCTTTTGGTGGCATAATTTTAACATGTTTTCTTTCACTTGACCCCCAAACAATGAGGGAAACTTTTCAGTCTTTGGAAACTGAAAAAAATAAATTAAAAGCAAATAAAATAAATAAATTTCAACAACCAAAAACCAAAAAATAATGAAAATTACAAAGATTGATTATTATTTAATATTTCCAGGTGGAAGAAGATGTGCATGAAAGTACTACTGATGGTGCACCTAGTGAAGCGCCTGCTACTCATCCTTCCAAAGCATCGACTTCCTATTCTAGCAATATGTTATCCCGTAATACTTCAAGATTGCACTCTTCAACTTGTAAGAGAAAGAAAGTTCTAAATGATGATGGCACAACTGATATTATGAAATTGGTTGGAAAGAAGCTTGAGTCAGTACAGGTAGAGGATGCTTGTCAGATGTTTGCAAAAACTTGTTGCTAATAAACTCAGAGATGTCCCTAGTTCACAAAATGCAATAGCTCAGAAACTAATTTCTGACGTTTTATTTGTAGTGGAGTTGGGTATACTTACCAGAAATTTTTAAATTGTTGATATGACTAGACAGCGACAAGATGATTTTGGCTTAGTGAATGGACGTAATTGGCGTCACCAGAATATGCTCCAACAATTGAGAATGCCACATACTCTTTCTTCACAAGTTGGACAATACTCAACCCAGTGGAAGAAGCAGCGCCTGGTACTTCTGCCAAAGGAAAAGGACCTCTAAACGAACCGACTTCTTATCGCCCGATTTGTCTTTTGGACACTGCGGGAAAAATACTGGAAAGGGTTCTGAGTGGCAGAATAGCTGATTACAGTGAAGGAGCTAGAGGGCTATCTGATTACCAGTACGGATTCAGAAAGGGGTGATGGAGGATAGACGCAATAGATTTTTTGGTCAAATCCGCTCGAGAAGCCATCGCCGGAAAAAGATGGAGGAGAGGTGGCAAAAAGTACTGCGCCATTATCACGTTAGACATATGGAATGCATTCAATTCAGCACGATGGGATTGCATTCTGGAGGGATTGCCCAGGATGGAAGTTCCACAATACCTTATGAGAATTATCGAGAGTTATTTCTCCGATAGAGTACTGAGGTATGATACTGATGCTGGACAAAAAAACTATAAAATCACAAGTGGCGTTCCTCAGGGCTCCGTTTTAGGGCCTCTCTTGTGGAATGTGATGTATGATGCAGTGCTAAGACTACCCATGGAGGAAGGGACAGTTACTTTGGGTTTCGTGGAGGATCTTGCAATCATATCTTGTGGAAAACTGCTGGAAGGAAATTGTCTACAGTGCTAACACAGCTGTAGCCACAATACGCCAGTGGCTCTCATCAGTAGGTCTCCAGCTTGCTGATCATAAAACCGAGGCATTTCTCGTCACAAGCAGGAAAGTAAGAGGAACAATCACCCTGACCATTGGAGATTATAATATTTCCTCCCAACCATCTATTAGATATCTTGGGGTGCAGATCGACGCCAGACTAAGGTTTGATGAACATCTGCAAATATTTAGCAAAAAAGCAGCCCAAGTAATGAATGTACTTGCTAGAATCATGTCGAATATGGGTGGCCCCAGACAAAGCAGAAGGAAACTTCTGGCTAGTATGGCTAGCTCTGCTCTTTTATATGCTGCACCGATCTGGACAACCGCATTCCTAGTGCAGTCATACAACCGAAAGTTCAATAGCTGTACCGAAGAAGTGCCATTCGTGTCACTAGAGCATTCCGCACTGTTTCATTTGATGCAGTGTGTGTTATAGCTGACATGCCGCCCATTGGCTTCTGGCGGATGAACGCAACCGGATCTACCACTGAAAGTGAGAGGAACCGGGTGCTTATTGGCTCTCGAATCACCAAGTAAGAGAGAAATACTCTACAAAGAAGATTCATCATCTTCTGGAAGATGGACCCACCGTTTGATAGCAGATATTGCGACATGGATAGCCCGGAAACATGGGGTGATCATTACCTCACCCAATTACTTAATGGACATGGGTTTTTTAGGGCCTATCTGTTTCTGTTCAAACTTGACAATGCATCGTCTTGCTTGAATTGCACAAACCTTGAGGAAACAGTAGAACATGTATTCTTCTGTTGCCCCAAATTTGCAAAAGAGAGAGAAGATCTAGCTAGGACTCTGGGCCATCAGTTGGTGCCAGAAAACCTGGTTAGTCAGATGACTTCTGCCGATGAAAACTGGAATGCTGTTGCAAATTATACAGCTAACATCTGCAGAAAGCTACGTAAACAGGAGTGGAAAGGACGAGGCCTCCTTGTGCCTCAATAATTAGCAGCAGAAAATATAAAGTAGGCACATAACCAGCCCGCCCCCCGTGAAGTAATGCTTGACAGCAGTTCCGTGGGGTGGTGAAGAACAATAGGGAGGTGGTTTTTAGTGAGTAAGAATCTCACAATGTTGTGGTCTCTCACACGTTCCACTTCGTCTTATACAAGATTTTCTTCCTCCCATCACACAAAAAAAAAAAAAAAAAAAAAAAAAAAATTCCACTCCTCGTAGCAGTTACAGCGTATGCCACATAACTATGTCCCAGAAAAACAAATTACACTCACTCAGGAGTGTGAAACTATTGGGTAAATTCTGGCAGTTTCAATCATCATCCCACAGGAAGGTGATCAAGATCAACAGACACACGCAAACTACTTGTAAACATTTCAATCATACTGAAGTACTTGCATATGCATTTTCATTTTGCTGAGCCTAACTTTTGTGAAACACTGATGTAAACTTTTAAGGTTCATATAAATATAAATATTTTATAGACAATAGCATTATTACTTACCTTCATTTATTCATTCCTCAGCACCTTGAAGATAGCTTTACATGTTTCAGGAATGATTTCACGTAACGATTGTTTCGAAATGATTGTTGTGAATTCTAGATCTTTGTAACTTCTGCCAGTTGCTAAAATCTTGATTTGTTGCTCTTAGCCTTTCATGTGGTGATATTGCTGTTCTCATATAAGTATTTTCTTTAATGATATATGGTGTCACTAATTCCAATGAATAAGTATACGTGTCTATGTCCATTCTCAAGCAGTTTTGCCAATCATTAGGTTCATCAAGTAATTCACGCAGTAATCTAATATGGGAAGAATTCTGCCTTTTTAGAAACCACTTTGAACACCGGATACTTCTGAGACGTTCCAATCTTTTTTTTTAACAAGACACCATGCCAGAATTGACCAGAGTAGTACCTCCTCCATGACGATATCACACAAAACTGAGCGAAATATACAGAGATATCTGCACCATGTGGACACTCTAAAAATTGCAACATTTTCATTCAGTCTTAAGACTGTGCAGACAAAATGTAGCGTCTGGACCTGCCTTTATATAAAGCTTGAGATTGATAATAAATTTTACTTTTATTCAACTGAATTATTAAAAAAGATTTAAACATGCTCTGTGACATGTGGATTCCAGTGAAATTTAGAAATTGTCTGATATGTGGTTAGCACCATTCCACGATGGAGTTTGTAATGATGAAACTACTGTACCTTTTCTACCAAATTTTATCTAGATCATCTTCATATCAATAAATACAGAAATTAGGGACTAGATAGTGTATTGGCTTGATTGGTTTCCCATTATCTAGAAATAATAAAAGAATCAATATAATCATGGCAACCTTTCTACAGCCTATTATTTCTGTGGGAAATATCAATGCAAATTTCAAAGTGATTCTCAAATTATTTTAAAATTTCCTCAACGGCTTTCTTAAGCTATAATTACAAGGGATAAGGTGATATATTTAATTTCCCTCTTCTTAAGAGTTATTCCATTTAATTTAAATATCATTCCCAAACCATGCTCTTCACATTAAGGAGTTGGTGCTTGAATAGTTAAATCTGGAATCTAGAAGTGTAAGCTGTAGTTACCAGATCATCCCTAAGGTATAAAACCACATCTGGACTTCACAATGCATTGTTAAATTTTTTTAACACCATATTGACAGGGATAAAAAACTGTTTTCATAAAAAATACACCAACATATGTTTGGAATCACTATACATTTTAGAATTTTAAAAGTGTGCCATTAAATGCTTTTAATTGAATTGCTCTTTAGTGCTAATTTGTGGATCAGGCATATTTTTTAACCAGCATCCCCTGCCATGGCTTAGCACTCTCACATTAGTGAAGAACTTACAATTAGATTATTTGTAATTGTAACTAATAATAATAACTAATAATTGAAGTTTTATCTGTTTATTAATAAAAATCTTGTATTGAAGGATATAATTTAACATTACTTCTTCAATTAGATTTTAAGCAGTAATTTTTAACCTGGTTAAAAAAATTTCAATGATTAGGTGTTTGAAGATTCCGTAAAAGCATAATGAAACGTCCAATTTTTAATTATATGGTGGTAATGCAGATGGACAGAGACTATTAAGAAACTCTTGCAGATAATAGACTGCATCATCAGGGCTTACAACTAAATACCTTTGAATCATATTTTTGCGCACAATATCAAACAGAAAAAGATCTACATTTCAATTTAATCATTTTTATTTGTCAGGAATAATTTTATTGATTTCATCTCATTGGATTTAAATTTCTAAACATAAACATATTTAACTGTGTGGCAAAAAATGAGTACTGACATACTAGTTCCCATAAAATAAGAAGCACGTAAATAGTTTGTTTTATAGAGTACTACTGTGCTACAGTAAGGTAACTATATTTTATGTAATGTATTGCACATGAATTTCGTAATATTTTACATAGTATGTATACAATCTTATACACACACACAGAAAGTACAGTACTGTACACACAAAAAAATTATGCTGTACAGAAAGATAAAAAAATTAAAGAAAACAAAAAACTAAACATTTAGAAAATAGTCACTCATTTTTTTGGCTGCTAGATCACGGATTTTCTTTAGCATGATCAACTGAGGTAAGCAGCATTCAGGTTGTGCCGTAGCAGCGACTGAAGGCAAAAACCAACACAGGCACAATAACAACACACCCCCATCCCTCTCTCAGTTTGTGCTTACGATTCTGATTTATTTGTTTTTCCCAAAACTGCGTTCGGATTACAAAGGTTTGGATTATCGAGGCTCTTCTGTACTCTTAGAACAGTACACGATTCAGTTATACTTACTGAAAGTCAATAATAGTTTATGTCCTAGGATCCTCTTCCCTAGATAGTCACTGTATGTAAGGGAGTAAGTCAGGATGCCATGCCGGCCCCTTCATCTGACTTGAGGAAAGGAGCAGTAGGCTGATAACCTTAAATATAACTAAATTTAAAAGAAATGCTCACTCGCTCCCTGGTAAAAAAGGAGATGTTTATGATGATAAATTTAAAAATAATTTATAGAATATTATAAACTTATTTTAGGGTGATCGGTCCATTTTTAAAGAAAACAAATCAATTATTTCAGCTAGAGCAATGTCTTGTTTATTGTCTATAGGAACAGAGGAAGGGTCTTTTGTTACTTAGGTTATGTTAATGAACACATTTCATAAATTTATACACTGTCTGATCGATCCCTCTTTAAAGAAATTTTTCATTGGCTCTACAGATAAATACCACAATTTTTAATATAGTGTAATTTTGGAAGCAGAAATGTGTAGTATGGGTTACAGTTTTTGTTTAAAAAGTAATAAGAAGGATTCAGTAAAAAAAACAACTTTATTAATTATTACAGTAATTAAAAACAAATAAATAACAAACTGATTTGTCAACTATGGTTTTAGTATTTTTATTGACTTCAATATTTTTATTAGTAATTGCAGTAGTGATATTTTATAGAGCTTTTGTACTTACAAATTTAAGATTTACTGTTTTATTTGCCCAAATTATTAGGCTTTGCTCATTTCTCACTTTTTTCATACTTAAACACACACACAAAATAAATAAATAAATAATTTAAGTTTTTAATATTATTTTATTAATTAGCATGGGATTTGAGAAAACAATACTTTATGAACTGGAATAGCCGACTGACTGTTTCACAGTCTTGACAATGTCTTTAGCTTTTTCTTTAGCTTGATTATAACTTGATCCTATCGAATCTCCAATTCTTTGATACCATGCTTTTCCAGTGGTTCCTCCTGGTACAGTCCCACTAGAACTAGAACTACTATTGTAGGTGGATACTGTCCTTTGAGAATAATAGCTTGCTCCACTATTTGCAGGTCTGCTTGGTGTCATTTCTGCATAGCTTCCTTGTTGCTGACGTTGTTGATGATTAGTTATTGCTATATCTTTATCTAGTTCTTTTAAGAAATCATCAATTACTTTTTGTCTGTCTTGAGAACCACCTGATGAACTTGAAAATGAAAATTGTGCTCCTGATGTATGTGTTCTTTGTATTGGCTGATCACTAAAGTATGCCTTCTCTCCACTATTGACAGAGTAACCTTGTTTATATCCACCAAAATGAGAAGAATGCTGGCTCTGTTCCTGGTAACCATAGTTTTGTGATATTGGTTGACTACTGAAACCTTGATTTTCATAGAGATGTTGAGATTGTTTTTTGGAATACATACCTTGAGAGGCTGGTGGATAATTCAAACCATATTCTTCCTTACGGGTTTCCCAGGTTATTTTCTTGTTTGGAGTCATGCTTTCTTTATTTAATGCTTGTTGATTTGCAGTCAAATGATCTTGTACTTTGACTGCGTGATGTACAGTAGTTATAGTTTTTCCAAAATTTTCCTTCATAAATTTATCTTCATAGCTATCTTGTTGAGTTGACTTCTGTTTAGAGATATCTTCCATTCCAAGCTGTAGAGCCAATTCTTCTGCCTTTTGTTGTAGTTTTAAATAATTTTGTTTTTGGTATGTATTCAAGGTTTCTTGTTCATTACTTCTAGGTGTTGTAGTTGAATCATACTTCTGATAGTATATTGGGAAATCCTTTAGTTCACTCTTGGGAGTCTGTTTTAGTTCTTTGTAGTGTGATTCATGTTGATTGTATGTTTTAACATAAGATGTGTGCTCATTATATTTTGGTGCTTTGGTAGAAGTAACTATTAATTTTAAAGGAGAAGCGCTTTTACTGAGTTCCAAGTCGAATGATGTTTCTTCTCTTTGACCTAATTTCAATCTTTCATTGTCAGACATTATTTCTTGTTCAAGATATTGGCCTAAGTTTTCTGAATTTTTTCCAATTTCAAGTGTTTCTTCATGTTGTCCTATTCCCAAATCACTAGTTTCAAACTGGCCAGTATTTTCTTCTTGTTGGCCTACTTCAAAAAAACCGGCTTCCATCTTTTGGTCCCCTGCAGTTTCCTCTATTTGCCCCTCTGGAGGGTTTTGAACAGGTTTTGTTGGAAAGTTATGACCAACCACCACAGTTCTGGTTACATTTTCCTTGACAAGGATGTGTGGTTGGTTATTAGAACTTTCTCCTATTTCCAAACGTTCTGTCCTAAGATGATGCTCGAATGGCTTCTGTGCTGGTTTCTTGACCTCAACTGTACTAGTGTTTATATGTCTCTCCCATGTATGAACATGTTTTCCTGTTAAACCTTCTTCAGTTTTCCCCATTTCAAAGGAACCAGTTTCCAACTGCTGACCACTGATACTTTCAGGCTGTTGGCCAATTTCCAAACTGCCAGAAATAAGTTGTTGTCCTAAATCTTCTGAGTGTTGTCCATATAGACTCTCTTCATGTTGTCCTTCCTCTAATGACCCAGTATAGCTTTGCTGACCTACTGGGGCAGGCTGTGGAATGAATGAAGTACTGTAATATTTTTGTGGTTCGATTGCCTGGACTTTTTTTTCTAATTTGACTTCTTGGCTATAGCTCTCATGTTTTGTTTCATGTCTGGACCCCGTACGTATATTTTCAAAACCAATATTAGTTGTCTTGATAGTAGTTGGTCCAAAATCAATGTCTTGGTACTTTCCAAAATCTTTTCCTCCAATATCCATTGTTTCATGCTTTTGGCTCTGATGTTCATATGTATGTTTATTAGCATTGGTTTCTTTTTCTGGAGACCCATAGGAAATTACTCTTTTTTCATAATACTTGTACCCTTTTTTATTATCATCTACTGGTTTAATTTTTAATGTTTTCACTATTTGAGAATGATGTGTGTTCAAGTCTCCTTGCTTCTGGCCAATGTCTAAATCTCCTCTTTGATGTTGTTGCCCAAGGTCTTCTATATGTTCACTATATGTGCAATCTTCTTTTTGGCCACTTATTTGTTGTTGACCAAACTGATCCATGTCTGCTTCACTTATCTGCTTTTGTCCATAGTAGCTTTCTCCTTGTGTAATTGTAGAAACAGCCTTTGGTAACTGGTGGTATAAGCCCTTATGCACTTGCTTAAGATACTGTTCCGTTTGTTCATTTAAGTTCTCTTCATGCTGACTTCCATAGGAATTCTCTTCTTGTTGTCCAGTTTCTAATCCCCTTCCGTCTAAATGACTTGATCCATAGAAACTAGTGTAAGTAGTTGGCTGTCGATAAACTTTGACTTGCTGTATAACATAGGTCCCAGGTTTAACTCCTTCTACATTTATTCCTTGTCCTGTTAACAAAGGACTTAAGTGGCTACTTTGTGTACCACTACTTTGAAATTCACTCTGGTGAAAAGCTGATTGACTGCCTCCTGAGTATTGGTTGAAACCACTGGAATATGAAGGAATATTTTCTAATCTATAGTATCTCTCAGGAGTTACATGACTGCTAAAATGCGAGCTTTCAACATATTTTTGGGGTGAAGTTTCATATGTGGACAACGGGGACTGACCATTGCTGTAAGAATATTCTTTGTGATGCGCTGAGTGGTGTTTATCTTCACGATAATAGTATGGTGACCCATATGCAATCTCTATTAGTAATAATATCATACAGTAATGTAACTTCATGATTCCCTGAAAAAAAGAGAAAAATTAAAAATCACTAATGTACTTAAAACAAAAATCACAATGATAAAAAAATATTTTTTGCTATTGTTTATTTGTTTCTAATAAATATTCTATTAATATTAATATTTTAACTGTAAATTATAAATATTCATTCATGAAGGAGCTATTGTTGTTTATATTATGTTTATGTCCTAGTGGAATGTGTGAATAACAAATCAAAAGTTATGCTCCTTAATTAATTAGCACTTGAGGAGGACACTTCTGCCAAAATTATTTATTTTTAATTAATAAAGAAAAAAAAATTTACATTTTCATCCTGTAGCCTATTAACATTATGTACACAAACAAAAGTGGATAACATTTATAGTGGGAGTGGAATTTATTTATATGCCTCACAACAGTAAACAAGAAAACCTTTTTATGTTTTTGAATTTTTTAACATTGTGACCTGTTAAAAGCCTTAAGAATTAAGTAATTATTAAGAAATAGAAATCTTAAATGACAATACCAAAGCATTGAATGAAGGCCATAAAAAGACTCTAGAAAATTAAAAAATCTTCAGAAATTAGAAATTAACCATCCTGATAATCAAAACATAAATTAATTACATTGTCAACTCTGACAGTAGTTCAAAATTTAAATAAATAAAAACAGAAGTTATATGATATTGAATTAGTTGAAGTAATAGACAGTTGATAGAATTCAAAGAGAATTCCATGTCTTTATGTTTAAAAAATTAAGATAATTTGGAACAGGGTAACTTTATCACTGGAACGAGACCGTACTATGAAGAAAATGCCAAGCAGTTTTTTTTATTATGTCAATAGTTGACTATTTGAAATAATTTTATTATTTGAAATTCAAGTGTCCAGAGAATGCATTCAAGTCAGTAAAATAAATACATTTATGATGAAGAAGTAGTCTTATACCCATTTCATTTGATGAGTGAAATCGCTTATCATTCACAATTGTGATTAATCAAAAAACTACCTGATGTTTATTTCTGTATCTTTATAAAAATTTTCAGTTGTATAAAAAATAATCTAGCAAGATTTTTTTTCGTTTAACAGAAACAAAGATTTTGATTCTGTGTGTAATTGTAAGAATTAGTTTTTTATTTTACATTTTTATTTAGTTTGATTAAAATATTTGCTATCAATCACACTGTCTGGTATTACACAATACTGATTACAAATGATTACTTCCTATCTGTTTTTCTCAAGAGTTATATTCAGGATCATAGTTATAATTTATTATCATAGTTCTTACAGTGATCAGGACAAAAAAAAAATTATTATTGTAGAAATGTGAAATCCTTCTTATTTTGTCAGATAAAATTTAAAAAAATATAATTAAACTAAATAAAATTAACAGACACAAATGTGTAATCAGTTATAAAAAATAACTTTGATTAACTTAACTGAGATCTATTTATAATCATTATATAATATATTGCTTTACGACAAGTTTTTATCATTTTAAATTAAGTATCATTTAACATATATACAGAAGAAAAAAAAACCTTTTAATTATTATTTTATTTATACCCTTAATATCATATGAGGTTTGTTAGATGATTTGAAATTGTTGAAATTCAAATGATACTTTGACTTGCACAATCTCTCCATTTATTGAAATTTGTTTGATGAAACCTTTAGGCTACCAACATCTTTCTACTTCAAATACTTTTAAAAAAACCTTTTAATTTACATAGACATTAATTAATGTATTAAAACGTTTCAAAAATTATTGAACTTAATGGTTCTTGAAAAAAAATTAGATAAAGATTGTTATATTTCATTAAGGGCTCTCATGAAGTTTTAAATACTTGGAATAAATCTATGTTAAATTTTTAGGGTTTAAAAAAAAATTAAACAGTCTAACATATATTTATGTACAAATTTTATTTTTAAATTGCCTCAGATTATGTTGTTAGTAATATAATGTAATAAAATATAAGAAAATTAACTTACCCTTGAAAATAAATTTTATTCTGGGGCCCTCATGCTCTAAGGACCGTACACCATTAAAATAGTACCCATTCATTTTCAGTCGATTTTTACTTTCATAAAACTGAATGTGTTGTGATTTCTCTTATACTCTTATTATACAACTATTTATTTTATCATTCTAAAGAAATTATTTTATTTTATTTGAATAATGTCATTAATTTTATCTCACTTAATTCTTTTTAGATTTTTGTGATTATGAAATGTTTCTGTTTTTATTAGTAATGGTGACTTGTGACTTTTTTCTCTTTGATTATTGAAGGAAGTAAAGGTAAAGTTTTTTTATTTCAATAAATCAACATCTGTCACTAATCTTGTGATAGAAGGATATTATTTATAAAAGTTTTTGTTTAATTTCATTCTCAGAAATATTTAACCAATCTAGAACATGGGGAAAAAAATTATATATCTTTCTAAAAGTATTCCAGCTATTTATCTGTCAAAAATTATTTAAATATATATAAAGTTTGTAATTTAATGGAACTAATAGTGTCTATGCCTGATAGAGATCTTACCTTCAAACTAGTTAACACGCTGTTGTTATTGAGATCCACGAAACACTGAGTTATCAATTTTTCAGGAGTCGTCCTTATACATCTTGTTAAAGAAGAGGGGGAACCAATTGCGATTCCTTGGTTTCTTTGTTTATCTTGACTGATTAATTTATTTATTTTTAATCTAAGTATCATTGACCTATTAGTCTCTCATCTGATATTTCTATTTTATTGCTTTGCTGTATTAATGAAATATTTGCCTTTGACTGTTTGTTATCAAAGGTGGTTAGCTTTGTTATTATTATTTCTTCACAAATGTTCTTGCCCAAAAATCAGAAACTTCGTTATTGAGTATTAGTGATCCTTGCCAACATTAGTTTGAAATTATCATAGTTTTCTTATCTTTTTTTCTTTCTCCCCTATTTAATTGTCATTTAGTGCCATTCTTATGTCATTTTTTTCAGTTTACTGTTATTAGAATATAATATTTTTTTCTCAATATGCTTCAAATGTTTTAAATTATGTCCATAAAAGACAGGTCACTGTTCCCTGTTATGTAGTCATTGGTTTATCTTTTTATTATTTAACTATTTAAATAGATAATAAATCAAAAAGGATTAAGTATCTGTGCAACAAGCTTTTTCAATTTACAGAAATTTTTATTTAGACATGAAAAAGTGCTTGGTAGAGCCTGTATATTTAAAATAATGCTCAGGTACAACTTAGTTGAATATTGCGGATTATGGTGAAGTTCAATTTTAAGCTCTCTTACTTGGTGTTCCTCCTCATCTTTCAAACTTGATCATTCAAAAGGCTAAAATTCAAATTTTAGGTTCTGTAATCACCATTTACCAAACATGTTACCAATTGATTACTAATTTTATAGTATGATTAGTAAGCTACTGTAATTATAATGATTATAATTAAAAATGTCTTCCTTCACAATCTGCTTTAATTCCAAGCTTGTAAAAGTTAGAAATTAAAATTTTTATTAAGTTGATTGATTTAGGGAGCAATAGTGTTAGGTTTAGTTACTACAAACAGACATCATTAAATTTACTACAAAATTTACATATCCACCTGCTAAATGTGTTAGTGTTGATTCACTATGTACTCAAGGGTTTAATAAAGTTTTTAGTATAGTAAATTTGTTTTGTTTTGTTTTTCTATATAAGTTCTAAACAAGAACATGAAGAATCAATCAAATTTTATTTAAATTTCGTTGTTTTTTTTTTGTTTTTTTTGTGAGTTAATTGAATGTTATACACGAAATGTATGGCAAGAAAAGAGGAAAATGAACACATTGTTATAATCCATTATGTCTTGGTGAATTTTGAATTATATCTTATGGATTATATATAATCTTTTTGTAATAGACTTTCCTAGGTTATACTCCAGATGCGACGTGGAGAAGATCATGATGTCGCCTGGTAAGACTGTTAAAGACCTTTTCCAGTCTTTCAACTCCCAGTTCCTAACGAACCAGGGTGCGTTAACCGGCATTCGTAATATTCTGTTTTAGAATGTCAGTAGTATTTTTTTTTGTTTAATTTTGATGTGTTACACCTGACAGGACAGGAGTAGGTCAGTAGGGGCCGCAACATGGTTTTGTAGACTAAGATAGCAGTTCTGTCTACAACGGAGCAGTTTATTGACGGAGTAATGATTTTCTATTTTAAAGTGGATACAAAAGTATAAGTTTTGAGTTAGCCTTTTGTAGGGCAGTGTGTCTCCAAGTCAGTCTGGTGCTAAGATGTACTCCTTGGTAACGCACTACATGTTCTTTAGGATTCTAGGGAATCGGGAGGTAATCAAGTCGAAGTGTTAATCAGATCGGTGAGGTTGAAACACCGTAAAGTAAAGTGTAGATTTTCGCTACCTTCTTCGATGCGTTTAATACAAGTTTTCACTTTCGGAACCATTGTGGAGGTTGTTGTCTTGGGAAAGGAGTGCTGTGTCATCAGTGAATGTAGCAATAATTGAATGGGTTCGCCGAAAAACGTTCTATGCGACAAAATTAGCGAAGTGGCTGCTGCCACATCTAAGAATGATCCCGTGGTAAATTTTGTTGCCTCTAAGTCACGGAAATATTACTTTGACGACTATTTTGGACGTGCCGACCATTGTGAGTTGCCGAGTGGTGAGTTTTGAAGTCATCGTTAACTATGAAAATAGTGACTACAAAAACACTGGACATGCTCCTGAAAGGAAGTAAGTGTATGGTCCTTTCTATTATTATTAGAATTGGAGGAGAAAGAATACGTCAAAGTGAGGTTGTCACTGAGGGTGTGATCAGAAGAAATTTAGACATAACGCCTCATTTGGACTATCTAGTCAATACGGTGGTCCTATCCTAGAACGTACTTAGTCGTTTGGGGGATGCCTCGTGGAGATTCAGATACCCATCGACAATGGCGATATATTAAGAATTGATTCTGGGAATCCTACAGTGTGTGTCCCCCGCCTGGTACCAAAATCTCTCACGCAGACAGGTAAGTAGGCTGGCAATATTTCGTCAGAATTCTCCGCTATGAGTCACGAGGGCATGCAGATCAGGTCTCTCATGAGGTGGTGCAGTTCTTAACAGGAGCGATACCTCTTGGCCTTGTTCTGCGAGAAGACGAGCTTAAATTTTAATGAAATGAAAAAGCTCAGTGGGACTACCAGATAAACTCAGGTCTTTGATTATTGCGAATCCAAGGAAATGGATGGAGATTATCCAGGAGGCTACAATAGAAGAATGGAACAGGCAGTGGTTAACTTGTGTTCACCCAAATTACTGGATCTCACAGGACATGGGGGGCTTTCGTGACAAGCTCTAGAAACTTGGACCCGATGTGTGATGGCTCTCAGATTTGGTATTCCGTGGTGTCAGTTAAAAATTAAATGAAATGTACGATAATTGTTTTCCTCTAGCTGTTTTTTTAAACATACTTTGGTAAGCCATTTATATACCAGGTGTTCAATATACGATGGGAGGGCCATCTGTTGACATTTTTTCGAATTCTTCCTAAAAGCAATGGTGTTTTTAGCAAACTTCATAGGAATAAATATGAAAAAACGTTTTTCTTTCGTTTAAACCAAGCACAATATAATGTTACTATGGCTAATACTTCTTACTATACAGGTTATTCAATATTCAAGCTAAATAAAGGTATCGCGGGTTAAAGTTTTTAAAAAGTTTTATTTTGAATGACATACATTGACTTCAATTACAAGTATACAAGTTATAACGTAACAGCAAGACTAAGGGGCATAGTATGACTATACGTCTCAATGGACGCGTACACAGGGTGTCTAATAGTCGGGAATTTCGTGTGGTCGGGAATTTACAGAAAATTTGCGAAAGTCGATAAAAAGTCGTGTTTAATGCTAACATTTTCAGACTTTTTTCAGTTTTTTCTCAATATGTCAGTTAAGGAAGCGTCTGATTGGTATAGTTACTCCACATACTTTTAAAGTAAACTAAATTTAATACAAATTGAGATCAGGGTGAGCTCTATATAGCAATTGGTTCCCAAGATACAGGGATATTATCTTCGAAAAGAGGCCATTTCCCCCCCCCCCTCAAAAACTGATGTTTTTTCAATATGGTCACTTATTTTGTGAAATATCTCCTGAAATACATCATTTGAGAGCAGAATGGTACCTGTGGGCCCAGCGGTTATCTCAAATATGGCAGATTACAAAAAACAGTCAAAAGTGGGTTCCAAATCAATAGTTTTAAAGCTGTAGGGGACAATGCACTACACCGCGAAAACACGTTTTTCTGTACTTATTTAAATCTAACTCCAAAACTATTTGTCCGATTAAAAATTTATTTTTATGGATATTTTAAGTAGCAAAGTATTCATAGATTGATTTGTTTAGATTATTATTGAAACACCCTTAAAATATCGATTGGATAGAATTTCTAAAAAAAGTTTTGAAAAAGTCGGGAATATGTCGGGAATTTTTATATCTGAAATTGGTAGACACCATGGTACAGAATGTCTACCCAGGCTAGGTGGAGGCAGGTTTATATCGGGTACGAAGAGGGATTATCATACAGTTGTTTATTTATATTTCTAATACCATTTAGGCATACTTAACTCCTCCCCCCCCCCTCCCCCCGAGTTCCAAGGTCCCCGATGGAACAAGTACTAACAGTTATCTTAGTGTACACAAGTTGTTGGACTTAATACAATTAAAAATAAAGGACTGGACCTGATACATTTCTTAATGCTCTAAGGATTTTATACAAAACAAAAAGATTAGACTTTGAATATCTCTTGTGTACTAAATTAGGATTTATACTATTTGTATAGGAAAAGAATGATAATTTCCGATGCTCGAGAAAATGGACTGTATGGGAAAATATCAAAACGAGGTTTCGCACCTTTGGGGAAATATTATTGAGAAGGTAGCATAAACAAATAATACATAAGAAACTTCTCACCTTGTTATTGACGCCGACGGTCTGTACGGAGGCCTCCGATATCGTATGGCGAATGCTTCTCCCAAGCTGCAAAATCTGTTCAGGCTCTCCTCCTCTTATATCACCACTCATTAAGGGAAGAACTAAATCTTTACTGACTGGCACAGGAAATAAGATCACTTTTAAAAGAGGAATAGGGTCCTGGAAGACTATTTTGTCTTGGTCAAAAAAGTGATGGAAGACTATGAGGTCTTGGGCAATTTAAATAGGTGCGTACTGGAGCACAGATGCTAGAAGAAAAAGGAATATTCTAGTAGGGATTAACGCAGATAAGGGCTAGTTGCACCGGAAATTCATAGGGTGCATCTATATACGATATACAGTAGACGCCGCTTATAAGACTCATGGGTTATAAGGTTCAGTTAATTACAGAGGTATATCCTTACTTAATACGATGGCTAAATTATTTACCAGCATCATTGCGAGGAGAATAATGCTATGGGCGGATTCTCAGAATCTAATGCCCGAAGAGCAAGCAGGATTCAGGAACGGAAGAGGCTGCATTGATCATATCTTCACTCTTTCGGCACTAATCGGAATAACGTTCAAAACTGAAGGAAGATATCTATATGCCACGTTCATTGACCTCAAAAAAGCCTTTGATTCAATTAATTACGGACTCCTTTGGCGAAAGCTTATTACCCTAGGAAACGGAGGAAAAATTGTCAAAATTATTAAAATGTTGTACGACAATGCATCAACCCAAATTTCAGTTAATGGACAACTTTCAGATGATATCGACCTTAGGACTTTTACAGGGCGAAAGTCTGAGCCCAACCTTGTTCTTGCTATTTATCTCCGACATCGTACAATTCTTCCATGACAAAGGAGCAGCAGGTGTAAGCATAGATACATTACATGAGGTGACTATGCTCCTATTAGCTGATGATATCATCTTATTGAGTAATAGTTGGCATGGAGCACAAAGAACATAAAAATATTTCAGGAGTATTGCAGTAACAATTCTCTTACATTAAATGAAATAAATCCAAAACTCTTGTCTTTCATAAATCTCCAAGGCTTAAACAGCTCAAACGTTATACTGGCATGATAAGAAATTAGAGTATATAAAAAGGTATACTTATTTGGGAGTTCCCTTCACATCATCCGGAAAATTTAAGCAAGCATGTGAACACTTTACTCAGAAGTCATTAGTTGCATCCGCAAGAGTCATAGACATACTGAAAAAAGGGAAAAGTGACTCTTGGGAAACAAAAAAAGCTTTATTTAACTCAATGGTTTCATCAATATTGCTTTATGCTTCTGAAGTATGGAGCCCCAATTATCTTGAGGCAATCGAAGCGGTCCAACTTAAATTTTGGATTAAATTTGGATGGCCAAGGAATACCCCAAACTATATAGTCCGTCTCGAAACAGGAAGAGAACCATTAGGCATGAAAGTGGTAAAAAAGATGACAAATCTATGGACCAAGCTCGAGTTTATGCCAGAAGAGCGACTCCCAAAACTCTGTTTTAATAGACTAAAATCACTAGACAAGGATAAGCCTGACATAGACTTTAACTGGGTGTCCCAATTTAGAGCAATAGCCGAGCTAAATGCCTTTGCAGAAGAGCTTTCTGTTCACAATACAAACGGACTTCTTCGATACAAAGGCGACATACTGGAAAAAGCACATAACCAATATTTCTCAGCCGACATTCAAAGAACTTTAAATTCAACTAACTACCCTTTATATAGAAGTCTATGCAGTTACAATACTCCCAATCCCGATAAGTACCTTACATTTAAAGTTCATATAAAGAAATTGAAATGTGTCAGCCAATTAAGAGTTGCTCATTCAGAACATATCATAATTAATGGAAAAAACACAACTTTTTTGTTCAAGTCACAAGAAATCTGTATATCTTGCAATCAATTTATCTACAATAGTCTACACCACATTCTCCTTCACTGCCCAGCTCACAATGAACATAGACAACAATTTCTTCAACAGTTCATCTTAGAATCTTCTGATAACCAAAGTATCGAAGCTATACTCAATATTGACAGTGTAGAGAAATTACATAAAGTTTACTATTACCTGATGGGGCTCCAAAATGTGCTAAATCGTTTATTATAGACCATTTTCTATTAAGTGTCTGTTTTCACTTTATCTTTAAAGTGAAATTTTTGTTAATTTATTTTTATTGTTTCTATCATAACACCAATTTATTCTCCATTCTATTATGTTTTGAAAACCAGAATGTATTAGTGAATCAAATTTTATTTATTTTATTAATTATGAAATGATATGTACATTAATTGTAATTTATAGCCAAGCTAGGCTCTATTTGTATGGGGAAGCCCCCAAAGACAAATAAAAAATATCTATCTATCTAGTTTTATATAAATAAAAAGATTAAACCTTGTACGTTTCTTAAGTAGGATTTTATACAGTTGACAACTTCCTATAAACAAAAGAATTTGACCTTGTTAATTTCTTACTACTAAGTTAGGACTATATTTGGAAAAATAACATGTTTATACATTACATAGTTCCTTACATACTAAAGTACAATTTTCTCTGAAACAAACAAAAAGATAACAGAATTTTCCCTAATAATATACAACACAAATACATTATTCTGATACAAAAGGAAAATTAAAATAAGAGTGTTTGAATTAGCTTCTTCCATTACAAATAATAATTCTAAATTCAAAATTACACAATTAAAACAAGAATATTTTAAATCAAAATAATAATTCAAATACTCTTCTAATTACAGTTCATAATAATTTCAAAATAAAATACTTACTTTCCGTAATTATAGATTACATAATGAAAACAATTAAACAAAATAATAGTATTACAGTGAATATTACAATAAATTTTACAATTATGAGGTTTGACCACATTATCGTGAAATAAAATAATAATTCAAATAATTTTCTAATGTTAGTTAATATTGAACACGAATAATCACAATACGAAAGTACGACTTTATTTAAATAAATTACAGCATTGCAAGTTGGTTTAGTATCAATACATCTAATTCCTTATATTAATAAATAAACATTTCTTCTTAATGCAGTTATATTTATTAAACAAAAAGATTTTTAAGTTATTTTAATATTATTATTTAAATTAAAATTAAATATTTTTACTCACAATCAGATCCATAATCTGGATCGTCCGAATCATAATTATCAGAAGTGTCCGAAGTATTTACGCGAAGAGATTCATTATCGTCGTCTGAAATAAATCGTTTATTTTTTCTCTTTTTCCTATTGGGCCTTTTAATGTTGTCTATATGAGTTTTAATAGGTCTTTTGTCTTTTACTAGAATATTTATTTTTTTAAACTTATTTCTACATTTTATTTTTGACTGATTGTGGTGAGTATTTTTTAAATATTCGATATCTCCTAACTGTTTTTGAATGTCTACGGGATCTTCTCTATTTTCATTGTTTTTCCGTTCTCTTTTCTTTTTCATTATTTATTTTAGTCCTAATTAATTTATGTTGTAGTTCCTGGTCTCTATGGTATTTTAGTAAGTATTTTTTATGGTATTTTTCTGTCAGGTTAATATTTTTGTCTGATTCTAATTTAGTGGTTCCAAAGGTAATTTCGTTTGGAGTTAATTTTAATTTATTATTTAAAGTATTATTATAGCTATGACGGCTAATCTTAGTTTTTGTTGAGTCGAATATTTATCTCTCTCCTGTCTTATTATTCTTAATTATTCGTTTAAGGTAGAATGGACTCTGTTCAATTATCCTTAAGAGTTTGAATGATTAGCAGACGTGTAATGTAAAATAATATTATTTTCTTCACAAAATTGTCTAACTAAGTTATTCTTCATCTCAGTCCCTTGGTCTAATGTGATTTGTAACGGTGTGGGAAAATATGTCATAGTTACTTAGTGCAGATATTAATTGCGTTCTTTGATTGTAAAGTTTGGGCAAATAAAAGTTTTGAAAATGTGTCGACTGCTGTGAAAATTATTGCATTGTTAAAATTAAAAATATCAATCAATAATTCCTGAAACGGTCTTTCTGGTGTTGATGTAATCTGAATTTTTTTTTTTATGGGTTTACGATCATATTTTGTTATTTTACAAGTGTCACATTTATTAATATATTCCGCTATTTTATTTTGCATCGCTAGAAAGTAATATTCCTCTTTAAGTTTTTCAAAAGTTTCATTTATGCCTCTATGTTTAGTTTTACCCAAATGATATGTATCTATTATTTCTATTTGCTCGTTTGGATTTTCGACGTCATTTACTATTCGTTTATATTTTTTCAATTTAACCGGCGGATACTCTGTTTCGACTATTTGTTGAATTGTTTAAAAATATTCTTCATACAAAGTTACGGTTATTTCATTAGGAGATTCGCAGATTATTCCGTATGTTTTATTTGGTTCAAGAATTAGCTGTAATAACGGGGCAATGTCCGATTTTCCATAAACGATTAGTTCATATCTCCCTTTTCCAAATGGTTTAGTGAAATTAATTTTTGTTTTTCCCCTTTTAATGACTTTTTTTTTTTTCTATATTAATGCATTTTTCCTGTTCACAAATTCGTACTTGTTCATTACTAGGTTCCTGGGAATGGATTGTCTCTAAATCTTCTTCCGATGGTACTTCTAGGTCCTCTATTATTGCTTCATATTCAAAATTGTTTTCGTCCGCTATTTCCTAATTTAATAATTGTTCGATATCCATTTCTTCCTCATCGCTGGTGTGATTTAATTCGTCAATTCCTCTGGAAAGTGCCTCGGCCACGTAATTAGTCTTTCTCTTAATATGTTTTATGTCGAATTCGAATTCCTGTAATTTCCAAATCCACTTCATAATACGGGTTTACCATTTTTCATTGTGAATATCCATGTTAGGAGTTTATGATCGGTACATAAAAGAAATTTTGTACCGAACAGATAAGGCTTAAAGTTGGCAGATAAAGCTGGGTTGCCCATACAACTCTAATAGCTCTTTTTTTATGGGATTATAATTGAGTTCGGAATTTTGTAGTACTCGAGAAGCAAATGCTACCGGATGTTCGATTTCATTTTCATCTTTTTGTGAGAGCACAGCTCCAATGGCTTTATTCCTGGCATCTGTCGTTAATATAAAAGGTTTTTCCCAATCTGGGTATTTTAGAATCGGTGTGTTACTCATCATTTCTGTTAGGGTTTGACATGCTTCCTTAATTTCCTTTGTACCATATATTTTAGTTTTTAGTAAATTTGAAAATTTTTGGTCTAGTAATTTTAGCATAATTTTTAATGAATTTTCTATAGTACCCGGTCATGTCAAGGAATTGCCTTGTCCTTTTTTCATTACGCGGAATGGGGAAATTTAAAATTGCTTCAATTTTTTTTTCAGTCTGTTTTTAATCCGTCCGGGGTTACCACGTAGCCTAAAAAAATTAATTCGGTTTTAAAAAATTCAGTTTTATCTAATTGTATTAAAAGATTATGTTGTTTTAAGGCTTCAAATACTCTTTTCAAATCTTTTAGGTGTTCAAGTTCTACAGACTACATGTTCAGCGAGGGCTGAGCGAGATGGGACTCTATACGTTCTAATAATAATTTTATTTTTTCATCTTTTTCTTCTTCTATTGTGTGAACCCTATTGGATACTGTTTTCATCGAAACCGTATTTGAATCTATTTCTTTTTGGGGTTGTAGTCTAAAATTTCTCGAGGGCGGTTTATTAAAAAATCGATGTTGTGACTGAGGGTCGGTCCTATTGCTGATTATATATTGGGGTTTGATATTCAATAGGTCAATGTTGTTGCCGGAAGTTGTGCTGATTATTATAGGTATTAAAGGTTGGACTTTGTTCGCGCTGATACTCATGTGGTCGATAACTCTGGTGATTATTATGATTATTAAAAGATGAATATTGTTCGCGATGATATTGTTGGGGTCGGAAATTTTGGTAATCGTAATGATTATTGAAATTTGTTTATATTCCCGATTTTTATAGTTGGGTTCGAAATTTTTCTTTTTATAGTTATTTTGTGCCGGACTGTTTTTAGCATGTTTCTTATCTCCATAAATTCTATGGACAATGTGAGCCGCACTATTTCTTAATATCTCTTCGAGGTCTTCTAAGGTATCGAATTTAATATGGTAAATGAAGTCAGTCAATGCCGGATGTAAACTATGAACTGAGTGGTGTGAGATTTGTTTATCGTACCTATTAATTTCGTCCTGTTTATCAATTATTTCATTATCCGCATATATACGGGCGTATAAGTCACATCTTTTTTGTCCCAGTCTTTCTAAAAAGTCAAGTCTAAAAAGGATAATAAAGGTATCGCGGGTTGAAGTTTTTAAAAAGTTTTATTTTGAATGACATACATTGACTTCAATTACAAGTATGCAAGTTATAACCTAATAGCAAGACTAACGGGCATAGATAGTATGACTATACGTCTCAACGGACGCGTACAGAATGTCTACCCAGGCTGGGTGGGGGCAGGTTTATATAGGGTAGGAAGAGGGATTATCATACAGTTGTTTATTTATATGTCTAATACCATTTAGGCATTCTTAACTATATATATAGATTGGATACTAGCATCCCCTGTCACGGCTTCAAAGAACTAGATAATTTTACCTAATAAATGAGGTATGCAATTAAGTATTATTTCTTCTATGATATTTTTGATGCATAGCAGAAATTTTTAACATGGTTAAAATTACAATGATTAGGTAGTTGAAAATAATGTAAAAGTATAATCAGACATACAATTTTTAATTTAATCTATGAGTTGGTTATCTAGGTGGACAGAAACTTTTGCAGATAATGGACTGCTTTATGAGTGCTTACTAAAAAAGGTCCATAATTCATATTTTTATATACAATATAAAAAAGCAAAGGATTGACATTTTGATTCGATAATAATTTTTAGTCGGTAGAAATAATTTTATCGATTTTAATCTCTAATCATAAAAGTATATGAAAGTGTGGCAAATCTCGTTTCTACCACTCAACATTGTACATTTAAATTTGGATTATTGTAAATTTTATAATGGCTAAACCTTTCTAGAACTATGAAAATGATATTGTTAAAATTTGGTACTGCTAGTTCAGTAGTTTTACCATCATAAACTCAATCGCGGAATGGTGTTAACCACATATCCCTTGAGTTTCAAATTTCACTGGGATCCACATGTTGCAGCTCATATTTAAATCTTTTTTAATAATTTAATTAAATTATGTATATATATATATATATATATATATATATATATATATATATATATATATATATATTAAGTAAATTTTATTATCAATCTCAAACTATATAACACTGTACGTTTGTAACCTCTCATATAGAATGGTGCTCGCCACCTATCTGTCAATTTTCAAACTTCACGGTTATCCTCATATTATCATTTTTTAAATAAAAAATTAGTTAAAAAATTTATTATTGCTAAACAATCCTGGAGCTATAAAGATGTAGTTAAAATTTGGTACGTACAAATTGGTTCAGTATTTGTCACAGTTATAGATCACAAACGAAAAATGGCTTGTCATTTTATATAATAGTATATATTATTATTAATTTAAAAACTGTGGTAATTGTTATTCTTCATAATTTTTGTTTTATAACTTTTATTATTTTAAATATTTTATTATCACTATTATTAGTCGATTAATTTATTTTTATTTAGATTGTAGTAATCATAATATTCAATCTTCCCAGTCATATCTTTTTTTATTATGGCTGCTGGACTGCTGTTTTTGTTTGCTCATTATAATTAATCTTAAATAGGCAATAGCCCAAGAATATTGATTTTTTCTTTCTTTCTATCCTACTTTAATTCTTGAAATTATCTGACTAAACAGTTCCATTTTTTATCATTTTTTTTATGGGATAGATTTTATAGTATTGCAATTAAATTCTCATAGCAGAAAGAAGTATTTCTGTATTGAAATTTTGCTATTGATTTTATATTAGACATACTTTTTTTACTTTCTTGTTTAATGAAGGATGTTTTCACTCATTAAGATTTCACTGATCTTCACAAAATTTATGGTTTTTAGAATTGTTTTTGTGTTATTGAATCCATATAAATAATAAGGTCATTCTAATCTTAAATGTTTGGAACCTTCTTCCATTTCGATTGAATAATATCAAAATAGAACACGTTATAAAATTTCCTTATGCCTTGTTCACCATGGGTCATGACCTTGTTCATAGATAAGGATCATGACCATGAATTGAATGAATATTATGTTTTTTGTTTTATTTTAATTGTTTTTTGTTTTGTTTTTTATAGAAACCTTCAACAACTATAAGATTTTTCAATCGAACTGAATTTTATTCAGTTCATGGAATTGATGCACCATTTGTGGCAAAACAGGTCTTTCGAACAACATCATTTGTAAAAGAAATTGGCTCAGGTAAATTACCACATCATTTTTAGGATTTGAAATTTGTCATATCTGTTAGTTTTCTTTTAATTATTATGAAATCAGTTTTTAAAACTAATTAAACACTCTTGATTTTTCTTTATATATTTTTATGCATATTTATAATACTGAATTTTAAGAACCCTAATTTGTTGAATGAAGCAATTTCAAACTTTGTTTTATTTCTCCTTATCTTCTTAAGAATCATCTTTTTACTATTACTTGTGAAAAAATAAATGTATATCTTTCAACTTTGGCTTGTTTATTAGCTTATTATTTGTTTTACATAAGATATCCCTGTATGTAGTGGAATGGAACTAAGCTGTATAAAAATTTTTCTTTATATACAATTTTTTTTTTTTCAAGATGATTAAATATGTGTTCATGTAATATAGATAGAAAATACACTTATTAATCATAAATAATCCCAAAGCAAACAAAAAATAACTCTTTTGATATTTTAAATTATTCCTTTTAATACAATAGTTTTATCTAATAATTATGAGTGACAATAAAAGTGTGGTCTTTGTTTTGTTTTTTTAAATTTTCTTTTAAACCTTTTTATATTTTTGGATGTTAAATAATTTTATTAATTACTCTAAATAGTTCCTTGAGTGAATAAGGCATCCCCTTAAATGAAGTCCTAAACTCAGAAATAAGTGATATCCTTAAAAGAATTTTGTATGATAAAGCATTTTTTAACAATCATTTTTGAAAATAGTTCAGGCTCTTGAATAGAGGTAATCATTTGCAAATTGGTTTGTGGGATTTCTCTAAAAGCATTTATTTTTTTCTGCATAATCCATCTTGATGAACAGTTATTATATAAATGCTTATGAGAAATGGCCCATGCTTTTATTTTATTATAAAAGTTCTGTTCTTCTTCTTCTTCTTGTTATTATTATTATTATAACTGTGCAGAATCAGAGAAAATTTTTAATTGAATTGGCAGTTTAATATTATATATTGTTTGTTACCATGGTTACCTTCTAGATGTTAATGTATTGATAAAAATAATAAAGTTTGAGTTGGTTGGTAATATTTTTCAATTTTGCCAGTTAAACATTGTTTTTAATTTATTTTTCTATAGTTTCTAAGAATTTCTTGGCTGGTTGTACAATGACAAAGGATTGTTTTCTTTACTCATGTTTTGATATCATGCCCTGAAATTGACATTTGTTATAAATAATGCATCTATTTATATGAATAATCTAAACCAATGTTTGAATATTCACAATCTTTGCAGCTTTTGCCCTTGTTTTATGTTGTGAATTTAAAAAACCAAAGTTCTAATAACCATTTTTTTTTTTTTTTTTTTTTTTTTTTTTTTTTAAGGGAATGATACATTGGAGTCATTAAATTTAAATAAATCACAGTTTGAGTCACTAATCAGAGACTTGCTTTTGGTTAAACAGTATAGAGTCGAAGTTTACACCAACAAAGGAAATAAAGGACCTACCTCTTGGACCTTAGAGTATAAGGTTAATTTTATCTGATCTTATTGTCTTTATTAAAATGAATTTGTACTAATATTGTTGTTCCATATTGTATAAAGGTATTATTGCTCGTAATTAATACTAAAGCAAGAGCTACTGAAAAGAAACTGATCAGTGACACCAATTACCAGCTAATTTTATTTGAGCCCTTCCCTATGTAAACAAATGAGACAACACACACGGCGCTGCTGGTTGAGAACTCGTTAGTAACCAGTCCCCTAGAGACTTGCCTGTTGGGTTGCCTAGTGATTTCAGTTTCTAGTTTCTTAAGATGGCTGACCAAGGGACCAACCTGTTGCTGGTGGGGAAGGTTGAAAAACATCCTGTTCTGTATAATTTTCACCTTCCTGGTTATTTAAAGAAGAATGAAACGGAGGAGGCAGTCTTCCTTTGTTGTCCTTTTGACCGCCATTGTAGTCCTTTTTTTAAATTATTTTGTTTTTACAAAGGAAGCTTTCTCTCCCCATTTAATCCTTTGGATTTTAATCAATCAGAAAGTTCGAGCGGTTTAGCAGCAACAAACAACCGGTTCTGAACATTTTTTTCAAGGTATGGGTGCACCCAAAACATTCTCATTACCGTACCGTGCTGCACCAAAACATTCTCTTCCGACATTTCATGCTCAATATCCATAAGGACACTGCACCATCTAATGATTTTGATAGCTGATGAGTAGCCTTGTGTATAGTCACCACTGAGTCCATAACGTCAGCGACCTGAGTTACCTACCAGTTCCTTAGTAGTTTATTTATTAGTTATAATAGTTTATTAATTAGTTATAGTAGTTTGTTAATTAGATCCTATTCAGTAGTTCTGTGTTCACAAGGCCTAAGATGCATCATTTAGTAAACTTTATAAGTTCTAATGAATATTAGTATAATAACTTAGTTGTTAATTACTGAATTATTCCCTTGATCATTACACTGAAAGAATAAAACTTTTATACCAATATGATTACTTAGTTGCTCATTCATATATTATATTCTAAACAAAAAAATAAAAACCGTTGCTACTACAATTCATGAAGGGTTCACTACAAGGTAAGGTTGTGGACACTTGGCCAACAATTGGACAAGGAGGACATTTGGCTGAGATCAAACTCAACTTCCAGTTTTTTCCTCAATTAAGTGTGCTCACTTTAAAGAGGCTGGATGTAGCCTTAGGAGGTTCTCCTGACCCCTGGGTTAGGGTTGACCTTAGCTGATATAACAAATAATTATCTTCCTCAGCTATACTTGAAACACCTGGGTGCAGGTGCAAAAAGTCCCGTTGCCCTATCTAATCCTTTGTAATCTTATGTTACAACAATGAAAAATATTGAAAGATATTGTTATCAAATAACGATTGAATTAAGTTCTTTGTAAATACCTTTTTTCCTTTGGCTGACACTAGTCTTAATAATTCTTTACAAATGTGTGTTGAGCATTATGCATTCAGAACAAACTCTCCTTTTTGCTCTAGGAAGTTTCATTACTTTCAAATTAAATTTCAATTTTTTTTTTTTTTTTTTTTTTTTTTTTTTTTTTATGTTACAGTAGTACCTCTGTGGTTTTTTTTTTTTTTTTTTTTTTTTTATTATGTTTTCATGGAGTATGTAATCTTGCATAGACAGAATGGCCTTGTAATAATTTTATTTGATACATTAATAAAATAATCACAAGACCAATAATATCAAGATTTTGAATAAAATTTTAGTTACATATTCTTTGTATGTATGCTATATATTATTTGTAGAATTGTATGTATTTGTATTGTATGTATTATGAATTGGATGTATATTATGTATTCTATGTAGTTATATACTTTTGATTAAAATGTTCAATTGTTCTAAATGGTCTATGATTATTAGGGATCACCAGGTAACCTCGCACAATTTGAAGAGCTATTATTCTCTAATATTGAGCAGATCGATGCAGCTGCTGTCCTCAGTGTTAAATATGATTCCAAAAATAAAGTAAGTAGTGTCATAAAGCATAAGTTCATGATAGTCAGAAATCTCAGTAGGATTGTAATGGCATGTTTTTATAAATGTTTTGAATTGTTAAACAATGTTTGATTTCAGGTGGTTGGGATTTGCCTTGTCGACATGGTTGAACATACCTTTTCACTTGCTGAATTCACAGATGATGAACATTTTACCAATTTGGAAGGGATCATTGTGCAGTTTGGGGCGAAAGAATGTATTATACCATCTGATTCATCTCTGGAATTTGAAAATATTAAGAAAGTAAACATTTTAAAATTATAATCCCATTGTAGTATTATTTTAACTGAAAATTGATTTTTAAGTTTTGCATATACTGCCTAAATTATCTTTCATCTCTATTGAATAAGGTCATTAAGATAAGTTTTTGTACATTTCCAAGTTTTAGTAACAATTTAAAAATCTGAATCTCTGTATTTTTCTTTTTAACATTTTTTCTTACCTTTTCTGGATATTCACTTTTCAGACTTGTTGTTAAATGGTCTAGTAATATTATAAATTAAAGTCTTGTCACATTTTGTAAGGATAAATAATTCATTATCAGAAATGTGATATTGATGAAATCTACAATAACAATAACAATTTTTAATTTTATTACATTTTTTCAACTGTTCAATATATATGTCATATTGTTCAATGGTTTATTGTCATCTAGACACTTCAGATACCTAATATTGTTCGATTTCTTTTGTAATAATTTTTAGGTTTTGAACTGATATGCTGCCAATGGTTAGTTGCTTTACAAGTCACTGATATTCCATTAATTTATCAATTATGCTAATTTGTTTATTATACTATCGTAAAGTTGTAAATAACAATAAAAACAAAAAAGTATTGAACAAAGAAATTCTGCTACTTCATTTTAAACCTTTCTGGTCTTGGTATCAACCTTAAACAAATTATAATCTACAAGGAAAGAAAATCAATAACTTTTTATGACACCCTATTAATCCTCAGTTTAAATCATCTGATGTACTTTTAGTAAAAGTCAGTTTCTATTTCAGTAATTATTCTAGAAACTGATACTTAATATATTTTCAGGAATAATAGAACAGCTACATTTTTTTCCTGGTATGTGGTTTGTTACATTTCGTATGAAAAAGGTTGCAATTGATTTGTAAATGTTATAAAAATATGCATCTGGAAATTTAAATATTGATAAGCATTCTTTCATCACTATTGATTGATACGAATAGAGATGAAACCATTGTCATGATTTATAAATATGAAATCTATTGAATTTGATTGTTCTGACATTCATTAGTTCTTGTAATCTCAATTAAAACAAAATTCATTGATTTTCTGTTTGAGATATTTGTGATTTATTTAACCATATTATAGATTGTGAATAGGTATAAATAATTTATCAGAGCATTTATAAAATTATAAATGATTTTTCTTTTTTTAGTTTTGATTTTGTGGATTTATATCTGTCTATGATTTATATACGTATTAGTATTTATATGTAAGGTTGCTGAGAGATGTGGAGTGCTGGTAACTGGTAGGAAGAAAGTTGATTTTTCTACTGATGGTCTTATTCAAGACCTTAATCGGTTGATTAAGTTTGAAAAAGGTCAACAGCAAAATGCAAATACTATTCCTCAAATGAGCTTATCTGTAGCAACTTCTAGTTTAGGAGCTGCAATCAAATATTTAGAGGTAAGAATTCTTGTGTATATCATTTTTATTTCTAGGTCTGTGGAATATGTTATGCTTTTTTAGTTGTTTGAATATAAATGTATATAATGATATGCTATTTGTTATTTCTCACAACTCATTACCAGTTATCAAATCAAGCTATTTCTTTGTTCAAGTAGCTACTCATGTATCCTTATCCAGTCTCTGAGTCATTTGCTATTAAATTTCTGATCTGATGCTTTTCTGTCATTTATTTCCTTTTCTCCTCCCTAAGACTCTCTCTTTTTCTTTTGTGATAATATGATTACATTTTAATAGAATATAATTCTTACAGCTCTTATCTGATGCTGATAGCTTTGGTCAGTTTTTAATGAAGACCTTGGAACATGACCAGTTTGTTCACCTTGATTCGGCTGCAATGAATGCCCTTAACATTACTAGTAACAGTGCTGCTCCACAGAGCTCAAACCATACAATTCTAGCCTTACTTGATAAGTGCAGAACGTCTCATGGCCACAGGTAATTAATTAATTTTAGATTAATTCATCTAAAATGATTAATTACTAAGGAGATGAAATGGTCAGGGGTGCAGTCAGGATGAATAAACACAGCAAGTTTTTAAATGAAAAACTTATATTTTGTATATAAATGTATGTAAAATATAAGTTTTTCATTTAAAAACTTGCCGTGTTTATTCATCCTGACTGTGCCCCTGACCATTTCATCTCCTTAGTAACAACTAACAGTCAACAATACAATCATTTATTTAGTCCTTCACTTTCATGTTACAAATTTTATAAATGTCCTACTAATTTGGTATTTTGCTGATTTCCTTAGTTTTTTAATTCATATTGAGAAGCTGTATTAACACCAGGGTAAATTGAAGCAATTATCAAGGTGGAATAAATCTTGAATTAATTAGGATATACGATGGTTATAAAAATAAAGCAATTGATTCTCTTATGTGGTATTCTTTAACTTCTTTTGTTTTTATTGACTGAAAGATTATTTGTTGGTACGTTTATGCAAAATATTCTTTTTTTTTTTTTTTTATTTATTTATTTATTTATTTTTTACCTTAGACTTCCATTGAAGTCCTATACTGGCCTGGGTGGGAAGGTCAAGATTCATTTCGTGAAATTATTTTTAACCCGCCCAGGTGGGATTTGAACCCACGACCTTCTGGTTACGAGTGCTCTGAGACTCACCCCAACTCACTCGGCCATGGGGTCCCTGTAAAATATTTTTGTCACAATATTAGATATTGTAACAGAAACTTCACAAATCAATGAAAAGTTATATATTTTCTGTAATGAACACACACAAATTGGCATAAAATATTTATAACTAAAGGAAACGAATGTCCTTTAATTAACAAAAAATTAGTTTTAGAATGGTAAAATTATTTAGTGGTTTTGTTACAAAAACATATTTCACAGCTGGCTCTGAATTCCATCACTGTGGTGGCAATGGGCCATATGATTGCTGGTTCTTCATAGTAATATTAATGATGGAATAATATTGATGAAGGAGGATAGCATTTTTGATTTGGATAGAACGTCTGTCTTATTGCAAAATATATTGGCAAATATTCCTACACTATTGAGGTGGTTAGAAAACCAGCATAAAATAAATAAATCAGGTCAGTACTTCCAGCCCACTGGGGGCAAAGAAAATACCCATTGAAGACTATCTTATATTACTTCTAAGAGATGTATGAGACCTGAGTCATGAGCCGATGGCAGTATTGAGTTGTCTGGAAATTAATGCAGGTTCATGTTTTTGAAATAAAACTATAAAATACATTATTATAAAACATTTATAATAATCAAAATATGCTTTATTCTTCTTGATAGATTTCTGCCAACTTGTTGGCTCGTGTGAATAGAATTTTGAATTCTTATGATTAACCATTGCTAATTTCTATCTGCTTTTGGTCAATAAATTTTTAAATAGTTTAAATAGGTCCTTTAATAAATGGTTGTTGTTAGGCTTGAGGTTTAAAGAGAAGGGCAGTTGAGACAGAGACTTATAGCTAAGCCTCAACAATTTCATTATGACAATACCTCTTATATTAATGTTTTGTTTTTTTTGTGGCCCTTCTTTGCTTGAGTTCTTTCAATTGCCTTGAGGTGGTCAGATTGTTTGATTTGCTAATTTTTTTATTTTCTCTGCAAGTTTTCAAACCATTCTGTGATTTTCATCCACCGAAGCTCGCAGAATATCGTCATCGAGGTAACAAGTCCTGCCACAAACCTCATTGTATTCAAGGCTGAAGTCTCCCTCTTGAAATTCATAAAACTATTTTTGAATGGTGCACACACTCATGCTATTGTCACACTGCGGTTTATTTTTGTTTCTGGCTCTTTGGGATCTGTTCACACTCGTGAAACAAAATTTTATGAAAATCAAATGTAAAATCAAGACATGACTGCTGTGGTTTATATACACTTATGGCACAAAAATAGAGAGCTGTCACTAAATACATGTGGCATAGGTTTTAGATGATTTTTTAAGATTTATAGTGGCAGCAAAGAAAAAAAAGGTGGATCAATCAGAAGGTCATCAAAAGAGTTCTTGACAAAATGAATGTGGCTTCACTAGTGCTGGGCTAGATTCATGGTTAGGTTAGGTTCATGAACTTCAGAAGTCAAATGTAGTGGTACTGATGAAATTCAAGAGAGCATACACTTAAAAGAATCTACTGAAAGGGATAATATAGTAGATGTATAACATATATAGATTCTAATCATCTTTAGAACACCAAAAAAATAGATCCACGCATCAGTGGAGAAGTCAGTTTAAAAGGTTTCGAAAAAAAAGTATTGGGAGTTGGAATTAATTTTAAAGGATTGATAAGAGATGGTATTACTAGTCTCTAATCCCATCGGCCCAACTTGTTGCTATATTCATGTTGAAGCGTCATCATTTAGCTTTGATTTTCAGTAGGTGTCATTTCTCTGAAGTGTGAACAACATTATTTTTTTGCTCTCTAAACATGTCAACTTTTGTGCCAAGTAAGACGAATTTGTGGGAAGCTTTGCTTTTCTGCTTTCATTTGAAGAAAAAAGCAGCTGAAGCCCATCGGTTAGTTTGCGAGGCTTATGGGGACTATGCTCCATCGATTTCCACTTGTGAGTACTGGTTTCGGAGGTTTAAAAATGGTGATTTTGACACGGATGACAAGGAACGCCCTGGCCAGCCGAAGAAGTTTGAAGATGAAGAATTACTCAATGAAGACTCGTGTCAAACCCTTCAAGAATTGCCTAAGTCATTGGGAGTCGACTTGTCAACAGTCGGCAAACGCATCAAAGCAATGGGAATGATTCATAAGCAAGGACGTTGGGTTCCGTACGAATTGAAGCCGAGAGACGTTGAGAGGCGATTTTTCACCTGTGAACAACTGCTCCAACGTCAAAAAAGAAAGGTTTTTTTGCATCGTATTGTCACTGGCGATGAAAAATGGACCAGATGGGCGTGGTCTATTATGAGCTGCTGAAACCGAATGAAACGATCACGGGAGACCTCTACTGAACTCAGTTGATGCGTTTGAGCCGTGCACTGAAGGAAAAACGGCCGCTATTTGGGGAAAGGCACGACAAGGTAATCTTGCAACATGACAACGCTCGGCCGCATGTTGCTAAACCGGTCAAAACTTACCTGGAAACGCTGAAATGGGAGGTCCTATCCCACCCGCCGTATTCTCCAGACATTGCTCCTTCTGACTACTACTTGTTTCGAAGCATGACACACGACTTGACTGACCAGCGGTTCACTTCTTATGAAGATTGCAAAAAATGGGTGGCTTCATGGATAGCCTCAAAAGACGAAGCCTTCTTCCGAGCTGGTCTCCGTAAATTGCCAGAAAGATGGGAAAAAGTAGTCGCTAGCGATGGACAATACTTTGAATAATATACATTGTACCACTTTTTCTAAATAAATGCTCAAAAATCGAAAAAAATCCTTTAAAATTAATTCCAACTCCCAATAGATTAATTCATTTTATATGTAAATGAAAAACTAAGGCTCATATTTATTTTTGTTTTTAACTGAATTCTACAAGTCACAAACGAGTCCTGATTTCCTCCAAAAACAATCGCCATGTGTCCCTGTCCTGTGCCATGATCATCCAGTTCCTGATGCCAATGGATCCTGCATTGCCAGCCACCACAGTCCATCCATCGTTGTCTGGGCCACCAAATTCTTCTCTTTCCACGAATTAGTTTGGTTAGACACTCTTGGAAATATCTCCTTCAGACATGCATGCCACGTGTCCACCTCTGTTATAAATTGAAAGATGTAATTTTTCTTCATCATTAATTTACTTCATTATTTTCAAATAGCTCCTTCTTAATGCTGCTTTGAGTCCAAAATATGTTCTTTCACTCGATCCTCAATTCCAAGTGAATAACTAAACATGTTGACTGTGTTTCTGGAGTTACAGTACCTCTTCCTCAGAAAACATCTTTCTCTTCTTCACTGTCTTCTTAATCAGTGCCTCTTGTAACTAATCACTACTTATCCCTAATGAACTATATAATCTCTCAAAATATATTTTGATTCCTTACTTTTCACATTAAATTCTTATGTATTTTGGTTTTTGCTGAAAATAGATTAAATTATTAATATAAATTATACAGGGTGAGTACCTCTTAGTGTAAAAAAAAAAAGTTGGGTGAAACTAGATCAAAAATGTAGAAAAATGCTGTAGACCTCACCTTTCTATTCCTATCCGTTGTAGATATACGATCAAAGACTTTTTGAGGAAATTATTATTTACTTATTATTAGGATTTATTTTATTAGATTTTCAATGCAAGGTTTAAAACCCAGTGATAATGAACATAGACCTCAATTTATCCATTAGCTTCTGAATGCAGATGATATTGAATAATACCACATTTGAGGTGAATTTATTGATAGATGAGTTTGTTTTTACAGGGGAAGGCATGAGGGGTATTGTTGGTTTATTCATCTTTGTATTGCTGTCAAATAGTGTTGAAAAATCATGGTTTGCCCGTACAGATTTAATGATGAGAATTATTAAGGTTTGTTACAAAATATCCTACCACAACTTCATCACGATATTCCTCCTGAAGTTTGGCAAAGATTTTCTAACACCATGGTACTCCTCCAAATTATTTGAAAGCAATACAAATATAAACCAAAGAATAGGTATAAATGACTTCCCCTGTAAAAACAGACTCATCTGCCCATAAAATTCACCACAAAAAAGCACAATCTGCATTCAAAAGCTAACTGAAAAATTGAGGTCTATGTTCATTATCATTTGGTTTTAAACCTTACCTTGAAAATCTAATAAGATGAATCCTAAATAATGATAAATGTAATAACATAAGATCCTCTGATCCGGTGTCTTTTTATTGATAGTTTTCCTTTATTTTCTATTAAACAATAATTGTTTACTTCGCTTTTTATTCCAATGAAGAGTTTATTATGTTTAAAATGCACATTTTCATTAAGGGATTGTCATAATGTTTTTTCAGTTTTAAAAGTAAATTTCTTCATAAAATCGAAACAGAATTATTACTTTTAACATATCATTCGAAAGCTTATTAAATATGCAAGTTTTTGTAAGATTTGCAGTTTTGTGGATAGTTTTTTCGAAAAACAGTGAGCGTTGAAGTAATATAAGACATTGTAACTTCCCTAAATAAGGTGGTGAAGATCAAGCTGTTCTTTAGATCCCAAGTTTGTAAAATTCAAAGTCACATGTACTCTACTCTTATACAAAATTTAATGCTAAATCCAAAAATGTGGTCAAAGTTGAAAAATATTTAAACAAAATGGAGATATTACAGCTTTTATGGTAAAAAACGTGGTTTCCTCAAAAAAGTTTTTGATTTATCGCATAGCTGCAACGGATTGGAATAGAATGGTGAGGTCTACGACATTTGTCTACATTTTTGATCTTGTGTCACCTACTTTTTTTTTTTACACTAAGAGGTACTCACTCTGTATAATTATGTATGGAAAGTTTTTCTTAATTATTTGAAGGATGTGTTCAGCATTTAGTATTAAATCAGTTTATAAAAAATATTGAAATATTTTATCTATGCCACTGCCTTTGTAAATAATATTTGAAACATAAAATTTTTAATTTCAAAATCAAATGTTAATCTTCATTTCTTTAACAAAATAAAATTTAATTAATCTTTCCATTCTTCTTTAAAAAATTGATTAATAAAATATTAAATGCAAGAATTAGGGACATTGAATTTTTATAATTTTAATTTAATTTTTTTAATAGTTATATTTATTTAATTATTTGAACAAAAAACTATTCCAGTTAAATATATATATTTTTTAAAATGAACAATAATCCGGTTTCGAATTGAAAAAAAAATAAATGTAACCAATTATTTTGTTTGGTTACATTATCGAAAATGTGATACCGTAACTGCTGTGAGATTTTTAATAACTCAAGCAAATATCCTCTATTTCTACTAATTTGATAGAATTATAATGTTCATTATTATTTTTTACCCAGGTTGATTGGGCAGTGGATCAAGCAACCTTTAAAGGATATAAATTTAATATCTGAGCGACATGATATAGTCGAACTATTAGTCAACGAGACAGTTCTCCGTCAGGCTCTCTATGAAGAACATCTTTTAAAAATTCCAGATTTTCAGCTTCTCTCGAAGAAGTTGTTAAAAAAGAGAGCTACATTGCAGGATTGTTACAGGTAATTCATAAATTATTTTCTTAATACTAAGTGAAAGTACTGGAACACTATAATATTGATGTATAAAGGTAGGGGATTATTGTGGATTATCCCTGTGTTGTGAGTGGAATTATGTGATCTTAGGGACACTTATCAGATCATATATATGTTTACTATCATTCATTTTTAACTATGTGATGGAAAGAAAAAGGAATTCCTGCTTAAGTACAAAAATAATAAATAGAATTGATAATGAGTGCAAAAGTTTTTGTGAAATATAAAAATTGTTAAATTTAAGTCACGTAACCTTCTCAAATATTATAAATAGGTACAGTTTAAAAAAGTTTTATCGTGCAAAGCCTAGTTCCTGCCACCCAATTGTCCTTTCAGCATGGGATGAATGGTTAATTATTAGGAAAATCCACGGCTTATTGCTTTAAAAATAGCTGCTGAAGCACATTTTATGAACAGACGGATAGGCTGTACTGGTACTGTAAGAAATGAACTCAGAAGAAATAATTTGCATTGCCAATCAACATCCAACAAACTGAACTGAAAAAAAAAAGATCTTTATGCAAAAGAAAATAATAATCGCCCTATTGAATTTTGGGAGTGGCTATTATTTATTGACTAATACAAAATAGATCTTTTTTTCCTAACAGGTTGCCAGAATGTGTAGAGGAAAGTAAATAAAATCCAAGAACTTAGTGCCCACTGTTAAATATGAAGTAAGTTCTGTGATGGTTTTGGGGGGGGGGCCTCTGGGGTGAGGAAGTTGAAGTTTATTGAAAGGATAATGAACTATATCAAATATAGAGGCATTGCTTAAAAAAATAGGTTGAAAAATTATAGCTAACAGGCTAAAGATGAAATTCGATATTATCATCTGATGCCAAAAGAACTTTTGGGCACCTGGAATGAGGTTTTGCACCATAAAACATTCTTAAACTGTACCTATTTATAATTCTTGAGATAGTTACTTGACTTAAGTTTAACAATTTTTGTAGTTCAGCAGGAATTCCTTTTTCTTTCCATCCAATAGTTAAAAAAGACGGCAAACAGTGAACAACTCCCCGTTATTTTTCTCCTAACATTCGGTTTTTTGTTTAATTTTCTCAGTTCCTTTTTGTTTTTCGATTTAATAATTAAAACCATTAATTAGATAAGTGACATAGTTGAAGCCTCAGTGATAACACCTAAAACAATCAAATACAAATATTTGAGGGTCACACACCGCTTATCAGAAGAGAAATCCTCACTTAAGACACTGTTTACTACCTGCGGTAAGTAAATAAACATTTCTACCCGTTACTGTAACTATGAGTCTTTTAATGTACTTAAAAAATGGTTCAGTGCCCAAAATGTGAAAACCCTATCACCAGGGAGGAAAAAGATATTTCATGCCTCCAAATGCAAAATAATATTCCACGGCCGGTGCTTTAACATGCAGCATAAAGTAATAGAAGCACTAAAGAAAACGAATAAATCCTGGTTATGTGATATATCAAAAAAGGCCGACACATCAGGATCTGAAATTCTCGTGGCTGTTAATCGCATGAACAAGGAAATAAAATCTTTGAAAACCTCACTGGATAAATACGGAGACCTCAGTTTTGAGTTAAGCGAAAGACTGACCAAAATCGAGAGCCACTTAGAGGGTCAGAACAAATATCTAGAAGAACTAGTAAATGAAAATAAGACCTTAAAAGTAAAATTAGGCCAGCTGAAGATTAGATTAAATAAAGCCGAGCAAGGTCTATTAAACAAATCAGTAGAAATTCGTGGCATCCCGGTACACCTGGGTGAGAGCCCTGTGGCACTGGTGACATGTATAGGTGCTGGTCTCGGCATTAAGCTGAATGTTGAACATTTTGATATGGTAGAGCGCCGAAGACCCAGATAAGATGACCTGCGACCTCCACCCACGATAGTGTGCTTCGTCCGGCAATTTAATACAGAAAAGGAAAGTCAAGAGGGACTTCTCTACACGCGATATTGGCTGGGAGGAGAATGACTCCCACCAGATATATCTTAGCAAGGAGATGACCCCGACCAATAGGCATCTGTATTGGCTCGCCCGTCAGAAGAGATCTGCCTGTAAACTTAAGTACGTGTGGTTCACGGGAGGAACAGTTCGCTGCCGGAAGGATGATGGCCAGCCCGTGATCTACATAGACCAGCCTCTGGACCTGGATGTCTTTGGCTGACCTCTCGTTACTCATTTCATACGCACGCCACCCCAGTTTTTTATGCTTTTGTTTCTGAATTAGATGTATTTTTTATTGTTATTTGTTTTTTTTTTCTATTTTGTCTCATTTTGATGATAGCTTTTATTTTTTTTACCCAATGGTATCACTATTGTTTTATTTTTAATTATTCAACTTTCATTATTTTTATTATCTCTTTCTGTTAATTTTTCTTTATCAATTATTCACCAATTTATAATTTTCTTATTTCCTATTATCACTATTCATTTACGAATTATTATTTATATTTTAATTCTACATTATTAAATATATTTAGGTATGTATATTTCATTCTTTCATTACCATATTCAGTTCATTTACTACTATCAATATGTTTTTCTTTCTCAGTGCACCTACAATTCCATATCATTTATATCATCATCCTTTTACTTACTGTCTTATATTTCCCTATCTCCTTACCCATATGACTAATATCCTAACCGCTTGTCACATAAACTCTCAATCTCTCCCAGCCCACAATGATGAATTTCTAGAATTCTTCACCCAAAATTTCTACCACATCATTGCAGTTTCTGAAACCTGGCTTAAACCCTACATTCCCTCTTCCTCAGTTTCCCTCCCTAACTACTCTCTCATCTGTCACGACTGGATTAACTGGACTGGCGGTGGGTTAGTGTTATATATTCACGACAGTCTGAAGTCTCGTATCCTTCAACATTCACGCCCCTCAAATCTTCCAAACACTGAATTTCTATTTGTTGAAATATCCTTTAATCTCCATTCTCTCCTGTATGTTGTGGCCTATCGTCCTCTCATGTTCCTTTTGACCAATCCTTTGAATCAAACCGCTACAATTATGTTCCTCTCTATTCAAATATAATCATTTCTGGTGACCTTAATATTCTTATGACAAAAAGTATTTAGAAAACCTCTTTTTTTCCCTTCACCTCTTCATTGTTCCATTTAACCCCACCCATCACTCCTGTGGGTCCGACCCCTGGATGGACTTGCATGACATAGACTCCCCAAAAAAACTCCTTTCCTCATGTCAGCTGCCTGTTACGTTTCTGTCCTCTCATGACCCAATACAAATTTCTATATGCCAATTCCATCGTTCCTCCGTAATACAATTACTTTCCGCAACATAGAATCCCTCACACGAGACAATTTTACCTGACATTGGAATCCCATCTACTCATGTTCCTCTATTGACACTATGGTTGAATTACTAACTGCCAATCTCCTTTCCATCCTCGATATCCATGCTCCTCTTCAAACCTGTACCTTTCGTCGCCTACGGCCTGCTCCGTGGATGAACCTAGAAATAAAAGACCTGCAAAGAAGACGTGAGGCTGCCCGAAGATGTTTTAGACGCACTAGGCTTGATGATGATTACCATGGTAACACAAGCTACCATCCTGCGAACGAAATCCAATTACTTCCACGAAGCCTTCTCATCCGCCCCCGATCCCAAATCCAATTGGCAGCTCCTCCGTAAACTTTCTCTTGTTCAAAATACACCTAGTTCCTCTCCCTAAGGAGTTTTTTCAGTTACACCTAATGAGTTAAATTACTATTTTGTCTCTACCTCTACATCTACACAATCCCCATCCTCTCTGTTGCCTCTTATAATTATTTTTATTTTCCTTACATCTCTCCCACAAACCTCATTTCCTCCATAATGAAATGCCACACCAATTCAATTGGATTAGACGGTATTCCTGTCAAATTGACAAAATTATGCCTTGCTGAAATCCTACCGGTTCTCCTCTTCATATATAATTTTTTCCTCCAGAATTCTGTATTTCCCACCTCCTGGAAAAAGGCCCTAATTCACCCTATAATCAAGAACCCAAATCCTACATCCCCAAAAGATTACCGACCGATCTCCATACTTTCTAATTTCTCTAAGCCCCTTGAAAGATTAGTACAATCCCAAATCTCCAATTACCTCGAAGATTCCAATTTACTTAACCCGTTCCAATCCGGTTTCTGCCCTGGCCACCCTACTCAATCCGCTCTCACCAGAATCATCAGTGACATCCAGGCTGCAATGGGTAAAAAGAATTCCCCATTCTCCTAGACTTTTCCAAAGCCTTCGATTCCTTAGACCACACCATCCTTTTTTCCAAACTGAAATCTCTAAACTTCTCCAATATTGCTCTCATGTGGTTTCATTCATTCCTTTCCCACTGTTCTCAATCAGTTACCATTCCCAACCAAGGTTCATCCTCTTTCCTCACTTAGCGATCAGGCATAGCTCAAGGATCTAGCATCTCTCCTCTCCTGTTTAATTCCTATATAAATGATCTTCCTAACTCCATTCATAATTGTTCCTGCCACCTCTACGCCGATGATTCTCAAATTTATCTTTCCTTTCCTCCAACCGATTCATCAACTGCATTTTCCAAAATTCAGCAAGACCTGGATGGAATCTGTGCCTGGGCATTCCCAAATAAATTGACTTTAAATGCAGCTAAAACTCAAGCAATTGCAATAGGATCCCATTCCCTCCTTTGATCGAATACCAACTTCCCTACTTTATTCCTAAATGGTCACCCTATAGCTTTCGCCTCCTCTGTTAAAAGCCTAGGTCTAACTATCGATCAAACCCTTTCTTGGAAACCCCACATTGCTCAAATCTCCTGACGATCGATTGCCATCCTAAAATTATTACACCGTTTCCGACACCTACTTCCTCTATCCACATGTAAACTCTTAGTATCCTCCCTCATATTACCCAAGGCTCCTCCCTCAAGGCGTCTCCATGCAAGGCCAGGCACAGCGTTGAAGCCTGGGTCTCTTGAGACCACCCATGGATTGAAGCCGCTGTCTCAAAGAGAGTCATATAATCCTCCCACGGTGTCTTCCCGTCGAACACTGGAATGATGTGTGTTGGTGGTGTCCCAGCATTGGCAAGCCGAATGGTGTTGTGAGAGCTGCTCTCGGAGTATCTGTCGCTGTCGTCCTTCGGTGGGTTGCTCATGCATCCCTCGAGGGCTTCTACTCTTAACCTAAGTTCATTTTCAATCGAACAAACTTTTTCTCCTAATCTACACTCTACATCAGCTAACTTTTTGTCCACAGTCTCCATCAACTTATTTTCTACAGTACTTAGCTTACATTCTAGTGTACTTAAATTATCTTTAACATTACTTAACTCAGTACCTAATTCATTCCTAACATTACCTAACGCATTTTGTGCATTACCTAATTTGTTTTCAACATTGCCTCATTCAGTTTTAAAAGTTGCAGTTAATCTGCTCAAATCGGTCTCAAAATTAACGCTATCTGGATTTTCCCCCGAATCTATAAAAAACTGGCGCAAACGCTGCTGCAACACAGTTTTTTATCCAGAGGGATCCAGATCGCCCTCTTCCAACTCCCGTCTCAAACCCGCAAATTTTAAATAATTTAATATAACGCTTTGAGTAGCCTTTTTCCAGTAGCCCAATAATTACAAGACAAACAATAGCAATTAAACAGTAACCCTACACCTGACACCAATTTGTTATGGGCCACAGGGGGTATGACTAATCAAACTACAATTTAAATACTAAACACTAATTTAATTACAACTTATCGTTGACTGATCGTTACTTGATCACTGACACATGGATACTGCCTCAGGATGTCGCAGACTCCTGACTGACACTTGCCCGACCGATCACTCACTGATCACTGTCACCTGAATACACCCTGACTAGGCTAGAAGTCGGCCTATTTAAAGCTACGCCGAACATTCTAGACTGTTCTAGCCAGGTTACAAGTCTAGGCCCTTTGAGCCCGCCCTGACCCTTCTTAGGCCACTTGCCGGCCTTTTCAGCTACCTGCCGCCCACGGCACCGCCAACCTCCCCTGACCGTAACAATATCTTACATTTCAAGTCTTCAATCCAATCATTGCATACAATGTCCCGTCTCTCTGATCTCTACACCCCACCCTACAGAACTCCTGCTTTCCAACGTTCCTTTCTTGCCCGCTCCGCTATTCTTTGGAATTCTCTTCCTCCTATTCGTAATACATCCTCCCTCGGAACTTTTAAAACACTCCTCTTCCACCACCTTTCCTCCCTCCAGTCGGATGCTATCTAATTATACAGGGTGTCCCGAATTTAAATGGCAAAACTTCAGGAACTTATAGGGGACCGAAAAACTAAGACAAAAAGTCCTTTAAAGATTTGCTCACTTAACACTACACACTAACACTTAATTTTATCCTTTACATTCTTTTATTTGTTTACATTTTGGTTTCCTTCTAGGATTATAATTCCTAAATCAGTCTTCAGTGAGTTACTCAAATAATTTTGTGTGAATAGCATCAGCTACAATGCCGCATACATATTCTACTGTTGAATACGCTGATATGATTTTTGTGTATGGTTTCTGTAACGGTAATGCTTTAGAAGCGGTGCGGGAGTATGCGCACCAATTTCCAAATAGAAGAGTGCCTAATCGACGAGTCTTTTTGTTAACTTTTAATAGACTATGAGAGACTGGATCATTCTTAATACGCAATGAAGGCGACCAATTCCAGGCAGCAATAAGAGCAGATTATCGGAGAAGAAATTGTGTTCAACGCCACTTTGATAACAATCCTGAGACTAGCATCCGAAGAGCATCTGTTGCATTAGCAATATCGCGGCAAGCAATATGGCGAACTTTGAAAGGTGATAATCACTACCCATACCATCTTCAAAAAGTTCAGAATTTATTACCTCAAGATTATGTCAAGAGATTGAATTTTAGTAACTGGTTTCTTGACAAAATTCGCGATGATAATTTATTTCCATTAAAAATTATATGGACCGATGAAGAAACCTTTACAAGAGGAGGAATTGTTAATCAAAGAAATTATCATGTATGGGCTGTTGAAAATCCCAGAGCTATTAGAGAGAATAGGTTTCAGCATGAATTCGCTATTATTTGGAAGGAATAGGAATTTGGAACAGATTACTGGTGAGACCATATTTTTTACCTGGAAGATTGAATGGTATCACATTTACACATTTTTTGGAGAACGACTTTTCTAATTATTTAGATGACATTCTCTTACAGCAGTGGATTGAAATGTGGTTCCAACTCGATGGATGTCCAGCTCATTATAGCAGAGTTGCTCGAGCTTGGCTGGATATAAATTATCCACAACGATGGATTGGACGTGGAGGAGTAGTACCTTGGCCACCCAGATCACCTGATATGACACCTATGGATTTCTTCGTATGGGGAACCTTGAAGCAGAAAGTTTATTCGGTGTCAATCAACTCAAGAGAGCAATTAAGAGACCGAATCATAGATGCTGTGCACCAAATATCATCAGAACAATGTTTAGCTGCAATTTATCAAGTGAGTGCTAGATGTAATGCTTGCATTGGTGCGAGAGGACAACATTTTGAGCAATATTTACATTAAAAAGAACATAACATAAATATAAATGTAAATAAATAAGTATAAAACTGAAAACTTGTTTTGTTTCTTTTTTTTTGCGATTTTCTCTAAAACTAAGCAAAAACGAGCAAATCTCAAAAGGACTTTTTGTCTTAGTTTTTCGGTCCCCTATAAGTTTCTAAAGTTTTGCCATTTAAATTCGGGACACCCTGTATAGGTGCTTTAATGAATTTCACCTAAGTATATCAGATATAAAAGTTTAGCCTGTTTAAACAATCTTCATATCATAATGTTTTCTGTATCATTGAAATAATTTTCATTTTTATTTTTCATCATCATTTTTTTTCTTCATCCTTTACTAGATTTAACATCAGAAATCTATTGTTTAGTCAATTTCTTATATAATATTTTTTCTTTTACTGATTGTAAATATAGTTTATGTAGGGATGGTCTAAACCGATATTTTTCAGTAACAGGGACAACTGATACTGGTCCAAAAAAATATCTGTTACTAATACCTGTTGCAAAATACTCGCTCACCCTGTTATACTGATATTCTAGCATACCTATTATCCACCTATCTGTTACCTATTCAATATCGGTTCTAATCAAAAGTTTACATTTTCAACTACCTTTTTAATAATATATATATAAATATATAGCCAATAATTTAACGAAGTATTTGGGGCAGTCATCAAACCTATTTTTATTTATTTTTTTGCTGGAAAAACAAATCACAAGAATACTTGAAGATAATCTTAGAAATAAAATAGCTGTTAAGATAAGATTTGTGAAAAAAAATTGGTAATTTTTTTTTGTATAGTTCATTGGTACTTTATCACCTCTAAAACTGAAGGTCTTCATGGTGTCTTTTATTAAAAGGGTAATTGAAATTTTTATATACACTTCATTAACAAGTAGATAAATCAAAGCTATATGGATAAGCTATCTCGTATAATCAATATGACTAAGCTATTAGATTTATTAAATATTTATGATTATTAAACTACTTTAGCAGTATTGGTTTAACACTTCTAGAATGGATTAAAAGATCTGATAGGATGATACTATGCATATTGTAATGATTTTCTTGAATCATTAATTTTTAATAAAATTATATGTCAATAATTAACTGACTTTAACTCATTATTAGGGTTCTGTCAATATTCTTTTGACTTATGACTGGAAATATTTAAACAAGGATTTGGGCATTTTAATTTATATTTATTATAAATTACTATGTGAAAAAAATATTTAATTTTACCTTTAATCTAAATTCTAAAGTCCTTTAAGGAGAGAACCTCTAAACACTTTCACATATCTTGGTTCCATAATCTTCTATCACTCCTAACACCTAGCTGCCCCAAGGTCCAAAACTAACTCATTCTGTCTTCTTCCTTCTCTGTCCTAAAACCAACTGCCCCTTATTCCTACCTGCCTCAAGGGCTGGTACTGCCTATCCAGGTATTGAAGGTTTCCTTAATCCCTGCTCCTACCTGGTTTGGACCCTTACTTCCAATATTTGCTTTCTGGACTTAAATTGCAAATATCATTACAATATATTGTTTCTATGTATGTTATATTTTAAATTTGTCCCATCCTTTAAAAATGATAATGATGTGAAGCAAAAAAAAAAAAAAAAAAAAAACTAATTTGATTTTCATGTCAAATGACATGTAACATGACAGTATTGCTAATTAATATTCCTTATACACTTAAATCTCCTTAGGTTATATAAAATATATAATATAATAAATAATATGGACAGCAATAATCTTGTCCATAATAATAATTATTCAAACAGTACACTACAGGAACATACAAGTGATGAAGGCCTGAAGTTGTATCATGACAAAAAATGTGCAATTAATGAATTACCATATAATATAATTGTTAATAAAGTGAATAAATATACGATGATAAAAGTATGGTTGACCGGATAATAAATGGAGAAGAATCAGTCATCAGTCATCGTCCTTCTCCTCACAAGTGTGGTTCAGTGGCCCTGAAGAAGACCTGCAACGCAGGTCGAAACGTTGGCACGTATTAAAGAATTCTTCTTTGACGTGGTGTTACTTTGACTGCATCCCTGACTATCTGAATAAATATACATCTTTTATTTTTAAGATAATCAATTGTTATTGCAAAATTTATTATTTAAAGAGTTTTTTAGACTAGCTGCAGGTTTTCTAATTATGAACAGACAATGGTTTATATGGTTTATATACAATGGTTTTAATAATTCGGCGACAATAGTTTATTTGTTAAACAAAAGTAGGCCCTAATTATTAACTACATCCAATATATTTTAACATAACAGTTTTAAATTAATTATATAACATTTTTATTTAATGGTTGGTGTTCTTATAATATAAGGATAAACAATTGTCATTCAAACCATTTTTTTTTTTACTATATTTAATTACATATTACATTTAAATAGTTCACTAAATACTGATATCTTTTGTTACAATAACATTTTTCTTAAGAAAATAAATAAAAACAGTAATAAACCGTGTGAGTATTAAATATATTATTTATAAATCCCACATTCTAATTTTTTTTTATTTTGAGATGATAATTGAAATGTTTCCTCCTATTTGTGAACAAGAAAAGCTGTATATCTGTTTACATATGTATTATTACATAATACCATTTCTACAATAACCTTAAATTTGTTTGTTAAGAAACTCCTTAGTTTTCATAACTTTTTTTATGCTTACTGTCCTTATCCACAATAGAAAAAAGCTTTTAGTCTTTAAATTTAATTTTCTTGTAGTATTCTGTGTATTTTCTTGTAGCATGTGTATGCTTTCTGTTCTCTTGGTAATAAGATATGCCCTCCCTCTTGTGGAAATATCTTATTTCTTATTAAAAAATAAGTTACTTGTGAGGATTGGTTCATGGATTTGAATGATCAGCCTCATTGTCCTGTATCTAGTTTAGGTATTAGATCTGTAGTTTTTAAAATTCAGCCACGAACAACTTGCATCATGGTTAATTTTTAAAAAATTCAGTTGCAATTATTTGTAAAGTTTAAGATGTTCACGAAAATAATAAATTTAGAAAACCTGGAACTATAATTGTAAAAAATGTTATATTAATTTTTAACTTCTGATTAGGATCTACCAGGGTATTGAGAAACTTCCTTCCATGATAAATACGTTGGAAAGTTATTCAGAAGATGGACCACAATGTACTTTGAAAGCTGTAATTATAGATCCTTTGAAAGAACACATCAATGATATGGATAAATTTCAAGAAATGGTTTGCTCTACAATTGATCTGTCTCTTGTAGACAATGGAGAATATCTTATTAAAGCAGAATTTGATGAAGATCTACAAGGTATTTACTCGTACACATATATCTGGAGTGATCTATTTCAAATTTTAATATATAAGATAATAGGATGAAATAAACATTTTGATTTCTAAAAATTGGTTATTATTATTTTATTGTTATTATTTTTGGGATGGGTGTTTTTGGCTTCTTAGCCCATTTGAATGTTTTGATACTGTTCTTATCCTTCCTATAAAAGGTCCCAAAGAACTTTCACACCTTTGAGATTAGCTCTAATATGAATATGTTTAGTTTTGAGTAGGGGTGTGTCAATACCAAACTTCAATTCTCAATCACCAAATCTTGAAAAAAGATTTAATAGTGAAAATCAATGATACTAAGTCTATTCCTAGGAATAGAACAATGTTACTGACATTGGATATTGTTTTGGGTACTTAGATATATAATTATTATAAATTGATTCTTTTCCTTATTGAAAGTTTTTCATTTTTAATAACAAACCAATTTTTCATTTACGAAATCAACATTCGTAGAGAATTTAAAACGATTTTTTTCAAAAATCAAGCACTGCTACTGCAGGTCTAATATCAAATTAGTGGAGATATTTTTCCACCATTGAAAAACAAAAAATTACAAATATTTATTTCTTTTGTTTGATTTCAGAATTACGTGAAAAAATGGAAGTATTAGAGAATAAAATGAAAAAAGAATTGAACATTGTTGCTGATGATCTCTCACTAGAAGCTGGAAAATCAGTGAAAATTGATTCCAATTCTCAATATGGATATTTTTTTAGGGTTACATTAAAGGTGTTTATTTTTTTACATTTTTATTTATTTTATTAAAACAAGAAAATTTATTATAAATGACTTACAAAATACAATATACAATTAATATAATACAAAATACAATTAAGAACATCATCATATTAAAACTATCTTAAAAGTTAGCAGTAATTATGTACTTTCAAATACTGGTTCATTTATAACTGTTAACATAAACTTTTGAATTGAATATTTAGTCATACATTCCTGCATGTTTTATTTTTATTATCTTTTAAATCATATGTCTTAATATCATGTTTACTTAATGGACCCTGAAGCTCAGAACTGGACCAAAATTTACTCCTTTTTATATACTCCATGGTAAACATTCACACCACTAATCTCTTGAATATCCTTGACTTCATGCACCTCTCAAATCCTTCTCATTACGTTGTCCTGCTTCTTTGGCAAGTAGCTCCAAAGAAAATGTGATGCAGCAAGTTGACACTTAAGATGAACAAGATGACTGATGAATATCAAATGTTAAGGATGCTCTGTAATTTAACACAAGCCTCGATTGGTCAAACAAAATACATTTTCAGTGGCTTCCATGAAGCCCTTTCTTCTGCTTCTGATTCCAAATCGAAATGGCATCTCCATAAATTTTCTTTTAGTGATTTGTCCGATTCCTCTTCCTCATTTACCTATTTTGTTTCTCCTGAGTCAAATTCATATTCTTTTCTATCATCTCTTCTGATTTTCTTCACCCTTCCTCCTTTATTACCTCATCTCCTTCATTCAATGATGGTAATTTTTATTTTTACTACATCTCTCCCTCTGAAATTATTTTTTGAGGACTTCCTCCATTATGCAATCCCATTCCAATTCTATGGGCATATATAATATTTCTATAAAATTAATAAGACTATATCTACCTGGTATCATACCAGTCTTCCTATTCATATAAAATTTTTCCCTTCAAATTTCATATAATAAATGAAATATTGAATCCCACATATTTAAAAGATTATCAATGAAGAAAATGGCATAGATGAAAAAAAAATCAACTTTCCTTCTACTTCTTGATTTTTCTTAAGCATTTGATTCCCTTCATCACTCTATCCTGTTTTCCAAATCAGAATCTTTAAATTTTCCCTGCAGTTTCATCTGCTGCTTTCAGTCTTTCCTCTCTCACCATTCCCAAGCTGTTAATTTACGTAGCCAACCCTTATCTACTTTTCTCACACTTACCTCAGATATCGATCAGGAATCCAGTATTTCCCCTCTCCTTTTCAATTCCTACATACTGGTCTTCCTAACTCAATTCACCACTGTTCCTATCACCTCTACACTGCAGATTCCCAGATCTATTTTCCATTTTCCCGTTGAGAGCTATCTACTGCTTTCACCAAACTTCAGGAAGACCTGAATTGAATCAGTGCCTGGGCGACTTTAAATAATTACGATTGAATGAAATGAAGACTCAGGCTAATATAACAGGCTCTAGCTCCCGCCTTAATTCATAATCCTGTTTCCTTCCCTAAATCTTATTTGATCATCCCATCTCTTTCCTTCATCAAACATCTTGAGATCATTTTTGAACAAACCCTTTCCTGTAAATATGAGATTGCCTAAATCTTCCGCCGTTCCATAAGTTTACTTAAGTTATTCCTCCAATCTCATCATCTTACGCAGTCTTTAGCTCTTAGTTTTGTCTCTCTTATTCCCTCATCTTCATTATAGTGTGGTTTATGGTAGTTTCACGTCGTTGCTTGAGGGCTGATTGAAATTAATTATGAGTTAATTTGCCAGGCCTGTCTTCGATATCCCAAGGTGCTCCCATGGTCTCCACCTCTATTCTGAATTAAATTGGCTTTTTCCCACTTTATGTTGGCAATATTTTCTAGGAATATTCCTTTACCAAATTATTGATACCCATTATCCTTCCTATACTTACAATATGCTTCAATTCAGTTCTACAGTAAATTCAATGCACACATACTTGTTATATTCTTAACCCTTTAACTGGCGATGTATCCTGGAGGATACTCATATTTAATGCCTTTTGCTCACTAAATGACATAATGTCCAATGTATTATCCTACTCATTATCATCTAATATCCTTTATTCAACCTTAAATTTCATGATACATAAGTGGGGGTTAGCATGGCTCTAGCCATTCAAAGGAAAAAAAAAAGGAAAGAAATGTTTTAAAAATCCCTGGCTCGCCCGTTAAAGGATTAAGAACTTTGTTCCAAAATAAAATTATTTGGCTTTTCTATTCTATACTTATTTTAATGTATGATTTTTATGTTTATATGAATGATTTGATGAAAAAATCCTTAGGATTCCATTTTATTCTAATTTAGGTGTGTTATGACAAGCGTTTCAATCCTATAAAGATGGGATGGTTTCCCTGTTCTCTTAGGCATTAGTGATTTCCATCTGGTGTCAAAAGGATACTGATTAAAGATCTTTTTTCTTTTTCTGCATTAAATCTTTCTACAAGTGGATTGAACTATTCATAGACTTAGTTTATATTGATTGTTTGATTTATATTTAGTTATTGCAATTCCTCTTTATTTTGGTATTATTCCTCTGTTTACTTAATGAAGTATTTTTGTTAATTTACAATTCGATTTTTTTTTTTTTATATATTTCAGGACGAAAAAGCCATTCGTAATAACAAAAAATACATTCAACTAGATGCTAATAAAGCTGGTGTGCGATTTAGAAGTAAGAAATTAAATGATCTAAATGATGAATATACAGAGATTCGGGATTCTTATACCAAGCATCAACAGTCAGTCGTCAGTGAAGTTATAGCCATAGCAGGTAGATGTCAATTTTGGCTTTATAAATCATAACATCTTGTTCTAATTTTAGTGAGTGCTTGCTTATGTTTATCTGCATGTGTACATGTGTGCTATGGCTAACCTAATATGAAATCAAATGTCAATAAAAAATTATTTGATAAAAAGGGAAATAGTCAAACATACAGTGAGGGAACCTTCTACTTCATACTGAATAAAATTTGTTAGGAAACACTGTAAAACCCTATTACCGCCCAGTTTTGTCATATTGCTGTTATATATTTTTTTTTTTATATTGTGGTATTTTATTAAACAACCCCTACCCCCTTACCCCTAAAAACAACTTCATAACAACCAAGAAGTTAAAGACCAAGATGATGAATCAGCTTTAGAATTTGTTTGAAGAAGAGATTCAGAAATTTCCAAAACTGGAAAAATTTTGCAGATCATGGAGAAAGTTTTAAAAATAAATATTTTTGTATTTTAACATGACCTACACGTATATTATAAAAGTCTGGCTTATATATAACTCCCCTTATATATTTATATTTAATGTGATTATTATTACTTATTGTTTTTATATTCATCTCAATGTTCACTTCTTTAAATTTATAGATGTAGTGGATAGATGCTTGGGTCAGAAGTGAGTTAGATCCTGTGTTGACTTTTATTTTGTAGTGGACCCACTCACAAAATCTTGACTGCACCCCTTTTAAGCTAACTGAATAACTTGTAGCTTTGATAACTTCTAGTTTTGAGTATAAGAGGGTGTTAAGACTAATGGATACAATTATATTTTTTATGTTTTTGCAATTTTTTATATTTTTTTCATAAATAATGTATTTTTTTAAGATTTGTATTAAATTCTTGATTAGCTAAATTAATTGAAATCATTTCAATAGCTGTTAGCAAACTAATTTAGTTCTTAGTATTAAAATTATAAATAAATATTCAATTGATTTCAGTGGGTTATTCCAATACTCTACATGAGATCAGCTGTTTGTTAGCTAAATTGGATGTGCTATGCAGTATGGCTGTGGTCTCTGCTTCAGCACCTAAACCTTATGTCAAGCCAGTAATGAAGCCTAAGGGATCCGGAGTACTCAAGTTGATTCAAGCCAGGCATCCTTGCTTAGAGCAGCTTGATAGCATTTCATACATCCCAAATGATGTGGATTTCAATGGTATTAAAATTTGTGGTCTTTTATAAATATTTACTATATTAGTTTATTGATTTGTCAACCATTAATGGGAAAGCTTTCTGTTAAATGGGACGGAGTAGTATGGCTTGGACAGAGGCACCTACATGCTGAAAGGCACACGGAGGAATAATAATATAATTTTCACTGTGACTATATTCGTGGAGTCTCACTTATACGAAACTCACTTATAAGAAACATTCAGTTATACGAAAAATTTTTCGTTCCCCGGCGAACAAATAACTATATTTTAACTATTCAGTTATAAGAAGTATTCACTTATACGAAACATTTTCCGTTCCCCCTCACATTCATATAAGTGAGACTCCACTGCATTCATAATTTCGATAAAAAAATTATTACAGCATACTTCCATTTTATAATTTAGTATTGAGAAGAAGACCTCTACCATAATTCATGTTCACATACCACATTAAATTTTGTTTTCTTTTTTTTGATCTATCTGTTGATTATGAACACATGACTACTATAAATTGAAATCTCATATTTTTTGTCTTTATTTATTTATTTTATAGATGAGTGCACTTTTTATGTCATCACTGGTCCAAATATGGGAGGAAAAAGTACCTATATTCGTAGTGTTGGGACAGTAGTCCTTTTGGCACAGATTGGATGTTTAGTCCCATGTGATGAAGCTGAAATTTCTATTGTTGATTCTATTTTGGCTCGTGTTGGAGCAAATGATTCTCAGATCAAAGGAATGTCTACTTTTATGATTGAAATGGTGGAAACTGCCAGCATATTAAAGGTATGTTTGAATAAAGTTCTATTTGTTCTATTTCTATAAGTTCTATTTCTATTTAGGTGACTTTTTATAATTATTACTCGTTTAGAAAACAGTTGTCAATTGTTACAGCTCAACATTAATTTTTAATTTAAAAAAAACAAAAAACATATTGATTGATGTTTACAAATTATTTGTTTGAAAAATGGAAATTTTAACATTTATGAAAAATTACAAATATATTTATAAAAGTTCATTTCAGTTGTGGAAATTATTCATTGCAATACTTAAATAATGTAATAACTAGGGTCCGGATTTATATGTATTTACATATTGTTTTTCGAACCTTGTATCAATCTTCAATAGTTTATTTTACATTTCATACAATTTAAAATGTAATTAAAACTTTTTTTTTACATATTTGTACATATTCGGACAAAATTACATATTTTACTGTTTTTTACATATTTTCTTCCATATTTAGTTAACAATGAAAATTGAAGAAAAAAAAAAAATCAAGAAAAACAGAAGCAAAGTTTTATTTTATTTATTTATTTTTTTTATGAATTCAGTGAATTGTGGTAGGTGCCTGAGCCGAAAAATTCTATTAGGTTTCCGAGAATGTTTAAAAAGTGTTTCCCCTATCAATGTCCACTTTTCTATCCAAAATTTGTTTCATTTCATGTTGAGACTTTGTTTTGTTATCATTAAGTTGAATTTGTTGAAATGCCCAAAATCAAATCGACTTCGAAAGCTTTAGTCGCCAAATACATTAGCGAGTTTCCCGACGATACTTTTCATGGGGATGGTGATGTTTTATTATGTGATAGTTGTGGAAAAAAAGTGTCAACAAACCAACGATTTCTAGTAACTCTGCATCTCAACACCTTTTAAATATAGAAGTTTTAGAAAAATGCAACCATGCAACAATTGCCCATTTTTTTAATGATTCTATGGTTGTAGTTTAGCCTGTAGTACAGCATAAAAACTTTTTTCATTTTGTTACTGACTCTGTGCCGTACATAATCCAGGCAGGAAAAGCTCTCAAAATATTTTACCCAAAATTAATTCACGTTACATGTCTTGCTCATGCTTGTCATAAATCGTTGAGGATGTATGAAGTGAGTTTCAAGGTGAAGATTCACTGATTTCAAATGTAAATATAAATGTAAAAGTATCAAAAACTAAAAATGTACTAAATTAAAAACTTTAGGATGTGATGAGAAAAAACCCTAGTTTTGAAGAAATCAGAAGAATTGTTCATATTCTTAGTGGGAAGAATTTTAGAAAATAAATTTCGCTCACACCTAACGAAATTGCAGCGTTCAAATGGGTGCCCAATACTTCGGTAGACGTGGAGCATTCATTTAGCAGATACAAAAATATTCTGCCTTCAGAACGAAGTAACTTAACATTTTATCAGTTAAAAACACGAAACTTCTAATAGTTTTGAGGAATAAATCATTAATTTTTTTCTATTTCCTTCTCGACGATAACGTAAAATCATGATTTCTATATATATAATAAAATTATGTTAATTACCTTACTCTAATAAAACAGATTAGTTTCTTTTATATTACATATTTGTTATTTTTACTTACATATTCATGAAAAAGTAAATCCATATATATGTACATATTTCAAGTTTTATTTCCCATATAAATCCGGTCCCTAGTAATAACTCTTCTATTTTTTATTCATTTATTTTATTTTTTACAGTCTGCCACTAAAGATTCTTTAATTATTATTGATGAACTTGGCCGAGGAACTTCAACTTATGAAGGCTGTGGAATAGCTGTTGCCATTACTGAGTTAGTTTTATTTATGTTATTGGTCATAGTATATTTTTAACTTTTTCTTTCTAAAATTATGTTATGCCTTTAAAAAAAAAAATTGTAATTCAACTTCTTATACTTACGATAAGTATTCTTACATTTTCCCTACTTTCAGTTATGAATTAAGGGTCCAAAAAAAAAAAAATAATTGCAATAGTTTATCATTGAAACGCATGTGCATGCATCACATAAATAATTTAAATCATGCAATAAAATATATCCATTCTTCTTTTTATAATTGTACTAAGTATCTGTTTTACTTTTTATTTAAACATATAATACTTTTATAGGGATGGAATTGATTAAAAAGTTTGATGAAATAGCTACACAAATTATTAGAAGAAAATTCCAAATTAATAGTTAACAAACTCTTCATTTAGAGAGGAGGGGTTCTTCAGTTCTTGTAAACAGCTTGGCTGGCTGTTTTTGATAAAGTTTGGTACAGTTGTTTCTTATAAGGATATATGAAGTTCCCTATGGTTAAATCAGTTAAGGTGAAGTGGGGCAAGTGCGTCATATGGAGTGCAAAGTTCAACTTTAACTTAACATAAAAAATCAGCTATTGATTCTAGGATAATGTTTCTTATTCCATTGCAAAGGTTGAACTTTACTCTTTTCAATAATATAGTTGATTTCCCTGATGTTCTAAAAATTATTATCAGTGCAAAAGAAAATTGATATGTCCCATTTATGCACTTGCCCCACCTTAACAGGGTAAGTGCATAAATCGCTTGTGAACTCCTTAGCAGTGAATTGATTCTTTGACGGGGTAAGTGCATAAATAAGCAACTACCAGCAATCGTTTTCCTCTTTGAAATTAAAAAATTAAAGAAAAAGTCACTGAATTATTGAGTTTTGCATTGCCAAAAAAATTATTAAATATGTAATTAATTTACAATAAATGGATAAAATAGTTAAAAAACACAGTAAATTACTATATAATTATAGTCATATCATTATATCTATATATGATTAATTTACAATAAATTAAGAAAATAATCGATAACGACAGTAAGCATTTAGATATATCACAACATTTATTAAGTGGGTATATAATTAATTGACAAGGCATAAATAAACTGCGTAATTCAACAAAGGCTGTAGTCTGAATATTGTAAATTAAAAATTGCTTCTCCTCGCCAACTGATCTTAGGGAGTGGGAGAATGCGTACAATATCGTTTTTCTCAATTGAACTGATCTCATCTTGTGCTGAGATGCCCTTCCCTGTGTGGGACAAGTGCAGGATATGATGCACTTCCCGAGGTTTTATAACGCACTTACCCCATGTCAAAAAATGCTTGGGGTAAGTACATCATAGGGCTTAACTCCTTCATAAAAAGAGATAAAATGATTTTTTAATTATGTACACAAAGAAAAACTACTAAACAAAATAACTTACCTTGGTACAATATCAGCAATGAATTTTCAAAGGTGATACAATTTTATAATTCTAACTCCTTCAACTTTACACAATACCTAGATCAACAGGTTGAACTATAAAATTTCCTAGTGAGTTTATCTTTTACAGTTGAGCACTCTAGTATGTTAGGTTTGGAGGTACGAAGTTCTCTCTACATACAACTGATCACAGTTTATGTAACAAAATGGCAATAGAAATTATGGCCGATTAATGAACTTGCCCCATAAACGCACTTACCCCACTTCACCTTACTTTCTTTCCCATTTGTGAAGAGGGGAAAGGGTCATCAGCTCGTCAGAATAAACCTGTCATTCTAAGCTAACAATGGAGTTCCTTAGGAAAAAATACCTTTTATATAATCTTAGTTTTTGTTTTTTCCTGACTTCAATGACTATTTACTTGTTATTGCAGATATTTAGCCAAGGAAGTTAAGGCTTTTTGTTTATTTGCTACTCATTTTCATGAGTTGACCCGACTCTCTGATGAAATCTCAACATTGAATAATATTCACGTGACAGCAGTACCTTGTGAAACAGGTTTGACACTTTTATATCAAGTAAAACCAGGTGCTTGTGACCAGAGTTTTGGCATTCATGTGGCAGCAATGGCTCGTTTTCCTGAGCATGTGATAGAGGTAGAAACATATTTTTTTCAATGTTTTATTTGTTTTTTAATTGCCATGTGCATTTGTTTTTAATTTGATTAAAAAATAAACCAATTTTATCATCGTAAAGCTAGTTTAGTTTATGGTTACTTGTTTAGTTTTAATTAATTATTTGTTAATTTGAAGTTTAAAGTTTTTCTCCCAGTATTTTTCACATTTCCTTGTCACCCATCAAATTAATGTCTTAATTGGTACGCCTCTTTTCATTATATTATATTCATGTGACAAGTTTCTACTAATATATAGTAGTATTGATGATTTATTGTAATACAGGATAATTTATTTTGAGCATTTTTCTTAGAAAAACTAATTTTCAGATCTATGAAAAGATTTTATGAATATTATCCTCTTTTCAACCATCTTATTGTTTATTACATTTTACCTGCTTAGTATATCTAGTAAGCTCCCTAAGTTTCTGGCCTGAGGAAGAAAGAAAGGTGAAAAAAAAAAAAAAAAAAAAAAAAAAAAAAAAAAAAAAAAAAAACTTGTGTTACTGTTTTTCAATTTATACTATCTTTTAAGCCCTACACACTAAACTGTCTGAGAAAGAAGACACCTACGATTTGGAATATCTACTAAACACTTTATAGAATAAAGAGTTATTAGTCTTCAAATATAATGTACGTGTTGACAGTAAGAATTGTAATTTATTGACCAATAAACTCTTTTAACATTAATGAAAATTAAACTTTACTATTTGCATTGAATTTCAGAAACCATATGAATTTAATTCAAAATTTGAAGGTTCTCAATAGTTTTGAATAGTTTCCTATGGCCTCCCATATGGCACATCATAATATTCACAAATAAAATCATAATAAAATACTGGCCGCCTTAAAGACCATGACTTCTACCAGGATCTTCGTATCGGATAGTGAGCAAAGCTTCATGATTGAATGCATAACTTGTCCATCAGTTGTCCCTAATGTTGCTGCCCTCTCCATTCCATGGTGTTCTGGATGAATGGAGGTTACTCTACCCAGCTTCCACTGAACATGAGGAAGTGGTTTTCTTGAATCAAAAACAAAGTTGTTCTTCAGATTTTTCCTTTGTTGTTTCCTTTCTGTTTCGAGCATTGTATTAGCAAGCATTGTTTCAGGCTTAGAAAAATTGGTCTCACTCACCGCATCAGTAAGAAGGAGACTGGTGCTTCTTCTGACACTGTTTACAGTTTCCAAATTTACATTCAGTTCTTGGTGCTGTCACGAACAATTTACACAACATTTAAGTTCTTTTACCATCTTCTATCTATCTGAAACAGTTAAATTTAAAAATTTGTAACATTAATACAATTTATGTTTTTCTTTGCTAATTATACATACAGTTGACTCTTGAGTTCTATTTGGACTAGCCATTAGTGAGATTCTTCTACTGTAATCAGTAGGTTTTGGTTTACTTACTTTGCTCGGAACAGGGTGATCTTTGGCTAATGACTCCAACATTTGAATCTTATTTTCCAAAAATACCATTAACTGATCATGGTATGTTTCTTGTAGGTGCTTAACGAATCGTCCCAAGCTCTTAGGGTCCTATCATCTAATTTTGTTTTTAATAAATAAATAAACAACTTATCCCAATGTTGTTTACTCTCTCCTAACAATTCTAATGAACGAACATACATGAAAAAATTAATAATTAAATTTTTTATTGTTGAACCCCGTTTCCTTCATTTAATAACGCCTTAATATGCCTATTATGCATGTATTAACAGTTTTCCACTGCCTCACACATGCCACATTATAATATTTACAACAGCAGCCCTAGAAATAATTGCTGTTTGGACTGGGGCTCTGCCATGAAGATGCTGAACACCTTTTCTCAAATTTACCCTTCATTTCTCTTTGATGACGTTGAAGAGCTGATAATAACCACCATTTACTGTTGTGTTCTTTTACTTAAAATCAATCAGCAGTATTCCTCTAAATTCCAAAAATCATGACAATTACTTTATTTTTTGACTGACATGGGGAGTACACACTCGGTCTTTTTTTTTTAAATTGACAAAAACTAGAATTATGGTTTGACGGCTACGGGTATCAGTTTCATATTTTTAGGCTTGAAATGCCTTTGGTTTCTTTTTCCTTTCTGGTTTCAAACTCACGTTAAAAATCAAACTCTATTGTTGGGAAGAGGGGCTTACCTTTATTGGCTGCCTAACGCTGTGCCCTTTCCAACTGGTTTTACAGCGTCCTTAATTTTTAAAACAAAAGATAACAAACCAGAAAATTGGAAAATATAAAAAAAAAAGAAAATAATCCTTTCCAGTTATGTAACAAAATAATTATATATTAACACATTAAAAAAAGTAACAAAAAAAAAAAAAAAAAAAAAAAAATCTGAATACAAATATTCAACTAAACAAAATTTAAATTTTATCATGAATTTTAATCTATAAATAGTTTATAACAAACTAAATAAAACTTTGTAAAGTTAAACAAAATCGGTTAACCTTTATATTATGAAAAAACATGATAAATTAAAATAAAGTCCAGACAAACTCACAAATTGAAGACTGCGTAGTTCCCAAATGATCTTCATTAAATCGATGAAAAAAAAAAAAGACGATGTCTGATGGTGATGGTTTCCAATCGAGCTTTAATGTGGTGGACAGTGTGCACCCTGCTATTTCCATTCCTGGTTGCGATCTATTTTCCAACTGACTGCGAGCCACTGCAGCACGAAGTCCACTCCTCCAGCGATAAGAGTTTAGACACTGTAAACAGGCTACCCGAGGTGTGATCCCCCCTTTTCTCCTTTTTTTTTGTTTTTGAATTATGAATACAATGAATGAAACTAAGCTGCTAAAATTAACAACAAAAAAAAATATATATTCTAAATTACAAATTAATTGTTTAATGTTCATAATTGGATGGAAAGGTAAAGAAAAAAAAAATCAGTAATAAAAATTGAAATTAAAGTTGACTCTTTTTGAAACAATTAAAATGATATACTTTTAAACCAATCCTAAACATTTATTTCAGATTTTCCAACTTTTCAAATAGGTTTTTGTTCATTGATTTTGCATTTATATACACCTAAAGAAAGCTGAGGCTCTCCTCTTTCCAGCAATACCAATTAAGTTTAATTTTGGAGTGTAACAAAGTAATGTGATTTAAAGAAGAGTTACCAAATAAACCAGAGGGTTAAATATGAAATTTTTTGTTTTTATTGAATAAACGTTTTTCAATGTTTTTGAAAGTGCTAAATTACAACCTGCCATCATTTTTTGTGTAAAAAAATCTATAAAGGTAGTTTGCTTAACGATCTAATAATTCTTTTAGAATTTAATTAACCTAAACCAAAATCTATGAAGCGGCTGTATTTTTCCATAAATTTGCACTCTAAAATAAAACATTTTAGCACAAAAATCATGTTGATATCATTTTTCAAACTCAAGATATATAATAAATTGGTTTAATGGTATTAGTTCATTTTATTTTCTCGGCTTCATTAGTCGGAATAGCAAAATACGTGTCTAATATTTTTTGACCATGAACCTCCAAAAAATTGCCAACAAGATCCGTGAGAGACAGTGTCCTCTACTTGTGAGTAACTATTGCCTTTTGTGGAGGTTCTCCATTCTTTAACAGTGGAATATGTGAATCCCATACACACCATCCAAGCACATTTTAATTTGCGCTAAGGCCCTTTTTATGAAAGAATTAAATAACTGCCGGGTATTCAGTCTTGAACATTGTGATAATGATAAGTTTCCTTCAAGGTTAGATACAGACTGATAGAACAGAGAAAGTACAGGTAATGGATATCGAGAGAGCAGGCATACCTGAGGCATGCATGGCTGGGTAGTTCTCTGCTTGCTTGAATGTCATGCATTAGGGTAGGCCAGAAACTTATATGGTAACATATATAGAGCTTTGTGGCACAATAGGTAAGCACTAACTGTAATAGGTTTGTAATCTTTTGTGTAGACTGTCTTTCATGCTCAAGTTAGAGTACATATAGACATTGAACCAAAATGAACTAACAAACAATTCTAAATAATTAAAAGGTTTTTACAGTATTTTCATCTTTTTAAGGAGGCTAAAAGAAAGCTTTCAGAGTTAGAAGATTATCAGAGCATCATCACTGCTGAAAATGATGTCAAGAAAAGAAAAATTATTAAGGTAAAAGATACTATTATTGCACTTTGATATTAATGTTTGGAATCTGAGCATTATTCAGTAATTGAATGGGTAGTAGGAATAATGTGTTTTCTGAGAGAGCAGAAAAACTTTTTTATGAGAGAGCAGAAAAACTAATATAGGATTGGATAGACCTCTAAGTACAACCTACAATGTTTTTCACCACCTCACTAGGAGGCTAAAAAAGAAATTTTGGGACTTTTCGATAAAACTGGGCTTACAATGAGCATCTTGTGACTCATTTGTGGATTTTTTGCAGGAATTACTTTTCTTTTTCTGTGTTTAGAGAAATACTCTTCTCCACTGGTTTTGAGCAGTTGATGCTTTTTATCCTTGGAGATAGAGATTTTGCTTCCAGTTATTCACTCAATCGATATTACTTTCACTACTGCTCTAATTATTGGTGTTCATCATACACAAATTAACTAATTTGCTCTGAAAATATTGAACAATAAACTAAACTATTCTCACTGGAGACAATATAAACAATACAACTATGTTATGGAAACCTCTGACAATATACAAGTTATTCCATTGTTAGGAAATCAGATCAGGATGTATATTGTAATTCTCCGCATTCTCAGGGGACGAAATTGAACAACACAACCGTGCATATTAAATAGAAGATTCCAAGATTAAATAGAACATTTTTCTGCTAAACAAAAAAAAAAAATAATTGAAACCAATGATTCAGTGTTATTTCTGCCACCCATTCTATTATTTTTGATTTATAATCATGTTTTGAGTTAAATACCTTCTATGAAATGTATCAGATTAACTTAAAATCTCCCTTGCTGTTGGGATTAATAGATAATTCAGGTACATTTTTGATATTTCTCACGAGACTGAAAATTCTACATTTTTTAAATTCAGGTTTTTTGGGTTGTGTCAGTTTTGAAATACATGTGCAATATGTGAAACCCCATGATTTTAACTAATGTAATTATCTATTTTAATAAATTTATTCATAATATAATGTCGTTTATTTTTATTTTGTATTTTAAAAAAAATTCTTTTGTAACCAATTATGAAGTGGACAATGATAACAAAATCATTATATTAGGATGGAGATATACTCAAGAAACTACACCTTATGTCTTAAGTGTCTATACCATGGTTACTGTATATATATTCATCAAAATGATTTGAAGGCTTGAACTCCTAAAAGCTTACAGAGACGAGAAACATCTATGTTACTATATCATCTTTCTTGGCTTAACTACTTTCTTCTCTTGAATTATGACTTACACCTTTTATCAGTTGTAGCTTCATGATAATAATAAATGGAAATATTGGTCAAATATAAATTCTATAAATAATATAATCAATCTTCTCTTTGTGGTCATGTGATTTTGGGTTGTGGAAGGTTCTTTGATGAATTGCCCAGCCTATCGAAAGTTTGTACTACTACTAAGTTTGTACCATTTATTTTTGGATGCTCCTCTCCAAGTCCAATCTTGAATATACTTTCATTAATGTTTTTTTAAGATGCCAAGAGAGGAAGGGGGTTAGGGTTCTAGTTCTATAAAAAGAACCTCCCTTCATAACCATTGGCCTGGTAACTGTATATCCCAAGTATAGAATCCTTTATGAGTTTTAGAGGTATGTTATTTCTATAATTTTATTTTTCCTCAGGTTACTTATTATATACTGTTATAGGATGGTGAAGAAAAAATTAAAGAAGTTTTGGACCATTGTAAGCAATTACCTATTGACAGTTTATCACAAGAAGAACTCATGGCCGAAATTGAAAAAATCAGAGCAAATATTTTAGAGGAAGACAATCCATATTTAAATTTATTGATCAGTAAATCCATTCCTGTGTTTGTTTAAGGCATTAATTACTAACTGTTATTGTATATAGATTTTAATAGCTGTTAAATTCATTAAAGTTCCTAATTTTGTAAAATAGTTTTTCCTTCTCCCTTTACTTACTAGTAACATTGCTTTAAAGTAAAAAAATAAATATTTTTTAAGACAATTTCATAGTGAACTTTGAATAAAAATCTTGCAGCTTAATTTTTTTTAATCCCCTTGTCTTTCTGGTTTTGAATATTGTATGTTAGATTTTAATGTCTACATTATCTTATATATTAATTATGTTCTACAGATATACAGGAAAGATCTAACAGAACTGCATGCTTGTTACTGGAGTTTTTTTTTTTCTCTTTTCTGTGGCTCATCATGTATCTCTGCCTAGCATATGCCTATTGTGCATCATAATATTCTTAGGGCATCCTCATTGATGCCCTAATATTTCGCTAGTCTCAATAATCATTTAGGGTTTATGAGTTTGCAGTTACTTCTTTTATTTCTTCATTTTTTAAACCTAGTAGTTTTTATTTTTTTTCCTAATTTTGTTAACCTAGGACAAACCTAATAAATCACCTTATTCTCAGACTATCAATCAATTTAACACAGTTTAATAATTTGTACATTATCAACCTCAACAACTTTACTTATTATTTCAATCTTCGCGGTGTTCTTATTTTAATCATACATATTAGTTGCATGCTTCATAATTCCACAATGGAGATTTAGTAGCATTCTAAATCCTCCAGTGGACCTGCTTATCTTTTTGGCAAATATATGCAATACTCAATTTTCAGACTTCAATGCATTCTTACTCTAAGGTGAAAAAAACACTTTTTTTCACCCAAAAGGAATAGTTGAGACGAGTCTTGTAAATTCTGGTTTTAGGTTAATGTTTTTTATTGGTTCTTAGATTCATAGTTCAATAAATTTTTATTTGAAAAAATGTCTAATTCAATATTTTTCTATTTGTTACATAGTTGTTTGCACATCTTTATTAATAATTGATAACTTATAAAAATTCTTCTTTTTTTTTTTTGGATTAAATCTAGTTTTACTCTATGTTATTAATTTAAGTGGTGAATAGTAATAGTGTGGTTAGTAAATAAAAAAAGGAAAACAGAAGTCTTCATATTATCAATATTGTGACTTATCTTTAAATGGCTGATATTTATTTGGTCATATATTACAAATGCAATTAACTTACAAGAAATGTTTCTGGTCTGTTAGTTACCACTCAAAAATAGCTAAATTTTACAATCCTTCAAACTGATGCTTTGTGAATAGGTGTTTTGTACAAGATTAGAAAATGTCGAAGAAACCCTCCACGTGGAGAAAAATTGATGATGTAGAATTAATACAAATTTTATTTGGTAAAGAAAACAAAGTTCTATACAAAATAAAGTTTATTCATTCAATTTTCAATTATACAATAATTTAAAATTTACAATGTAATTTAAATAAAAATTATTACTTAGCTTTTAAAAAATAAAAAAAACTATACTTAAACATTCAAATAATCAAACAATATTATGGTAACTGATTTTCATAACTAAAATAATTTATATACAATAAATAACTTACTCAAAAATCATACACTATCAACTATTAAAAATTAATCTATCACATTTCAAGTCTTAATCAAATGGCAATTTTTGTATTAATTCATATTAGCACCTTATTAAGTTGAATAGCTACATTATTATTAAAAAATATTAAAACTGTAAATTTGGTTTATAATCACTTTGAAATAAGTTATAGTAAATTTTAAGCAATAGATGATGGACAATTAAAATAAGTCTCTTGGTATGAGGGAAGAACCAACAGAAACAGAGTAGGGGTGGGCAAAAGTTCAATACTAACCAGAAAGACTTCTTGTGATTGAAATAATCTTATGGGCAATCTATTCATGAGAAAAAAACAAACTAATATAGGCTTAAAGAATAAATAGGGTAATGACACCAGTAGTAGACACTATTGTGAGACTTGCATTAATTTTAGTAGTAGTTCAATAAATTTGCCTCAAGTTCCTTTTTGTCACTTCACTACATATGCCCAATAGCACTCTTACTGGACCTAATTTCTTCATAAAATTACTCTATTATTGATATTAAGGTTGTTTTTAGACAGTTTTTGAGAACATATTTTTTACCAATAGTAGACACCTGTACCAGTAGTTTAATGACACATCAACACACCAGTAGTTGACACTTCACTCACCAAATATATTTAATTTATTTCTCATGAAATATGCCCTCACATATGTTGTTTTTACAAAGGAACTTGAATTTTAAATAATAAACTTGAAAAATTAAAAAATAACATATTTGTATTTAAATTACCCCCTTTCACAAACGTTGGCTCAGTAACAGTACAGCCTTACCTAAGTACTGAACCCAAGACCCTTCATGGGTTGTAAGTGGTAGAGATTTTTTATTTAAATTAGGAAGGTAAAAAAATAATACATAACTTCTACTTTCATTTTTTTCTTAATGATTCACGTCCAGTCTCTTTGTTCATAAGTTTTCTTGTCTGCTATCTTTTGACTTTATTGACGTTAAGCATCTGAAGAGACTACACATGTTATATGCATTAGGAAGACAGAATAATTTTATGTTCCAGTAGTAGACACCCTTATACTGGAACAGTATATTTCCTGTCTAAAATTGAAAAATCTTCATTTTTAAAATTGAACTATGAATCACATTCAATCATTTGTACAACAAATTGGAATTTTCTAGTAGTAGACACTTTTATCTACTACTGGAACAAGAGAGAAAATCAGAGTCCCAGTAGTAGACAGTTCATTTTTGGGCTCATTCAACCATAATTTACCATTTAAAAAATACGTTATTTAGTGAGTTAATTGTGTACACTATCTTTACAAAAATTTTAACAATAAAAGAATAATTGATAAAACCTCCTTAAGCTACTGTGGTTAAGGGAAGAGCCTTTTATGACACTGCTAATTAAAAACTGACCTAACATTTCCACTGCTGGCATAATCTGCTACTGTTTACAAATGGCAGCACAGTAGGAGCTAAAGTTTAAAATGGGGCTAAATTCAAATAGTTCTGATGGTTTTAATTCTTATTTTTTTAAGTTGAAGTTTCAAGTAGCTCAATGCCTACTACTGGTCCCTTAACCCCATATAAAAATTACTATTTTAAAGAAAGATATTTACCTCATGCAATACAACAATTAAAAAAAAAATCTTAGTGTCCTATCAAACAAAACAGATAGGCCACTGAATGGTAATTGGTTCAGCAGTGTAAACAAAAAAATCATAAAGAAAAAATTGAGCAAAACCACTACACGGGGCTAAACTAATGGTGAATAAGATATTTTAGTGCAAAACAAGGGTAGTTTTTATACTGGGAAAAAGTAAAACACAAAATTTTATGGCAGACACTAACTTGATAACTGATAAGTAAACAATTAAAGTTGAACAACTTCCAGAATTTTTTCCTTATCAATGATAAATATGTATACAGGTAATTCCAATATGTTGCACTAAAATATCTTGCAGAGACAAACAATGCTTCGTGTGGGCCGAAATCTTGTTTTCAAAGGATTTTTATAGGCATTCATGTTATATTTATGAATTTTCAGTCAACTAATTCAGAGTAAAGTAAATAAGGGCCCAGGTAAATATTTATTACAACTCTGTAATATTTCTTAATGAAAATAGTCAAGCTTAAAGAGTCCCGATTGAGTGAAAATAACAAATATATTTCTTAAACGGTTAAAATAATCAGTAATAAAATTAACATAACAGTTTTATCAGAAAATATTTGCCCACCCCTGAATTGCAAACTAGTTAATTTTCAAAAATGTTTACTTTAATATTTTACCAATTTAAATTTAGTTTTTATGTTATGTAAAATGAAAACACGTTTATACTAATTTTCTTCATTTGTACACACAGAAATAGATTTAGTTTTAAAAAAATACTGAAAAATTTAATACAATGCTTGTTAACAATAGAAATCTCTCTTGGCAGGAACAAATATTCTTTAGTAGAAAAAATAACCATCTAATTACTATTCCTTTCTCATTAACTTTAAAAATATATTTTGAATAGCACCTAGGCTCAGTTCAAAAATGTTAATCATTTGATAAGATTAATTCTTGTGATGTTTTAGTAACTACACAATGCTTTTTCAATTTCTATTTAATCAATTTTTATGTTTCTACAATAAGTATGGAATATTTAAGATGCTGTAACCATGTTCGTAACAAACCAACATTTTTTTTTTGCTGGGACTATATTTTTTATATTAAAAAAAAAAAAAAATGTATATATAAAATATTCTCATAGGAATCTCATTATTTTGAGTGTCTAGCACAGATCAGAAAGCAATGTTGAATTTTTCTACATCTAATGTTTAAGATCAATAAGCACTAATTTACTGTTTATAAATTAAAAATAACTTTTCAATGAATTACTTCACCTCTAGGCTTTTTGGAAGCACTCCACTGATAAAGTATTTTTAAAATACAATGATTGCTTATTTTTCTTAAGGAGGTAAAAATCAGTGAGATGGCAAGTTTAGGAAAGAAAGTAAACATAATAGTAAAAGACAAAAGAACTTCCACTGACTAGTTCTAAGGACAGACTATTAAGATTTTATAAGAAAATAATTCTTAACTAATTCTGTTTTCTGAGAATGAAACATAGACCTCATGTTTTGAATGGTGAGATAAGAATTTTGTTTTTACTTGAACTCACATTTTCATTTTCCATCTGTTTCAATAATTAACAAATCAATCAGGTACCCTTTTAAGGGCTGATGTATCATCAAATAAATTCCTATGTTCTTTTTAGTAATGCTTTTAACATAAAAGTGATTTCAACTAAAATAATAAAATTAAGAGTTGTTATTAATTCTTTAAGGTAAACTAAAAATCAGATCAAACTAAAAAAAAAAAACTGCACAGCTCCATAGAGGAAGCACGAGCTTACTGATTTTTAGATGGATAGGGTTTTTTCTGACATACTTAATCACCTTACACAAAGTTCTGAGCTAATACTTGTTCTTGTTCCAGATGAACTAAAATTTTATTTATAAAACAATATAAACCTAAAACTTTATTTATTAAGGAATGCAAAATAAAGCAAATATTTTGCTTCTTTTTTTTTTTTTTTTGTTTCCCCCAAAATTTGTCAGAATATTATTATTTCCAAATAAGTGCAATTAAATTCATATTTATTATTGATGACTGTGCAAATGTAGACATTGAATATTTAATTTTAATAAAAATAAAGACAGTGCCAGCAAAGATAAAACAAAGCTAATTTTAAAAAGAGAAGGGACCTAAAGAAAAGTAAACATGATTCTACAATAATGCCCCGAAGATTTTGAGAGTGAAAAACTAAGCTGTTCAGCTCGTTTTGTTAAAATAATTTTATAATTATATTGTTTTTATAAACGTATTTTGTTTCTACTGTTTTATCACTTTTTAATTTATTACGCTTTTTTTTTTTTTTTACAAGGTCCAAAAACATAAACTTATCTAACATTGTAACTTTTAACAAAAAAAAAAAAAAAAAAAAAAAAAAAAAAAAAAAAAAAAAAAATATATATATATATATATATATATATATATATATATATATATATATAAGGACTGAGCCAATAAAATTAATTAGAAAGGAGATGTACCAATGTCATCATCTCTAAGCATCATGAGGGACAAGGGGCAAGCTTTGTAAACATAGTGATTGGCCTGAAGAGAAAGACACTGTTTGATTGCTTCTTGACATTCACTGTACTCCTTCCATGGCCTAGCTATGCTGTCCTGTAACATTTTAAGGTGAGAGTACAGAAATACCAACCATTCAGCAAGTTGGTCATTGTCATGACTGGAAATGATCTTATACAATATCTTCCTGAACTTTTTAGAGGACTCTTCCAGACTTGGCTGATCACTCCTGAAAGTATACATACACTTCATTTAAAACTAATTTGATTAATAACAATTCTATATTAATACATCACTTATAATCGGGAATTGAACAAGGTTTTTTTAATTAAATACATTATAATTATTATCTAATATATATTTGTCAAATACCACTCACTCATTTAACACGAAATCTCAGAAACCACCGAACGGATTGGAATGAAATTCGATATGTAGCTTCCTCTAGGGCTGTAGGTGCTCGCTAAGAAAGGAATTTTTAAAAATCGGCCTGGATCGCGGCTAATTCGTGAAAAATGCTATTACAATTTTTATTGGATGAATAATAAAATATTAATTATCATATGGTATTTGGAGATAAGCTAAGTTAAAAAATAGGTTAGATGTTTAAGCCGCACACTTTGACCACAAATTAAGTTCCTTATAGTTGTAAACAAACAAAAATACGATCGATGTCGAAACCTTATAATATTGGTACTTTCTGTGAACTCATGGTGGCTGCAGAGGTTACTTACAACTTTGAGTTGTTTCGTGACGAGAAGCTATTAAAAAACTTATGTTAAAGAGGAGGTTAAAAGACTTATTTTCTCTGGTGATGACATATTTGCCAGTTCGATGTAGGAACAAAAAACTGACAAGAATCAGTGAGTTCTTTATCAAGTGTATGATTCTCTTTAGTATCGTCTCATGTTCTACCATGGAGAAGATGGTTACAGTATTAACATCCCTCAGCGTGACCCAAACAACAATACACCAATTAAGAAAACTGTGTCTGCAGCTGATTTTTACGCCCAAATGTTATGAGGTGAAGAACCTTATTTACTTTAATTTCGTAATCTCCTCAACCAATTTATGCTTGATATGTACGCAAAAATAGAAACAGAAAGACTAAACTTTATTCGAAAAAATCAAAAAAGTTGAGAAGTTGAGACTATATTCACTTAAAGTATGTCATAAGAAAAGCTGATGGTCTGGTATCAGAGCTGGGTAAAATGGTAGTGCTGCCTCGCTTCACTGGAGGACTATCAAAATAATATAAGATTAACTTTTGCAAATTGTCAAATTTACTTATTGAAATTATTCTAAGAATGGAATTCTTTAGGTTTATTTAAGTAATTAAATTATCAACGTTAAGCTTAACTTTTACTAATTTAAGTTGTCTTCATTCTAATGATATTAAACAGTAGCGGAGCAGGGTACTTTTAGCTAGTATTTTATAATTATTAATTTCAGCAAATACGCCCACATGTATAAGGATATTTCCTATCTTTAGGAAGGAAGATAAACATGATCGCAGAAGATTGATATCTAGTAGGTATTAATAGTTGGCAAGCCTTCATGATATTAGGCAATAGCAAATCATAATTTTTAGGAAAAAAAAGTACATATAAGACCTTTGTAGGAAATTTTGAACAGTTATTAAAATAAAAGTAATATTAGTAAACAATTTTTTTTTTTTTTTTCTAACCTGAATAAATGTTTTACTACATACTGGCTTGATGACAACTAAAATTTTCATCAGAATCTTTTGTACATTTGTAATTTTTTTTTTAAACATCTTTTGATTATTATTAACAACTATTCCAGTTTGCAGTGTTTATGTATCTATACAGTTTGGATGTAAATAAGCAAAGAGCAGTATAACGTTGCTAAACAAAACACATGGCATAAGTCATTTTTATCAACTTTACAGATGACATACATAGATGACATAAAACTGATTTTTTATTAATAAACTATTCATCATGATGATTGTATTGTTGACTGTGAATTTTTACTAAGGAGATGAATTTGTCAGGGGTGCAGTCAAGGTTGAATAAACACAGCCAGTTTTTAAATGAAAAACTTATATTTTGGCGTGCCAACGTTTCGACCTGCCTTGCAGGTCTTCATCAGGGCTAAAATAACAAAAATTGGATGTGACCAAGATGATACAAACATTAAAAAAATAAATAATAAAAATAATTTAAAAATGAAAAAGAAACAAGAAAAAAAAAATCTGTAGTTAATTAGATAATTGAATACAAAATAGTAGTAAAGTCTAGTCAAAGATACAGTTGTAATAAAGTAATTAAATAATTTAAATTGAATATTAACTGATGTTTTTTATTAGAAATTTAAAAAGGTACAAGGGATCTATATGAAAAGGTACAAGGGATCTATATGAAAAGGAAAATGGTAAGATAGAAAGGTAAGCAAAATAATAAAGTTGGCATAACAATCATCTTGGTCACATCCAATTTTTGTTATTTTAGCCCTGATGAAGACCTGCAAGGCAGGTCGAAACGTTGGCACGCCAAAATATAAGTTTTTCATTTAAAAACTGGCTGTGTTTATTCAACCTTGACTGCACCCCTGACGAATTCATCTCCTTATTAATAAACTAGGTCATAACGACAACCATTTCAACTTTTTTATCAAAGATTGAATCCTCCGGATTTAATTAGAAGGGTTTTCCATTGAAATTTTGTCTTTTTCAGATAATTATTGAGTTGTAGCATGTGGAGAGGTTAACTTCTGAATTATAGCAAGTGGCAGCCCTAATTTGTACCTACTAACAAAACAACCATTACCAATTTATTAATTAAAATGGCTAATAAAATGCATTATAAAGGCTTGAACTTTGCAATCTGAAGTTATAGTTCTATAGAGGGAGAATGAGAAAAAAAAAAAAAAACTTGTTGCTAGTATGATTTTTATTGCAGCCTTATTGTTTCATAGACAGTTTCATCACTTGAGGAAGAAAAAATTACTCACGTTTCTAAAGGTCTAAATGGATTAAAAAATAATGATAAATCAATCAATTTCAGTTACAAGCTATAACTCAAGAGGAGAAACCACTGAGGTTTTCAGAAATTTATTTCAACTCGACAAAATACTTTCATATGAAACTCCAGTGCTTATTATTTCAAGAAATCCCTCCTTATCCAAATAAAAGAAAAAGTTGGTTCATTACTTTAATTTATGCGAGAAACAATGAGAAACTTGTGAGTGCCTGCATTTTGCTGTTGTATCATACGGAAAACAGCTGAGTTGTAGCATGTGGGCAAAGGATTCCATTTGTGGCATTTGGACAAAACTGGCTGTAGCAGTGTTGCATTCGGCTTTTCTCAAAATCTGGCCTTGCAAATGAAAATATTAAATAATAATAATAATAAATAAATATTTTCCAGTGTGAAATTTTACGAAAAGGTTAAAGTCTAACTAATTTTCACAAAAAAATGACTTCTAGCGTATGGTTGCTTGAGCATCAATATATCAAAGCAATTTAACAGAAACAAAAATTTTGTTATTACCAATTTATCTGAACACGTTTCTACAACATTAAATGGTCTAAACAGGATAGAACCAAAAGATGAGTGATTACGCTTTTTTAATGTGATTCATAAAAACATTTCTAGGGTGACGTTATTAGCTTTAACTTACACATCATGAAAAACAGGATTTCTGTCTGGTAAACTCCCATAGAGAGGCCAATTTTCCATGCAAGCAATGCATTGGCAAGTGAAGAGGTACTGAGATCTTAAATGTGAATGCCTTTCATCCTTGGTATGAGTAGCATGATGGAAGCCATAATTATCAAATATCTAAAAAACAGATTTTAACTGAATTATTTGCTAAGCATGGGAAATTTCAGTAATGATTCATCATAGGATAAGAAATTACATTCAAAAGGAGGGAGGAGATATTAACTGAACTGTTTCCTTTCTGAAAACTGACCGAATAGAAGGTACATTTAAATTTCACCCAGCATTACAATCATTCATGTAAATGATAGAAATAAGATTCAAGTAAAGAAAAAATCTTAAATATTAAGGAAATAAAGTTAATTTTAATTGGTCTCCTCTTCAATCAGTGTTTTACAGCAGATTGATGATTCTTGAACTTACATGATGGTTGGTAGAGGGTGAGGTGAGTACAAGAGGTCCAAACAACTAGTATGTCTCCTAACTGATGTTAGGATCTCATTTCAGGGCTAATTAAATCCTTTAAACAGCTGATAAACCAACGACAAGAGCCATCAATTAAATGTCAAGATAAAATATGTAATAACCATGGTTGGGAACTTTAACAGCATAACAACTGACAAATAATTCAAATCCAAAAAATGTATAGTCAATTTTGAGAAAGAAGTTTTTTCTCCTAATTTCCTTAAATGTCAGTATTCATTAATCATAAGAAAACATATAATAAAAACTAATTAAAATCCATTTCATCTACACAATTTTTAAAAAATCATATCCATGCACAAAACAATAATCAAATGTAATTGTAAGTTAATATTCTTGGGTAAAATTAAAAATAAAAAAATCATGCATTATTTTACAAAGGTTAAAGAGCTAAACAGATATACTAGCAATTACAACAAATATTTGGAATACCCACAGTCCCATCAAGCAAGAATATATATATTTTATAATATACATTAAAAGCATTTAAATATTTCTCTGTTTTACTTATCTCACCTGTTCACCTTTTTTAATAACTTGAATCGCTCTCAGGACAACTGTTGATCCAAAGTAACTATGCCTGACAACATTGGGATCGCAAGAATGATTGATGAGGCTTAAGAGGGAATAAGCTGCACTACCAATTTCAGAACTCTCTGTTTTGGTTTCATTTCCAGGAATAACTCGCATTTCAGAGATTTCATGAGCGTTACTGGCCATACTTTGAAGATACTTCAAAATTAATCCACCAGCAAAAATTTTATCCCAACGTAAATTTGTATCTTCTTCAAGCTCTTGGTATCTTTTCAAATCAGAAATCTTATCTATTGAATCTTTTTGGAAAAAAGTTGTATTTCCATCTAAAACATGTAATATACAAGCAGCAAATATCGATCTACCAAAGAGATAACTGACGTTTCTTAAATCAGTATTGCCTTCCAAATTATGAATTGATTTGTAACTATCAGAAAAATAAACATTGTCAACAAAACCCTTACGACTAGGTTTGTCAAATGACTCTATTTCACTTAGTGATGTGGCCAGCTGAAAAAGCTTGCTTCCTTTCTCTGTTGCGTTTACTAACACTCTTAAAGAGAGCAGTTCAAGTTTATCACATCCTAACATCAATAGCGATGGTAATATATTGCATTCAATACTGTGACTCTCTTCCCAACATTTAGCTCGACACTTTTCATCGCAAAAAAAAACCTGTAATTGTTAAAAGTTGTACACAGGAGATTTAAAAAAAATATGTACAATTGAAAAATTAATATGAAAAAAAAAATCTACTATGTCATTTGAAAATAAAAATTTCATTTCAACTATTTTCACAATTTTATTATTGCCATTAGTGATAAAACACAGCAAATAAGCTTTTAAATAACCTGAATTTCAACTGTGTTTATTAGTTTTGATTTTCAATTAGTAGTTATAAATATCACTAGTTGATCATAGACATTTTGACTGATAGATGTAGTTAAGTTAAAATTCACTTCTATTTAAAAATTAAGTAAAATGAAAATTATTATTGTTAATCAACTTTAGAAAGAAAAGAAAAAATAGAAAACAGTTTCAATAAAATTAAAAATATATAACAGTCTTGAAGGGTACAGAAAATCACCTCAAAGCTTTTGTGTTGAATTGCCAAATTAGTCAATTTTAAAATATAGGTTCAGTAAAAAAGTCGGTGTGGTCTTCAGACCTAAAAGAGAATCCAATATTTTTTTAAAACCTACTTAATTTCAAATGATGTATGCATGCTTGTGTTCAATAACCTTTATCCAAGGAGCAGGGGAAAATCATAGTTTTCCCAACAGATTGAATGGTGAGAATTACTAGGATTTGTTACAAAATATCCTACAACTTTATGATATTCCACCTGAATTTCGGCAAAATATGATTTTCCAACACAATGGTGCTCCTCCATATTATTCGAAAGCAGTACAAAAATGAATAAACCAATGATACCCCACATGTAGAAATGCCTTCCCCTGTAAAAACATACTCATCTGTATATAAAAATTCAAAATTCACCTCAATAATTAGTATTCTTCAACATCATCTGTATTAAGAAGCCAATGGCAAAATTGAGGTCTAAGTTCATTATTATTGGGTTTTAATTAAACCTTACATTGAAATCTAATAAAATAAATAAATAAATGTAATAACATAAAATCCTTCGATCTGGTGCGCTTTATTGACAATTTTCCTTTATTTTCTATTAAACAATAAATATTTCTATTAATCCTTATCCTGGCAATGGGAACTACAGTTCCCATCAACTTTGGTCAATATTTATAAAGTATCTAGCTGGATGGGGGTCTCGCCAACAGTGTTGTACTTTTAAGCAAACCCTTCTCTTCACGTAGCCAGACTTGCAAGGTGGGCGGAACGCGATGAGCTTAACTATTCGACGATATTTGTGGCAAAGTCCGGTTTGGCTGATAGACATCGTTGGCTTGGCAAGTCAGGTATGTTTACAACCATTTTTTATTAATTATTCTTTGTTTCTCAAAACTGTGATCTGTTGATTCTTATAGAGTGAGTTGTTTTCTAACGGAAACAATTAAAAAATAGTCGAAATTTCCATTCACACTTTTATAATGGAAGAAATTAAAATGGGAACCTCAGTTCCCCGTGCCAGGATACCAGTACATCTACTAGGGGAACCTCAGTTCCCCTTGCCAGGTTACCAGTATACCTACTAGGGGAACCTCAGTTCCCCTTGCTTGGATACCAATATTCCATAAAAGTTTACATTTTGACTAAATAAAAAAAAAAAAAAAAAATATTATATCTAACTAAATTAACTAAAATAATACTTTTAATTAATTATTATACCGCTGAATAATGTATTATCTCATATTACAGCTTAAATGTCTGCAATTTATCAAAGAATATAATGCTCACATGGGAGGAGTAGACATATCGGACATGCTCATTGCATTTTATCGTACTCCTCTCAGACCCCACTGGTGGTACTTACCAATATTTGCTCAAATGCTAGACATTTGCACCAACAACGCTTGGTTATTGTACAGGAGGGACATGAAAAACCTGCGAGAAATAAAAGGAATGGAAGTGAAAAGGAGGTAGAAAAAAATTTAAAGAAGAAGAAGCAAAGAATCAATGAAAGGCGATTGAGGACGGGTCAAAAATTTGAAAACAGAGATAAGTCGCCAATGGAAGATGCATCTAAACTCCAGGAACAGAGTGGACGACTTAAGGGGATTTGAGCAAAATGAAGTAGAAAATTTTGGAATTTCTACTGTTGTGGCTGTATCCAAGATAGAGCCTCGTCGCGCTTCGTTCGCAAACATCAATCAAATGAATCATGGAGTGCCTGCTGTAATTTGGATGACACATCAGGAGGTGGTGATCTTTTTCTGAAATTCACAGAAAATTTGAAACAGGCGAAGATGTCGCCTGAGTCAAATCAATAAAACGGTTTTCATCTGCTCAAAATGTGATAAAAGATTATGTCTCGTTCCTAAAAGAAATTGTTTCCTACAGTACCACACCACCTCCAGTACCACTAGTGCCAAGTAAACAATAGCCCTCTCTTTTCTTTCATTTACGTAAGGAGTCGTCCTTCTAGTATTTTTTAGTTTCATAAGAAGTTTTATTTTTTTTTTAATTTAAGACTTTTAGTTTCTTATTCTTTAAAATGTTTTGTTTAAGTTAATGTGGCATTCGAGTTGATGTCATAGTGATAACAACTAATGTGATTTTGAGAGACTGAATTTTTTTTTTTTTATATGTGTGCTGTGATTTCCTAGAAGTAGGATGACAAAATCTCAGAAAACAAGAGATATTTATTTTTAATATAATATATAAATTATTGATTTTTAATTGTTTAACCTTCCTAATTTTCCTATACGGCTACCTGGCAAGGGAAACCACAGTTCCCCTTTTGTTGCAAGAGCAACATTACGGTAACCTGGCAAGGGGAACTACAGTTCCCATTTATTATAAATGACCATAAAAGTAATTAAAACTAGTTTTGGCCGTATTGAATAATCGTTTCAGTATGTGTGAAGGCCAAACTTCGGTGTTTTCAAGTGATTTTCAAAAAAATCCCAATATTTATGTTTTTGCCAGGAAAAGGGTTAAGCAATTATCACGTCTTATTTACACAAGTAACTGATTTGTATGCTAAATGAAAACACCATGTTTTTCGGTTTTAAAAGTAAATTTCTTCATGAAATTTATACGGAATAATTAATTTGCATATACCATATGAAAGCTGGTCAAATTTGCAGGTTTTTGTGAGATTTGCAATTTTGTGGATATTTTTTTCAAAAAACAGTGGGCGTTGAAGTATTAAGACATTGTAACTTCCCTAAATAGGTGAAGATGAATCTGTTCTTTAGGTCCTAAGTTTGAAAAATTCAAGGATACATGTACTCTGCTGTTATAGGAAATTTAATGCTAAATCCGAAAATGTGGTCAAAATTTAAAAAATGTTTAAACAAAGTGGAGCTATTACAGCTTTTATGGCAAAAAACGTGGTTTCCTCAAAAAAGTCTTTGAATTATCTTATATCTGCAACAGATTGGAATAGAAAGATAAGGTCTACAGCATTTTTCTTCATTTTTGATCTAGTTTCACCCATTTTTTTTTTTTTTTACACTAAGAGGGACTTACCCTGTATATTGAATACCCTGTACCCTTAGATGAGGGTTTGCGTCCAATCCTACTGATTCAACTATGGTTGAAGGGCAACCAAACAGCTCAGCAAATTTTCCAATATGAAGAGCACAAACCATTTTTGAACCAAATGTTCTTTAATGGCATCTGACCATTAAACTCAATCATACTAGTCATTTCCACGGCATTAATTTCTTCATAAAAATAGTACAATATATTACAATAGGCTTCAGCATTACACCTCATTTTTTATCGTGAAAGGAATGATAAAAGTAGCCAAAAGAAAGCTACATGTGCTATGAGCTATGAGCCTTTCTAAAGATCCCTTTATTATTATTTGTATTCAAGTTGGCGAGGATTAGGTGGAAAATTTAGAAAATTCCGCTGTCAAAACAAAAAGGTCAGTGACCACACAGACTTTTAAACCAACCCAATGCATTGCAATAACTAAGATTAAAGATACGGAATATAGCAACGTATAATATAAAATAAAACAAAACTTCTGCATAATGAAAAATCAATTGGATAAGTAAAATGTTTTCAACCCAATCAAAAATTTTAGTTTTGGTTGAACGATAAATAAGCCTAATTTAAGAAACTGTAAGAAGTAAGTACTCTGGACCCTTAAACCTTTTAGTTAAATTTTAAATAGATTAAAAAAAAAAAAAAAATGAAAAATGTCTTTTGAAAATCTTACCAATGTACAATTTAAACAAGGTAACAAAGAATGACATCTTTTATGACAGTAAAAACAGAAAAAGAAATAACTATTAGGTAACGGTACTGAAGAATATGGTTTTTCCACAGCAAGTACATCACCTGAAATAACCAAATATTTAAATATTTGAGAATGAATTAATTTTTAATAAACATAATTCAATTTCCAATAGAGTGATTGTTTATAAAAAAAAAGAAAAAAAAAAGGTTATATTACCAGGATTGATATCCATCTTAGCAACAATATGCCGTCCCATAGAAGGTGAGTATTCAACTTCTATTGCATTAGATCCACTTTGCAAATAAGGGTTAGGACCATGAGTCAACTGCGGTAAGGCCATCAACTCAACATTGTCAGCTTTAAAACAATCATTAGAAAATTGTTCAAGAAGTGATGTCAACTGGATTTTTGCAATGTTACGTTTTTCCTCATCAAGTTTACTTTTAGTCAACCATATAATAGCATTCTACAAAATAAAATCTTAAATAAGTAATCCATGATGATAAAAGGATTAGTTATACAAAACATAATTAAAAATTGTAAGGACAAATATTAGCAGATAAGTCATTCAAGAAAACTAAAAATGAAACATAAAAATTCAAAAATTAAATAATATGTATATATGCAACTGTGCTGTGAATCTCATATTACTAAAGAGAAACTATATTTTTTGCTTTCAGCAGGAATTTAACTGAGGGTTAAATGTTTTGCCATCTTGTTACTGGCTACAATAAAGGCTGGGGCTTCACAGAGGTTCTTCAGCTCTTTTCATTTATCGTTATTTGGTTCATAAATTTTTCAAAGGATTCTTCTTTCTTTAAGAAAGTAGCATTTCTTTATGTAGTAAAATGAGACCTCTTGGAATGAAACAAACAAAATTCAGTTTGATAGCTAGTGATGGAAGACAGTATGTAAGACAACATAGATATACAAGGTATGAAATGTTTGGTGATAGGAACGCAACGTTGTGGGGTGTTTTCAGCTCATGGTGTTGGAACCTTCATGTTCAAAAACAAACTTATGACCCGTAATATGTACAGGGGTAAACTGCGAAACAATTAACTGCAATATGGGCGAAAAAAACAAACAGAGCAAGTATTATTTTTAAGCACAATAACAATCAAAAACACATATCCGCTTAACGGATACCCGGAACCTGGCGGATCTGGTCAAAAAAACAGAATGTTTTGAAGTGGCTAGCTTAAAGTTCGGACCTGAAATTGATAGAACATTTATGACAGGAGCTGATACAGCACTTCAAAACTGGAAAATCCCATTCCAGGAAATTAGTTGTCTAATAGTAATGCTTAAATTGTAATTATTTTTTATCTATGATTAAATTTTGCCTAACTCTACCTGTGTGTTCACAACAGCGCTAAGACCCAAATTCCTGATTTCTCTTCTCTATCCTCACATTGAGTTCCTTCTCATTGACAGTTTCCTCTTAGTCCAAGAGCTGGTGACACATTTAGAGCATGGATTTGACCCACTTGCTTTATAGCTTGAAGGTTTTGTGTTCAATAATAGTATACGGAATGGATAGACTGCCTCGTGAGGGCAGGTGGGGGAGGTACTGCGCATCCTAAAAGTAGGGTAAAAAATCATTGATAAAAAACATAATTGACTCAGCATGAAATTAAAAAAAAAAATTTGTTCTATTATCAAAAATAAGTGTAATATATCAATTACAGACCATTTGAGTGGTGAGACATGGAAACAGACCATCCAAAGATTTCTTTAAAAAAATAAAAAAAACATTTTTGACCCAAACTGACAATTTAGTAGCGTATCAGGTAAACTTTTTAAACAGTAACCCCAAAAAGCCAGATCATTTGAGTGGTGGGACACGGAAATAGACCATCCCAAAGATATTTTTAAATAATGAAAAAATATATTTTTACCCACGATTAAAATTAAGTAGCATGTGAAGTACATTTAAAAAAAATAAAAAAATATTTTGATCCATGCTGAAAATTTAGTAGCCTGCCAAGTATAGTTTTTTTAATAATAATCGCAAAAAGAAAGATCATTTGAGCAGTGGGGCATGGAACCACACCACCTCAAAGATATTTTTTAAAATAAAAAAATATTTTAGACCGATGCTGAAAATTTAAGTACATGAGGGTGTACATTTTATCAAAAAATATCTTTGAGGTGGTCTGGTTCTGTGTCCCACCAGTATTTTTGGGATTATTATCTATTTGACACACTATTTAGTTTTCAGTATGGGACAAAATATTAATTTTTTTTTTTTTTTAATGTACTTCACATGCTACTTAATTTTGATTGTGGGTCAAAAATATATTTTTTCATTTTTTAAAAATATCTTTGGGGTGGTCTGTTTCCATGTCCCACTACTCAAATGATCTGTCTTTTTGGGATTATTATTGAAAAAATATACTTACACTATGAAAATTTCAGCATGGATCAAAACTATTTTTTATTTTGAAAAGATATCTAAGAGATGTTCTGGTCTATTGATAAAAAGGTGTACCTGATACGCTATTAAATTTTCAGTTTTGAACAAAAAATTTTTTGTTTTTTTTTAATTAAATATCTTTGGGGTGGTCTGTTTCCGTATTCCACCACTCAAATGGTCTGTAATTGATATATTACGCTTATTATTGATAATAGAACACATTTTTTTTTTATTTCATGCTGAGTCAATAATGCTTTTTATTACAGATTGTTTAACCGCTTGTTTACGCCAGGGTATAGTAGCCATTCCCTATATAACTATCGAAAACAAAACTTTTGAGCTATAAAGCAAGTTAGGTTAAATCCATTCCCTAAATATGTCACCAGCTCTCCGGCTATCTAGCCCACATTCTCTTCTATATGCTGTGGCAAATCGTCCCCCACTTGCTCCATTTGATACATCATTTGAATCATGTTTTTTAAATCTCTTCAATTCTAGAATTATTATCTCTGGTGATATGAATACAAATTTCTTCTCTGATTCTCTCAACAAACACAACTTGGATAACCTGTTCTAATTTCTTCATCACTTTACTGAATTTTATGCTCCCATATACCATACAATAATATGGGTATATTATTGATTCTCCACAGAATTTCCTCACAATGACCTTTTTCATTTCTATCACCCCATGAGCTAAACCAAATATTATGACTTGCTAACTACTCTCATCCTCAAGATTGGCAAAGAAAGTGGGACACTTATCATTAATTGGTCCCTTACATTAATTTATTAATTGAATGGGTCCGCCGAAAAACGTTCTAAACAACAAAATTTCCGAAGTGGCAATTTTAAAGGTTTTTAAATGTATATTAAATAGTACGTCATAGTATGATATTTTATCTTATATAGTATTATCCATTATGTTTATGATACATGTAAACATAACAAATTACAAGGTGAAAAAAAAACCTAAGTTACAAAACTAACAATAACTTTAGATGATGATTTTCTTCCACTGACTAATCAAAATTTTGTTTGTCGCTTAAAACGATTTTCGACGGACCCATTCAATTAATGTATAATTACTATTAGTATTAATTTCTAATATCATAGTATTAATTTATATTAGATTTATATCGCATTTAATTTCTGAAGTGGCACAACTCAAAAACCTACATTAAAAAGGAAAGGAAACAACATTTAAAACTGAGCAACAGGTCAAACACACAATCATTATTGATATAGTTATAAAAAAGTACATTTAACTTCCTAAAAGTTAAGTAAAAAATAAATTAGGAATCAAAAATTAACAAAGTCTAAAATTGGATTAAACTTTTAACCCTTTAACAGGCAGATCAGAGATTTTTTAATACATTTCTTTTTTCCATTGAATGGCTATAGCCAAGCTAACTCCCACTCATGTATCATGAAATTCAAGGTTAAATAAAAGATATTAGACGATAATGAGTAGGATAATGCATCGGATATTACATAATTTATTGAGCAAAAGGCATTTAATATGAGTATCCTCCAGGATACATCACCTGTTAAAGGGTTAATTATCAACTACACTTTGTTACATAAAAAAGTTGTTTCTTTTTACTTAAACCAGAAATATCAGATCAGAATAAAAATAAATATAATATACCTCGAATGATTTTTGTGCTTCAAAAAGGCTTTTAAGTTCCAAAAAAGCTTTTCCTCTACGTTCCCACAACTTAAACTTCAAATGATCAGGATAATCTCCCTGCAGAGCACGATCAATATCTGTTACTACATCTGTAAAATCTCCCAAGGAATAAGTCACTGCAGAACGATTTGCAAATGCAATAGAAATTTCCTTTCCACCAGATGGAGCAAAACCAATTGCCCTAGTATAATGATACATGGCAGACATATCATCCTTTTGTACAAATGCTCTGTTGCCATCGTTTCTATGCCTTTCAGATGCTGCAGAGCTTTTTCTTCTATTGGTTTTAGAACTAAAATTGGGCAACAGATCATAATTTCGTAAAAGGCAATAACTTTCAGCTACTCTTTCAAAGTCTGACTTAAATTCTTTGAATGTATTAGACACAAATATTAAGCAGTCATCACGATTAATGCAATTTATAAGTTCTTTATGGATATTTTCACAAGTTTTCACTGACATTTCATAAAATGAACTAAAAGATAATAGTGGAAAAAGATTTTATTCAATCAATTCTTTCTTCAAAAGTTGATTTCATGCTATAAGCAATAAAAATCACTATTTAACTTCATACTGTTACTGGATAATATTTATACATTCAGTTTGAAATTGTTACCTTCTATGGAGATATATAACTCTTAGACAGTGAGGTAGGTTACTGATTTCAGGTTTGTAAGTGTAAAAACCAGAAACAGTATTAGTATATATGCTGATTCCTCTAAACAAAGCAATTGTTTTATTTATATACATATATAAATTATTTTATCTTATTGTTTGACGAATCAGTTATGAAGTCAATTTTCATGGAAATATCATTTCCTCTAAAGGGGTCGCACCAAATCATGAAAGAATAAGGACCATCATAGCTCTGATGCAACCCAAAGATCTGACAGGAGTTAAAAGATTTGTTGGTACAATTGGATTTATCTTGAAATTCATTCCCTAAAGTGCAAACATGGTGAAACCAATGTTTGATTTCATGAGCACGAAAAATAAATAGTTGGGGGGTCCAGACCATAAAAAATGTTTCGAAGAAATTAAAGATATTTTACGTCAACATAATGTCCTAGCTCTCTATGACCCCAATAAGCTAGCAATTCTGTGCATGATACAACAATGAAAGGACTTGTGGCGGTTCTACTTCAGACCTGTGATGAAAAAGGTTCCTGGCGGCCCGTATATTACAGTTCAAGGACACTGCAAAGAGAGTGGTAATTGATGTTTACTCTCACCATTTCGAAATATCTACATTAAGGAATCTAACATCCTCGGAAATAGTTCAAACATGCAAATTCGCATTTTTCGCGTCATGGATTCCCAGGAGTGTTGAGAACGGATGGTGGCTCACAATTTCTTTCTATCCTAATCTATCCTTTTTCTAATGGTCACGTTACTACGTTACAATAGAGCGGGCATTGATTGGGAATTATCTTCCTTCATGTGCAATTTAATTTTTATTAGATTATCTTTAATACTTGTTTACTATATCAAACATACAGAAAAGGATGCATTCGCCATTGCTTAGCACATACTTACTGTAAGTTGATGTACGTACATATAGTGGGTCCATTACGAAATCTTACGTCTTAGGAAAGAGTAATTTAATGCAATTGAGAGTGGTTTTAGTCCCATGTTATACCAAAATTTTGTGGTTTTGAAAAAATGCTATTATTTGTTGATGAAATTGAGGATCTTATACCAACACTGAAAGGTGTAGGATTTCGAAAGTTCTTGACATATTTGCGTCATTTACCTATAATTTTCAAATCACTTGAAACGTCCGAAATTCGCCATATCTATACAGTGTAAGAAATATATAGTGCGATCAAATACAGCTTCTTGTGAAACGTTTCTTGAGCTTGACAGGTCATAATAAATTTAGTTGTTCCTGAATTCAATTCCTTCAATCCAAGTAGAGAGAAATGTTCACATTATTTATTGAGTTACTTTGCTATCATGGAGGGTAAAGTTAAGTAAGTATTAAATAATAAAAGAGTATTAATTTTTTTTTAAATATAATTTACCATATAGCGCTATAAAAAACTGCATGCTGGTTAGCTCATAAAACAGACAGCATTATTTCGCTCCTTATTTCCTTTTTTTTTTGTAATTTTCGTGTGAAGGAACTTAACTATATATATATATATATATATATATATATATATATATATATATATATATATATATATATATTGTAATCTTCTTTACAACACTCATATATATATATATATATATATATATATATATATATATATATATATATATATATATATATATATATATATATATATATAGTTAAGTTCCTTCAGACGAAAAATACTCACAAGTGCTGGGTAAAGACTGACTTTATTGCTACATTTATCAGTGTTTATATCCCTAAATAGGATTAAGTACAAGATTAAGTCGTATATTACTTCCCTCCTCACCATAACTCCCCCCACCAGTTTACGAACACTTCTCGTAAACTCATAGGGTATACACCAAGACAAGCAATATACAAACAACTACAATGACATGAAAATAAAATAGATTCTTTTACCTTCACATTGTTTTCAATACAAAAAAAAAAAACACTCTTGGTAATCCACTCACTGAGATAACAATATGAAAGTATATTAACCAATTACATCAAGCACAAACAAAAGCAAAAGAAACAAAAAGTACAATTCCATTATATACACAGAGTTTATATACACAAAGAGAATATGTAGAATCGTACCGACGTTATGTTCTCGGATTGTCACTACTTTGAAGGGTCCCTCGTACCGTGCTACTTCCTTACTTCTATTTGACCCCACCTTCCGATATATAATAGTACCGATCTTTATATTCTCCATGCCGTCTCGAACCCTGAGGTTTTCCCGCGCCACTCTTCTACTTTTCTCCGCCATTATCTTCCGCCGTACTTTTTCCCTCCTATCCATAAGTGCCACTCTATTCACCACCAACTGCTCTGCCAATTCGTCATCCACTACCGTGACCTGGCAGTCTATTCGCCTTTCTCGAAGCTCGAAAAAAACCTCAAATGGAGAAAATCCCGTCGGCATATGAATGGAGTGATTATACGCGGCTATCGCCTTCGGCATCGCTAAACCCGCATCAAACCCCTTATCGACATGAAACACTCGGAGATGATCTCCCAGGGTACTGTGCAACCTCTCGATCCCTCCTCGACCTTTAGGATGTCCCGGTGTATTAATATGCCAGGTTACCCCCTACCTCCTGCATTTCCTTCCTAAGACTAGAGTTATCAAACTCACGCCCACCATCCGAAGCTATCCTTTCCGGTACCCCATACGATTGGAACCTTGTTCTTAATGCTGCTATCACCGCCTCCGCCGACCTTCCTTCCAACGGGTATGCTAATGCCAATTTGCTAAAAATATCAATCATGATAACCCATTTAAAGCCCTTCCAGGTGAACGTGTCCACTTCCAAATCGCTCAACGGACCTATGGGTGTTACAGTTTCCTCCTGCTTCCCCGTTGGAGGGTGCCGGTCGTACTTGGTTGTGTTGCAAATTTCGCATGCCCCAATCACCTCCTCGATCGACTTGCGCTTATTTATCCAAAAGTATTTGCGTTTCAATGCTTGTACCGTTTCTTGCGCCCCGCGGTGGTTAGTTTTACCTTGGTGGTAAGCAATTGTAATTTCCTTTTATCGATCTATTTCCTTTACCGTCTCCACCATGAGTGTGCACCGGATAGAAGTTCGATCTAATCCGATCTTTTCTGTTCGCCACAGCCGCTTTATTTTCTCCCAAACAACCGCATTTCCTACAAATAGGTAAAATATTTTTCCCGGCCGGGTTTCCTCTTTCAGAATTTTTTTAATCGTCTCCGCTCCCACTCCCGGTTGTGACCAAATGGTGGTTATACGATGCTTCCCATATGTCGAGTATTCTGCTTTCGTTAGTCCCCTTGTCATTGTCTTCCAAATTATCTGTCTCCGTTTGTCGTTTATGATTTCCTCTTTTTCTTCCATTTCCACCGTCCTATCCCCTTCTGAACTGTCCTGCCTTGCTACTTCCGAATCATCCACCCCCTTTTCCGGTCCTCGTTCTAGCTCTTCCGATTCTCGCTCTCCTTCCCCTTCCGGTGTCCACTCACTTACGAACCTCTGAATTCCCCCCGAATATTCCCCTTCTTCATTCCCTATCGCCCGCGATAACCAATTCGCTACAATATTCTCCCTCCCCGGCTGATATACCACCTCCATATTATACTGACTTAACAGTTCTTTCCACCTGGTGATCCTTGCCGACGACTCTTTCATTCTCCCTACCCACATTAGTGGACGGTGGTCCGTGAATACTTTGAACTTCCGACCGAACACGTACGGCCTACGGGTGTTCGACTGCCCACACTACTGACAACAGCTCCCTTTCCAACGCGCTGTAACGCGCCTCCGTCTCCGTTAGACGTCTACTCGCGTACGCTACGGGCTGCTCCCCTTTATCGCCTTCCTGAGATAAAACTGTCCCCAATGCATACTCACTAGCATCAGTCGTAACGGTAAATGTTTTCGTAAAATCGGGAAATTTTAGAACCGGCTCTTCCTGAAGTCTCCGCATGCACTTCCGAATGTTACTCTCGATTTCGGGAGTAATAACGATTTTCCGGCCCTTTTTAAAAAGATCGTTTAGGGGTACGAGCTGTTTTGCCATCTCCGGTACGAACCGCCGGTAGTAATTCAATGTTCCCAACAGCCTACGAATTCCTTTCACGTCCGTCGGGATGACCATCTTCCTTATTGCCTCTACCTTTTTCACATCCGGCCTCACTCCCTCTCACGAAATTGTATGCCCCAGAAAATGAATTTGATCCTCTCCCAATATCGACTTTTCCTCCGATAATTTTAGCCCAAACTGTCTCAGTCTGTCAAAAACCCGTCTTAAGTCCTCTACATGTCTTGTCTCGTCCTTGCTAAAAATCAGTAAGTCATCCATATATACTTGACATGTCCCTTCGTCCAGCCCCCGTAAAAATTCGTCCATGAGTATCTGAAAAGTGATGGGTGCATTTTTCAAGCCAAACGGCATCCTTGTAAATTCGTAATGGCCCCTTTCGAAAGTAAACGCTGTTTTGTACTGATCTTTGGGGTGCATCCTAATTTGGTGGTACCCCGCCTTTAAATCCAGCGTGCTAAATATGGTTGACCCTCCTATTCTGTCCAATATGTCCTCAAACTTTGGAATGGGATACTTTTCATCTAGCATATTTTCATTAAGTTTTCGAAAATCTACGACCCACCCGATATTTCTCCACTCCTTCCGCACTTTTCTTTTTGTCTGCCCACTAAGGACTATTGTAAGGCGACGTGCTGTTGACAATGATCCCCTTACTTTTCAGATTGTCGATTTCCTCCCGAATGTGCCGACGTAACGCCTGGGGGTATCTCCGTTCCTTCACGTAGGTAACGAGTTCCTGTTTCAACGGGATCTCATGTACCGTTTCCCCGGTTGCACTCAACGCATCCCCTTCTTTGTAAAATACATCCTAAAATTCTCCCCCCTTCAACGTTAGTCGCCAATCTACCTTCCGGGTTACGACTCCCACCATCGCCAGATCTGACTTCTTCACCTTGTCACACCGATACTCCCTACCTCTCATCACGATCAACCATCTCTTCCCACTACTTTTTATTTCCGCCCCAATCTTTGTTAACAGGTCACACCCTATTATCCCAACGAAATATCCGCTTCCCCCTCTACTCCACACGGACCGCTTAGAGTGACCAATTTACACCCACATGTTTGTACCCCCGGTGCTCTCTCTCCTTTACACCATGCTCTTTTTGTTTCCCGACACATTATTGTGTTTGAACTGCCTGTATCTACCAGACATCTCACTCCGCTCCCCACTCTATGGGCAACCCACCACATCCACTCCCGACACTATTGACAACTATGTGGTCGCCCCTCCCGTTGCACTCTCCTCATTCTTCATCTCGGTCCCTCCTCTCGACCACTGCTCGTCGCTCTCCGCTCCTCCGAACATTCTTGCCTGCCACCAGTCGTCCATCTCCCGGTTCGCTTCCCTCCTCCTCTGTTTCTGACGTTTCACACCCTCCTTCCGTCTCCGACAGGTGTCTGCTCCGTCTCCACACTCTCTGTGCATTAACCTCCATCGGCTCGACCTGGTTCCTCCTGCTCATATACGGACACTGTCTGGCAATGTGCCCTTCTGTACCACATTCGAAGCGCCTGGTGCGAGGGCATTGCGCTACCAGATGGCCTGCCTTCCCACACCCGTGGCACTTCCTTTCTTCTTTCTTCCAATTTCTCTTTTCGGGTCCCTGTCTTTTCTCCCTCGTTGCTAGCCGCTCACGTCCTCTGAACTCCCTGTCTCGCCCTCCCCACGGGCCCCCTTAAGATTGCCTGTTCCTATCTATGCGACGATAGGTCACCTTACTCCATCCTCCTTCAGCTCCCTCTTCCTTCCTCACCTGTTCTTCCATAGCGCTGGAGTCCACCATTTCCCTGGCGCAGTCAATGAAGTTCTTGTCTCTGGGGAGTCCTTCTCTCTTGCCAGGCTCCTTCGCTAATTGTACCTTGAGGATCGTTGATAGGAACGCCATCCTCGCCTCCACTTCCGTGGTTTCTCTCATCTTGTCGGTTATCCTGTTGAAGTGCCCCATTAATTTACCTGCGTATTGTCCAATTGACTGATGCGGCCTCCTCATTTCTCTGAACATACGGAAGATATCCTCTTACAGTGTCCATCGCCCACCTCCGAACGCCTTTTTGAGTCTATCTTTGGTTACAAGCCAGGGAGTGTCTTCATCCGCCTGGATTACATTCAGTGTGCTGTGTTTGACTCGACACACTAAGGCCGCTTTCAAAGCACACGCGTCCAATGGATCCAACAGGTTTTCAGCTGCTTTTGCCTCAATCCGAGCCATCACTCTATCACCTCCCTTAAGGAAGTGATTTAATTCTCCTTTCCTCAAATCCTGTGAAGTCGCTGTCTTGATTTTAAGCAATTCCAGGGCATTCACCTGTGCTGCCGCCATGTTAGCGTGAGCAGCTGCCAACGTTTCTGGTGGTAGAGGTGGTAACTCCGACTGTACTTCAAATGCAGGGGGTTTTAGAATATTATTAGCGGCCATTCACTATCTTCCGCAATTGCCAACGAAAATGACAAATATGAGAGTAGCGAAACATACGAAAAAAGTTTTTAGCGGGATACAAAAAAAAAAAATGCTTACCCAGAAATATGTTCGAACGATCCCGGGTTTCGACACCATTTAAGTTCCTTCAGACGAAAAACACACAAAAAAAAGAAAAATAAGGAGCGAAATAATACTCACAAGTGCTGGGTAAAGACTGACTTTATTGCTGTAATAATCCTCTATATATATCTATATAGATATATATATATATATATATATATATATATATATATATATATATATATATTTATCAGTGTTTATATCCCTAAATAGGAGTAAGTACAAGATTAAGTTGTATATTACTTCCCTCCTCACCATAACTTATATATATATATATATATATATATATATATATATATATATATATATATATATATATATATATAGAGAGAGAGAGAGAGAGAGAGAGAGAGAGAGAGGAAGATATGCTTTTATGTTCTAGTTAAACTAAAACAAGGAATGGGTGGCGTTCGAGACTATATAAGTCAAAATCATAGTTATCAAACAAAAAAAAAAAATTAGTCATTTGGTCGTCTGAGGGGGGGTTTCAGCCCCTAAGCTCCCCCCTTGGTAGTGTCAGTGTACACTAGAGATCACTAGTGAGGTAAGAAGATCCATCCGCAAAATTTTCTCTATATATATTTTTTTATTAATGAGGTATTTTTTAGCTGTGGAACTAATGAAGATATAGGTAGTTGGTGGAGGCAAGTACAGGAAGCCAACAGTCCACATCCAGTCGTTGCGCCAAATGAATAGAACAGAACAGAATAGGTAGTTGGGGTGTGCAGCCATGGAAACAATTAAAATCTAAATTTTTATTTATAATGTTGACGTTTCATCAACTATATCAACTTGTTTATTGTAATATATTTTTTATCTTTATCAAAATAAAATATTTATTTATTTCAAATCCTTTTTTCTTGTTTTTATAGTTTTCTTTTCTTATCTATTTTAAAATTCACTAATTTTTTTTTGTTTTCATTTTTCTTCAAGCCCCAATGAAGGCTTATATTGAAGCCGGAAATGTTATCACTTATCACAGTAGCTCCTTAGTATGTTGTCAACACAACTTTACAAACTGAATTATGTATACCAACAGTTAGCGAATAGGTACTGAGACACTAAAAACGATTCCATCAAAATTACAAGGACACAGAAACAAACTAATAGAAACTATGGCCATCACCTATACCAAACATTCCACTGAATGTCAGTATATACATTTTGACAAATGAGGATAAATAAATATTAAGTTAAAATAAAAATTATTTCAGTGTTTCTGATTTCTCTTCTCCTGGTAACCAGACTGCAGATTGTGGATTGGCTTTATTTTATCTCTCCAGACATAAAACCAGTGTGTTTTATTCCGTAATTGGGTGTTCTTATCAGAGTTCTTAAAGGTAAACTATTATATTTTTCTTTTACTTTCAGTTATATTCCTGATTAGTCATAATGAAAGCTGGTCATCCCCCTCCCCTCCATTTTAATATTAGTTTTGTTTTAGTTAAATGTTACTCTCAACAAAAAACCTTTCTTTACATCCTCGTTTCAATAGTTCTTCATTTTCTTTAGATTTCAAAGAGGCTGAACAACTATATCTACACTAGCATCCCCCTTCGTGGCTTCGCCCGCTCTCATAAGAAAAGAACAGATAATTTTAACTAATAATGAATTTTTCATCAATAAACATGTATTGAAGTATACAATTGAGCATTACTTCTTCAATATATGTTCAAGCATAACTAAAAAAATAATATAAAGTTAAAGCATGATGAGACATCCAATTTTTAATTTTAATGAGAGTTGGTATTTCAAATATACAGAGACTATTAAGAAACTATAGTGGATAATAAAATACAATATCAGTGTTTACAACTAAAGGTTCATGAATCATATTTTTACATATAATCAAAAAGTAAGGGATCAACATTTTGATTTGGTAATTTATTTTATTCAGCAGAAAAAAATTATTGATTTTATCTGGTTGGATTTTAATTTTTAACCATAAAAGTATATCACAGTGTGGCAAATCTCGTTTCTGACATTCAACATTGTACATTTAATTTATGATTATAGTAAATTTTAGTATTCCTAGAACTAAGATGGTGTAGTTAAAATTTGGTACAGATGGGTTATGTAGTTTTACCATGTGAACTATATTGCGGAATGGTGCTATATATCTATAACCACATATCTATTTTCAAACTTTTCTAGGATCCACATGCCACACCCCATATTTATAACTTTTTTAATCATTTAATTGAATATAAATAAACTTTATTATCACTTTTTAGTTCTATATAATACCTTATCTTTGTAACCTCTTTAGAATGGCGCTTGCCACTTATCAATAAAGTTTCAAACTTCACTGCACACCTCATATTTAATGCTTTTTTTAACAACAATTTAATTGAAAATATGTAGATTTTATTAATGCTAAACCTTCCAATATTATGAAGATTATTTAGTTAAAATTTGGGTACATATTGGTTCAGTAATATTCATCGTTAGTGATCACAAACATAAAATGGCTAGTACTTTAATATAATAGTATAGATTTGAGTCATCTGTATTTTATTATGAATACACTAACATAAAACTCCTGAATAAAACTGACAGATAAGTCTATCACTCATTATCAGTTCAATAGATTTATTTTAAGTTGATCAACATATTATGAACAAATGAACGCCTCCTGAATAGAGATTTAAATCAGACAAAAATAGAATAATTGGCCGAACTTTATGACAAAAGAAAGTATTTTGCTTAACTCATCTGTATAATACATAAATTATATTCTATTTTAATAATTCATAATCCATGACATTTGAAACAGTTTTAATTTTATTAACTTTGGATCCCTTACTGTCATTTCTAGTTAGACCAAAGCATACCAAATACATCAATGTAATAAATGAGAACACCTTTTTTAATAACTCATTCAGATTTTATTTTAGTGAGTAATTAATAACATTATGAATTATAAAAATGAGTCCATGAATAAATAATATATACATAGCTGGATTCCTATCAAATAACAGAACAAAAAGAGGAAACCAATTATTAATATGTACATAGCTATAGTTTCTTTTTACATTTCATATTTAATTAACATAGGAAACCACATGTAGGTAAATGGGAAGACAATAAAACACTTTGTTTTTGCTAAATATAACAAAGAAAATGAGAAAAACATTTTTAAAAAAGTGTAAATAATTACAATACTAATTCACACTTAAGAAAATTATCAGTTATAAAAATAAAGATGACTATTCCAGATTATTTAAATTAATAAATTAAGCTCATAACTATAAAACACTACTGTACATTAATTATATACACAAAATTATTAAAATTTCAATTCTTTTTGTGATCCAGTAGTACCAGAATACTTCCATGATAAATGAGTTTTTCCTATGAATGAATATATCAATTTAAATAACTATAACAACCGTAATTATAAAACCTATAAATTTTAGAATGTTTACATCACGACTGATAGAGCTAAACACAACATAAAGTTTATAAAAATGGCGAAGGGTTATTTTTATTTTGTTATCAAAAACATAAGTCCATGTAATATATACACACACACACACACTTTTAACGGAGAAAAAAGCTATATTATTTGAATTAAGAAGAAAAGCTCTTCTCGTGACACTGGTCCAGGCTGCTAGTTGGCAGTCTAAAATTGAATACAGTCTTGTAGGCTATAGAAGCTGCCCAGTAATGATTTCATAAATCATCTTTCTACGAAAATATTGCATTTTCGATTGGTCAAAGTCAAAAGGTGCTCTTCTCGAGCAATATTCAGCATATGTGCAGGCAAATATACCACAATCGCTGCCATTCATCTGCTGAGGAATGTTCTGTAACAGTTTAAAAATAAATCACTAGAAGTATAAATAAATAACATTGTAATCAGTGAAGTTAAAGCCAGTATTTTTATATACTGATATATTCATCTAATAGGTATTATATAATTTATTTAACAGCTTCAATACATATCACACACCGAGAATGAAAGGGGCTCAACTCAAAAAGCGCCAATTTTGAGTTAGTAGCATTGTACGATTCATAGAAACGGTTTTTATATTTGCAGCTTTTAGGCCTTTTTCTAGAGTGAGCGTTTGCCGCTAGTAATAAAAATAAAAATGTAATAAGGCGCAACTCAAAAAAAAAAAAAAAAATTCTGTTTCTTGTAGTTTAAAAAAATTGAAGAGGATCAGATAATATTAAACTAGAGTTATTAAGATATAAAAACAAATTTGTTAGAAAAAAATGTTCAAAGCAGACTAAATATGGGGTTCAAATATAATAAAACTAAACGGTTTTTCCTGAAATGCATCCCTTTTTGAGTTGTGCCTTTTCCATTCTGGATGTGCGATATATAGATATAATGGCATGGATCACAAATATACAAAAAAAAAAATTAATCTAACAAAAATGAACATTTGATACACAGCTACAGAAAGGAAAAGGAAATAGGTTAATCTAAAGTTAAAAAGAAATAAATTGTTCCTCCTAATATTGTTGAAGTATTTCTATCCTTATCAGATCTTAATTAAAATACCTTACTACTTTTCTTTCATTCCAAAAAGTTAAAGTATTATTGAATAAGATTTTAGATGGCAGCAGTCAGGAAAAATTTTAGGCAGTGTTTGAAAATTAACAAACATATTTTACTTCATTTGCCAACATTTCGGCCAAATCTTTGATGGCCATCATTAGGGCAGATGCAAAATTGAAAAAAACTATAACATAATAACCCTCTTTCATGAAGAGAACTGGATGATTCTATGTCAAGTAATCAACCAATGGTTTGGACCTTGACCTCTCCGATTTTTGGTATGGAATTTGTACCTAGCAAGGACTAGTTAAAATGCAAAATATTTCAGTTTTCTGACTTTTGGTTTTTGAGTTATAGCTTTTAAAAATTCATAAAATTTTTTCTGTCCTCACTCAAAATATTCAAAATTACGCCATTAAAAAACTATTGCTCCTAGAGAGCTCAAATTTGTGGCATTATTTTCCATTAGAAATGTCCTTCTTCAATTTGATATATCACTTGATATAAATTTTTTGAACATTTTAAATTTTTTCGAAACGTCTAAAAATGGTTTTTAAAATTCTCAAAATACGTCCCCTTCGATTTAAATAAAAAAAAAAAAAAAAAAAAAAAAAAAAAAAAAAAAAAATATATATATATATATATATATATATATATATATATATATATATATATATATATATATGCGATTCATACTATAACTGACTACATGCAGGCAACATTTCAGAATGCGATGAAATGGGTTCTTGAAGTTTTGCCTTTTTTTTAAGGGACAGTATTAAATTTTTAAATGACTTAGTGGTGGAGTAGTCTCCTCCCCAATAGTATTTACAAAACGTGAAAATATCAACATGTTCTTTATAATCTTTTAATATATTTTTCCTAAGCCCGAAAAGATAACATCATCTCATAAGCACTTGGTTGTGGATAGAAGAAAGAACGAGATGCACCTTTTGGATGTAAAAAGACTACTTTATACATGCATCTTATATTCTTATTCGTAAAATCATAAAGTTGTCGTGTCATGGTGTTATGATCTGTTAATCATTGATCACACAGCCTTTGTAGGCTGACCTTAGCAGCTAAATGCTTAACAGTCCCACCAAGATCATCACATGCAATTTACCCTTGAATGTGAAGAACTGATACTCAGCCTCAACTTCAAAATCTTCTTCATGCAAACATAAATTATAGACGTTTTTCATATTCTTATACTGAATGGCGCTTCCATCAAAGAAGTGCTTATTTTTTTTTTTAAAGAAAGGTAGTTTTTTTCAGAGTTAAAGAAGTTTCTACTTAATTGTTTTTCAAACCTTCTAAAATGAAGACATAACAATGAAGGGATGTATACAATAACGGATTCGGAACATATCTCTTCAATATTGGTGATAGTAGCTTATCTCTTGGCAGTTGAAATATCTTGAGGGACATAGGAACATGTATAGAGTAGACTTTTTGCATCCAAAAGGTACATCTTGTTCTTACTTCTACCCCCAGCCAAGTGCTTATTAGATGAAGTTATCTACTTTGGCTTTGGAAAAATATATTAAAAGATTATAAAAAACATAGAGTAGTATTGTCACTTTTTGAAAATACTTCTTTGGGTAAAATATATAAATGCTAATAGCAAAACACTTTTTTGGGGCACTAATAACAATTACTGTTGGGGGAAGCCACTCCGCTACTATGTCGTTTGACAATTTTCCACTAATCCTTAAAAAACATTTTTTTTTTATCAAGAACCCATTTCCATCCCATTCTGAAAATTTGCCCCCATGTAGTCAGTTATAGTATGAATCACATATATATTTTTTTTTACATCGAAGGAGACTTATTTTGGAAATTTTAAGAACCGTTTTTGGATGTTTCGAAAAAATTCAAAATGTTCAAAAAATCTATATTAAGTGATACAGCAAATTAAAGGGAATTTTTAATGAAAAAGAATGCATTTGATGAAAAATGATGAATTTTGTGCTCTCTAGGAGCAATAGTTTTTTAATGGCGTAATTTTTAATATATTGAGTGAGGACTGAAAACAGTAGTTTTATGGATTTTTAAAAGCTTATAACTCAAAAACAAAAAGTCAGAAAAATGTAATATTTCACATTTTAATTAGTCTTACAAGATACAACTTCCATGCCAAAAATCATGGAAATCGGAGAGGACAAGGTCCAAATCTAAAGTAGAATTGGTTGATTTAACAAGGAGTGACCCACCCAACCGATCCCACATAACACATCTAATTCAATATTATATTCATCCAGTCAATCAGCATAGCTCTTCAAAAACTTAATGAAGTTATAAAACTTAGTAGTTAATTAGGTGTAGGTATATATTCAACTAAGTGAAATGTTCAAGCTTGTAGAGTGCTGATTACAGATTGACAGCTTACAGGGTGACAATTACAAATTGAAATTGTATATTTTTATTTTTATTTATACTGATTCCTAAGCATTTATTCTGAATCATATTTTATATATTATGATACAATAATGTTCTAGCACTTAAAATTTTCTAAAAGAAGTTTGAATTTTTTTGAATCATAAAAATGAAAGGGATTAAAGCTTGCATGGATTTAGATGTCTGATTATGCAAAACCTTAAGCATCATGTTAAGAAAAATAAGGGTGAAGTAATCAGTTTTATATAATCTAGGAAAAAAGCATCACAAGCACATGGTAAATGTACTTATTAAAAGCAATTTTCCAACAGTTGTGTTCTTCATTATACAAACCCAAAGCAGAATACAATTTAAACATAAAAGGAAATAAATGTTCTTATGATAGACCTAAATCTAGGTCTGAAAGTAAGTTATATAAGCTTAGTATTATAATAAATAAATTTTTGCAGCCAAAAGTAAATATTTTGAAAAAAATACTTTTTAGACCAAAGCTAAATTCGAAATAACAAAAGGCTTAAAAAATTGTAAATCAAAATTTTTTCTCATATATGCTGAAATATAGGTAATAAGGTCTTAATAAAATGTTTCACTTCATATTTGAAAATAACACCAATATCCAAGGAGGACGATCAATGGACTCTACGACTTTTATGGATGAGACCATATTGAAGAGTTCATATAACCTCATTGTATTAATTAATACAAAAATTACAAAAATGATAAATTAATTAAATTCAAAAATTAGTGAAATTCCCAATGAAGATTAAGGCAGATCTTTCAAAAGAACCATGTTTTGAATTGGGCTCTATTATTGCTGCTAAGTAAAGCAGTGAACCTTATTTAAAACAGTTGGATGCCTGGTTAAACAAAACCTTAATATGATATTGAAGAACTGGTGAATGTGAAGAAATCAGTTCTCAATAATCTAGAAAAATGAGTAACAAAACTATCAATAAATGTTTTTCTCATATGCCATTTTTCAAATAATTTCCCATTCATAAAAACAAAAAATTATTTACTTCATTTGATAAATAATGATTTCTGTGAATCTATTGTTAAATCAATACACTGGTCTACCATTCGTTAAATATAAACTTTGTTTTCAATAAAAAATAAAAAGTATAGAGATAATTTCAAAAAATAAATATAATTTGTTAATGACACAAGTTATAATAAGTTGGCAATGTAGACTTGTTCTGGACTAAGACACAACTTTTTAGATTTTAGATAAAAAATTATCTAGATAATTTGATAGCTGAAAAATCTGATGGCAGTTTTTCTCTAGAAATAGCCAGCTTATCCAGAAACCTTATCCCAAAACGACTTTCAAATTCATATATCCCTGATTCAACCATCCATCACTTGCCTTAAGTCTGTTCCAGTGATTTTACTGTACAAAACTCTAGCCTTTCCTTTTAAAATTTGTGTAAAAAGGGTATACCGCCACCATTCTTAAAGGAACCATTCGAACAAGCACTCTTCTTCCATGTCAGGGTGTTCATCTAGTTAAAGGGTGAACCTATTGCTAGTTCATGCCTCTGCATTCTTCATGAATTCTTCTCATTTCAGTTTTGCCTCAGAACAAGTAGTTAAATAATGGTCCTGAGAATCTAACTCTTCTTAATGGTTTGTAAGATGGCAAAAATTCAATAGATCACAGATATATCCTTTTCAAAAACCTAATATCGACATGTATTGTATAATCAGGATTTTAACTTAATATCTTTATTTTCATATAAACAGCATACAAGGATCAAAATATTTTATTATCCCAACATTTTACATTTCATATTCTTAATTATCTGATTCAGGAACATATTTGACGTGGGGATTGTAAAATTAACTTATTCAAGGAGACATAAGTAGATTTTTTCAGCTTGGAAACACCTTATATGGGAAGAAAAAATATGGAGTAATGGGCTATTTCGAGATGAGTCATGCTTACTGATTATACAGTTATGAATGAATAAAGGTTATGAGCGCATATCATAAGGGGGGCTAGATCTGAATGTGTTTAGAGATGGTGTCGTGTGGAATTTCTTCAATGGACTACAGTGAGTTACTTGTGTATAGGTGTGGTCATTAAAAAACCAGATTAAAAGTCAATAATTGTGCAATATCTATTAAAAAACACAATAAAAATAAATCAATACATTCTGCAGATGTTTGGGGACTTACATGTTATGTTCCCCCTCCTCCTAACCATATTTTTAATCATTCTACAATTGAAGCATGGAAATTGAAAAGAGTGTAAGCACCTTCAAGAAAATTTATACTTAACTTTAAACTTAAAACTAGGGTGAACTACGATCCGTCCTTACACCAATGCCATCTTACAAATAGTCAGTGAACTACTTTCTTTACATGGATTTTATTTTTGTTTATATGGATCATAGCAGATTTATTAATGTCAATGTTTTAGTTTTAGAGCAAATACATTGTACTAGTTTAAGATTATTATAGTATCCCGATAAACTGCTCAAAAAAGGAAAAGTTTTAGGTTCAAATATAGCTGATTCTTCTGTTTTTCCAACTACTGAACCTTGATAAAGGTTCCATACATTAAATGAAAATAAATTCCATTCTGAGGCTATAGCTCCAAAAATATTAGTTTGATCCCTAATTTCTTTTTTACATCTCAAAGCTGGTTAAATTTACCATCAGATCCCATATATGAAATTTTGATTAACCCTTTCTCTGGCAAAAACAAAAACATCGGGATTTTTTGTAGAAATCTTTTGAAAATTGAAGTTTAGCCTTCAAAAATCATGAAACAATTGTCCAATCTGGGCAAAATGGGTTTCAATATTTTTTATAGCCATTTATCATAAAAGAGTACTGTAGTTCCCCTTGCCTGGTTACCGTTTAGGCAAATTAGGGAGAAAGAAAATTTAGAACTCATTAAACGTATCCTAAAATTGTAAATTAAAATGAAAACGAACATCAGCTGCTTTCTGAGATTTTAGAAAGGCAGAAACTCACATCTTTCACATGGCATGACTGCTACTGGAGGTGGTGAGATATTGAACTAAACAGTTTCTTGTAGGAACTGTCGCTTTCCGAGCAGAAAAAAAATTGTTTGTTAATATGACATAGACCACATTTACCTTTCTCTGTGAATGTCTGGAAATGTTTACCAAATTACAGCAGGCAATTCATGAGTTGTTGAATTGTGAAGCGTGACCAGACTCCATTTCTGGGTACAGAACCAACCGCAGCACGGATGAACTGTTGGGCAACATCAGCCCTGAATTGTTTTAGAAAAAATTCATACAATTTGATGATCTATTCTTTCCACAAGGCGTTTTGTCTAGGGATGGTCTAAACCAATATTTTTCAGTAACAGGTACGATCGATACTTTTTGAAAAAGTGTACAAAACCAAGAAAAACAAATCAATTTTAAATAATAATTAATTATCTGTGTGTTAACCAATTATATTAAGGCTGAAATAAAATAAAGAAAAGTAAAATGTAAAATGTGGAAAGAAAAGTAATGAAAAACCATTATAACAACTGTTTGTTTCAAGTTTTACATGTATGTTTTAATTTACATCACAATTTAGTAAGGTAGTTGTTAAACTTTTAAACCAGTAGATACAACATTGTGTATTGAAAATTGAATATTATAAATTACTGTACATAATTTTAGCTTCAATTTTATTGTAGAATGGATATAATTAATTTGATTGTAGTTTATAATATGACTAGTACGGTTATTTTTTAAAAATCTTTTCAATTTATTGTTTCTGTAAAATACAATTTTTCCATAAAATGTTTTTTATGGACCAACCATGGTCAATAGTCCAACGAGACTTTGTCATGAATATCGTCGAACAGCTAAGCTCTTCACATTTCTCCTATCAGAGCTGCCTACTTGATGAGAAGAGTTTTCTAAAAAGTACAACACTTGTTTTCGAGGTCCCCATTTGCCAGGATAAGGGTTAAATCCCATGAAATATCCACTTATAAATACAGGATTGACAATGAAAAAAAGGGATAAGGTCGATACATAAATCTTCCTTCTGCTATTTGACCAATTTATATTCAGACAGTTTAACCGTTCCTTAATTAACCCAATTGTTCAAATTTCTTATTCAAACAGGATCCAGCTGAATGGAGGCTCTTCTAAGCATAGTTTGAAAGCTGTATTGCTTCATAATAGAAATTGTCTTCCTTCTATTCCTGTTGGTTCAACAGAGGCTTATGCTATCATAAAACCTCTCCCCTCCCCATCCATCCTCACAATTAAATATGCTCAACATAAGTGGAAAATTTGTAGCGATCGGAAAGTCAAAGCTGTTATCTTAGGAATGAAATTAGGGTTCACTAAACGCTGTTGATTTTTACTTCAGTGGTACAGATTCAAGTAGATTGAATATAGCATTATATTTAAGCAGATTAGGCAGCAAAAAATCTAAACAATAAAATATGAGAAAATATTGTTGCCGTTCCTCAACACATCGAGCTGGAATTATTGAAGAATTTAGTGATTCTATCAATATATTAACTAGTAGTAATTTGACCTAGTTTTTGAAGGGAAAGAACGGAAGCTGGGGAAGCTCTTGAAGGTCTGTATGGGTTTTCAGGGAACAAAGAGAAGGTAACTAACCTCAGTTGGTAACAATGTTTCGAAAAATAATACCACCAACTCATCTTCCTAAAAATTCATTCCCATTTTGATTTTTCCCACACAGTTGCAGAGCAGTCAGTGGCAGGCACAGAGAAAGGTTTTATATGGATATTTTTGTAGTGGAAATATCATGGCTGTGGGAATGAAGCAATGCTTCTGGACTACTGCTGGTTTGGGTGTAAGATGCTACAGAACTAACAGATGAAAGCTGAAATACAGCTACATCATAAAGTTACCATCAGATCTCTGTAGATTGTACTGCCTGATAGGTGTACTTTCATCAATTTAGGATGTAACAGTCATTAAAAAATATGAATGATCACACTGTTAATTTTCTGATACTTTTTTTTTTTTTAACCTCTTATAAAACAAAAAAACTTTCACCTATTGGTTATCACATTAACTAGAGATTTTTGTCATATAATTTCTCAACCCAAAATTAGTGGAACTGACTCTTGAAGAGAAGGAAACAATATATAAGATGTTAATAAACATCACTCTTTATGAGGTCTGTATCAGAATAAATAAATGCATAATTCTGTCTTTATATAAACTGAAATATTTAATGAAATATTTGATTAAATGAGTATGAAATAGTTTTCATAGAACATTCTGATTCTAATATGGAGAAATATTTTAATGAAGATTAAGTAAGAATTTCCTCTCTGAAAACAACTATTAAAAAATTAATAAAAACAACCAACATAAAATATTCAAGAGTTTAGTTACCTTAATATTCTGCACTTTCCAATCAATCAAATCCAATGCAGAGCCTTGCTTTACTTGGTGCTCAGCTATAAGATAATTGGAAATATGCTGTAACAAAAGAAAAAACAAATCAAAATATTTTACTTTTATGAAAAAATATTTTTTCACTATTTAATTTTTTTTTTTGTCATACTTATTAATGTTTCATTTATATATTTTTTTACGCCATGTTCATCAACCTTTACTAGTATTATTTTTAAATATTATTTCTATAATTTTATTTTATATTAAATAAATAAATCAGTCAAGCATTCATCACTTCTAAATGTAAATTTAATTACACAAAAGGTTTTTACAATGGAGCATAAAAGAAATATAGATCTATGATATAAATACCCTTAAACACTCATTGTTGTCATGACCCATGGAATCGTAGTAATTAATATCTTTCTTCATAAGATCCACAACAATTAAGCACCAGTGCATATGTAAGTGGATAGGTATAATAACAAGTTGTTTTTCAAATATGTTCACCTAGAAAGAAGATATTTTCAGTTAGTTTTTTATATATATATATATATATATATATATATATATATATATATATATATATATATATATTTTTTTTTTAATAGGCATAATTAGGGTTCTAGCTATGAATTACTATTTATAATCAATACCATTTCACAAAGGTGATCACTGGGTGTTTTAATGAGGTCAGTATTCATAAATTTTTTTGTTTTTGATGAGGTGATGTGGAAAATTGTTGGAAGTTTTAATAAGAAGAAGAAAAAGAAGTTTTTAAATGGATTTAATTTAAATCATGAAATTGTGGATCGGATAGAGTAAAGCAACAATGGATAATGTTTCAGATTACATTAATAATATGATGGAGATGTTGGGAGAAGTAATTAAGTAGATGGCCAGAACAGATGGGTTTGGTACAGCAATTAGTGGATAAGGAACTATTAGAATTCCTAATTGTAAGGAGATCAAGGAAAAGAATTGAATTATTGGTTTCAGTTTCAATAGAAAAGTGAAGTTGAGGTTGGTAAGAAAGAAAACTAGGAACACCAACAAGTTAGAAACTGGTAGATCCCCTTAATATTTTTTTTATAGAAATAACATCATTTGGATATAAAGAAATTATGGAGTCAAGAAGTTTGTTAAGAACGATGTTGGAAAGATCAGGGTCAAGGGAGTCAGCAACAGCAAGGCCTGAAATTTCTTTGAAGAATTTATTTTGGAAATCAAAGTAACTTGATTCACAACACAGGATAATGCAGGAATCAAGGGAAGTATAGGTTTCTGAAATGGATCAATAATCATCAACAGTTTGATGAGTACAGTCAATGGGGATATTAGTAAAAAGTATTTCTGCGTCAAAGTAGGTAAGGAAAAAGTTATTTGGGATGATAAGGGATTTAAGGTGGTCTTGAAGGTGAAAGGAAGAAGGAATTTACCAAGATTGGAGGAAGAAGTATTAATGTTTGAAATTATGGGATGAAGAGTATTTTCAGGCTTTAGATTTTAGGTAAACAATAACAGCAAGGAGCTACAGAACTGTAGATGATACAATTTTTTAAGTCATAAATTTGATTTGTTCAGTGTCTTAAAGATTTTTCAAATGTGTATTGAACTTGGTTATCAGGGAAGGAGTAGGATCTTCATTGCTAGGGAGATAAGTGGATTGGATAGAAAAGAGATGGTATTTTTTTTATTATAATCAAAATTGTTCCTAATGAGTCTTGTTACCTTTATCTGCTTGGGTAACAATGATTTGGTTGTTGCATTGAAGGAAAGATTTTGTGTAGTATATATCTGAAAGAGAGGGTAGAAATATTGTTATCACTGCCAGGAGAAACCCTTTTCATAGTGCACGCCAGATCCTCAATGAAGTTGAACATGTTTTACCTAGACTTTTATCAACACAAATGATTCGTAATCGTTTGTGGGAAGTTGGCCTTACATCATATTCTCCTTTGAGACGATCTGCAGCAACAGCTTGCCACTAGCAGCTAAGAAGAATGTGGTGCAGAGAGCAATTAGAAGAGGACACAAATTGGAATGCTGTGATGTTTGCTGACGTGTCGCGTTTTTGTCTGTATAGTGACAGCAGATGCCGAAGAGTCTATAGAGAACAAGAAATGCGTACAATGTTCCAGTTTATTGTCCCTTTAGTGCAGTTTGGAGGAGGTGGTGTAATAGTCTGGGTTGGCATTTACCCTGGAGGATGAACCAACCTCACAGCAGCTCGATATGCACATGAAATTATTGAGTAATACCTCCCTCCAACTAGGGATCTGGGAGAGATTTTCGATTTCTGGAAGACAACGCTCGGCCTCATAGAGGAATAGTTGTCCATCAAGTTTTAGAAAACCTGGTAATTTCCCGTCTGCCCATTCCCCCATTGTCTCCAGCAGAGTTGGGCAAAATTCAATTACATTGTAATCCGATTACAATTGCATTACATTATATTTCAAACAGATGTAATCGAAATACATCGGGTATGAATTACAGTATTCCCACAAAGTAATTCAATTGGGATTACAATGTAATTCAATTACGGATTACATAATTGGATTACAGATTTCGATTACTTGTAATTCAAGGCATGAATTATTCAAATATTTAGTTCGATTACAATATTTCTTCCATTAAATAGGCAAATAAATATCGGAATATCAGTTTTCACCTTCACCATTTTAGTTTTAAGTTTTCTCTTATTGTTAACGGTTTTGAACTATCACCATCTTTTTCTTAGAGAGAGGAGTGGGGGGTTTATTTCTAAATTGAGAACGGCTGGTCCGATCTTAATGAAATTTGATAATTATGTTTCTTTTGTACTTATTAGCGTATATTTGGGGTTTTAACTGTTTTACTAATTAGTGGGGGGGGGGGGGGGCTAAATTTCTAAATTGAGAACGGCTGGTCCGATCTTAATGAAATTTAATAATTATGTTTCTTTTGTACTTATTAGCGTATATTTGGGGTTTTAACTGTTTTACTAATTATGGGGGGGGGGTGGGGAGGCTAAATTTCTAAATTGAGAACGGCTGGTCCGATCTTAATGAAATTTGATAATTATGTTTCTTTTGTACTTATTAGCGTATATTTGAGGTTTTAACTGTTTTACTAATTAGGGGGGGGGGGTGTGGGAGGGCTAAATTTCTAAATTGAGAACGGCTGGTCCGATCTTAATGAAATTTGATAATTATGTTTCTTTTGTACTTTTATTCCCCCTAATTAGTAAAACAGTTAAAACCCCAAATATACGCTAATAAGTACAAAAGAAACATAATTATCAAATTTCATTAAGATCGGACCAGCCGTTCTCAATTTAGAAATTTAGCCCCCCCCCCCCCCCCCCCTAATTAGTAAAACAGTTAAAACCCAAAATATACGCTAATAAGTACAAAAGAAAGATAATTATCAAATTTCATTGAGATCGGACCAGCCGTTCTCAATTTAGAAATTTAGCCCCCCCCCCACCCCCCCTCTAATTAGTAAAACAGTTAAAACCCAAAATATACGCTAATAAGTACAAAAGAAACATAATTATCAAATTTCATTAAGATCGGACCAGCCGTTCTCAATTTAGAAATTTAGCCCCCACTCCTCTCTCTAAGAAAAAGATGGCGATAGTTCAAAACCGTTAACAATAAGAGAAAACTTAAAACTAAAATGGTGGAGGTGAAAACTGATATTCCGATATTTAGTTGCCTATTTAATGGAAGAAATATTGTAATCGAACTAAATTTTCAAATAATTCATGCCTTGAATTACAAGTAATCGAAATCTGTAATCCAATTATGTAATCCGTAATTGAATTACATTGATGAATTACATTGTAATCGTAATTCATGAAGTAATTGCATTATATCATGTAATGTAATCCTGGCCGGGATTACAATTACAGTGTAATCGTAATTCATAGAATATATTTCAATTACATTTTGCCCAACTCTGGTCTCCAGACCTCAATCCTATTGAGCATGAGTGGGGCACGTTACAGAGAAGGCTTTTTAATCATTATCCGCCGCTAATTGACCTTCGACAACTGAATGCAGCATTGCAACATCTCTGGGGTGAAATTCCTCAAGAAACCTGTGACAACATTATTAGTAGCATGCCTAATAGGTGCCACAGGTTTTGGCTAACAGAGGACATTATACAAGTTATTAATTGTTTCCATAAACTAATCTGTTCAATAAAACAAATTATGCATCTAAAACGTTTTATTTTTATTATTTTTTAAAACCCATTAATTGTATTTTATTTCAGCAAAAAACATAATAATTTCTGATGAATATTAATGCAGTTTAAAATAAAAATAATACAAAAATGGTAGGCTTAGTAAATAACACAAAATTAGCAACATCCCTATTCATTTTTGCACAGTTTATAAGATATATTCATCCATTCACCAAACACCCATTTTTTTTTTTTTTTTTTTTTTTTTTTTTCTATGTATTACATTCTTTAAATTAATATAGATAATCTGTGTTTTAAATTGCTAATGTTTAGAATTTTATATGTTTTTAGAAATAATGATGATTTTTTAATATTTGCAACTAGTTCAATAGAAGTGGCAAATAATTCATTAATCCTAATCAATTTTCCTGTAATTGATTCGTAATCCAGATGTCCTTACTTCTATCTTACTTTGTCTTAGATCATTATCTTCTTGTTTCTTTATCTATTTATCAATAAGTCTCACTTACAATTTTGTTAGGCATGATTTTGTAAAAGGTGCCCCAACTAATTCTTTTTACATAATTTTGGTTTACAGACTTGGTCTCATATTATTTTCCCTCATTCCTTTGAATGAATACCATGTCAAAATATCTTGATTTTTAATTAATGTTTTTTCATTAGTCATGATTCAGAAGAGTGTGCAAGGACAGGGAGAAATTTGGATTTTACTATATATATTTCCATCTTCTCCATCCCTAAGCTGTTTAGAAAACCTTTAGTTATTGTTCCAAACATCTTGCTTGCCAGCAGCTACTATTGGCTGGGTTACCTACATATCAACATAACTCTTCTCTTCACAATCCGCAGTAATTCCTCATTTAAACTGCTGATGTAATGAAGATTTCAGTTATTCTCTGTGAAAAAAACTATATTGGTGAAAGTAAGTAGAGATGCTAACCAGGCTCACTATATTAACACAATTCCCAGAAAAAACCTTATATTTACCAAGGTCCTCAGAAGGAATGAAACTTCCCCCCCCCCCTACCCTTCCAGCCATGTGCAGTCAAAAACAGGGTTTTCATCACCAGGGGGGTGAAGGGTGTGGTTCAAGTAATGAAACCCTATTTCAGGTGGAATGGAACCTGGTAGTCAGGCTGTCAGGGTTACTCACCAAAAATCACTCTCCTTTTTTACTAGTCACTCCTCTATCACCATGTCAAGTTTCAGTATTCAACAACAAATCAAACTTGTGTTTGCTTGATAACTAACAACTAAACCACAGAGACTGAACAAGATCATGATGCTACAAATATATATCTTCCTAGCTTAAGATTTATAGTCTATTTATTTCTTAAATTTAAATAATTTGTATAAGATTTATTTATAAATAATAATTTCCAAAACAAATGAGACATTATTAACACAAAAAAAAATGTCCAAAATAACAATTAGATAAATACATAAAAGAAAACTAAATAAAATAACACCTTAGAGTACGGTTTTTTAGGAGGAAAAGTGAATTATAATTAAGAAAAAAATACCTTTTTTGTCCATCGCTTCATGCCAGCATGTCCTCTTGACTGAAGCCCTGCATAAAAGAATGTACTGAAGGTATGAATTGGTGGATATCTTTCATTTTTCTGAGCACGGTCTTCCAACAGTTGCATGTAAAAATTAATAACCTAAAATAATGAAAAAAACTAATAGAGTAAATAAATAAAGCCAATATTTTAACACATAATATATTTACTATGATGAAAGTTCTGAATATAAAATAAGATACTTTACTTAACTTACCTCATCATTTAACCAATTAAGACCATTCAAGGTTTGAATATCACGTCGTGTTATTTTTAAATTAAACCTTTCAATTAGTACTTCATGTTCAGGAGATCTGACCAATGCTGCTTTTATTTTCACCTGAGTAAATTACAAGTGTTTTTTTATTAGTCTTTATTTTTTTGTCATAGAAGTTATTATTTATAGCAAAATATTTTTGTCAGTTTATATACAAATTTATGAGACAATATTACTTTACCATTATTATACGTATTATATTATTACCTCAGCTGCCTTTGACAGTGCTGGTAAAGGTTTAATTATTGGAGCATATTTTTCTTCAGGAGTTTCAGTAATTATGGCTTCTGTAATTTTGAGATGTCGTTCCAATTTCTTCTCAAGGATCTCTTCAATAGCTTTTCGATTTTCTTCACTCCATGCAGAAGCCTCCTGGTAGAAACGATCACGAGTTTCAATGAATGATTTTTGTGTTTCATTGTAATCTCGCATTCTAAAACAAAAGTAAAGTTTTTAATACTGACTGTATGTAAGTCATAATTGTAGAAGTAATGTAGGCAGAAAAAACATCTAAAATGATTAAAATTGATTGAAGCATGGGATCTAAAGTTAAGGTTCACGTACACAAGGATCCTTTAGAAATATCTAGAAATATCATATGTAAATTATTAATATATATAAATAAAATAACAAAAAAGTATATTTTATTAATTTTAGTTTATTTATTTTTATAAATCAACTAACCAAGTCATAAGTGAATTTTTATCATTCCCTCCCTACAATCTATATGTGGACTAAATTAAACAGAAGTATTGACATTTTTATAAATATAATTTTTAATGTATTATAGTTTTTATAATTAATGTTGTTCATTCCGATTTTAGTGACTTTGTAATTTAATAAAATCCAAAACTTTTTTTAAGCATGTAAATACAAATGTCTACAATTTATAAAAAGAGGTATAAATGTTAATCTAGTTTCATTCAAGTCTTCCAAAGCTCTAGTTGAAATGACTACATGACAAGTCACTTACAAACACTTGAGTGCAAAAAAACCTTAAATTTTGTTAAAAAATATATTAACTAACAGAATAATGTTGGGATTGAAGCAGCACATATATAGGCCAGGGCAAAAGTTATAACATTGCAATAATCCTAAGCAGTAATCCTCTCAAAGAATAACAAGGAAGGGCCCAAGTTTACAGATAAAAATATTCTCAGCTAAGTTTTCAGTTCTCTAGAAGAGTGCAATAAACACCCATTTGTAGTTTTTCCAATTTTTTAAATTTTCTTTGTCTCATATCAATTAAATTCTACCCAATATGGTATTGGATGCTACGGTAGTTGCTCAAATCATAGCGTTAATTGAGGACGAAAGTCTGCGATACATGACCAGGACTCTTGGGGTACTGAGAGACGAGCAACTCTTTGAAAAGGTTGGGATCAGGTCGGCCGAGAGTAACAAACTGTAACAACTTGTATATAAAAAGATACAATATAGAACCGTGGGAGTTGGGGTTCGGGGCGGGACTAAGAGATGGTTCGTGCTATAAGGACACAGTTTTACAGCTCTGCCAGGATCTGACAATTTTTTGAGGCCAATGGACATCCTTGGCCACTCTCTCCTTCCACAAATAGAATTAGTTTTTGTCCTTAAGGATACTGTTTTAAAATGGCGGAATTTGACAATTTTATTAGTTTTTTTCCTTAAGGATGTAGAAATATTTAATGGTTTTATTACAACTTGTATTTAACAACTGAAACAAACAAGCTGACAATCGATTTATTGAAATGGAGACTCTAAGGAACCGCTTCCAGATATCTGTAATGACTTGCCACCGGCTGTGTTGCTCAAAGTGTGTATGTATCCATGAATACAATACATAGACGCCTGGCTGAAATGAATCTAAATTCTAATGTTTCTGCTACCTATCCTCTCTATCCTCACTGCAGCTCGCAGAGCAGCTTGACTCCATTTTGCTCGAAAACATGTTGCCTGGACTGAAGCTGATTGGGCCTCTGTTCTCTTTTCAGATGATAATGCATGGCCACACGTCACCAATAATGTTAGGGACTTCCTTGATGCGTTCGATATCCGAATTTTGGAGTGGCCAGGTAGCAGCCCGCCTCTCAATCCTACAGAGCATCTGTGGGACCATCTTAAGAAAGCCATCCGACAGCAACATAACCCTCCATGAGCTGAGAACTACCATAGAAGAACCATGGGAGCAGATTCCTCAAGATTGAGTGGCTAATCTTATAACGAGCATGCCTGCAAGGATGCAGGTTATTCAAGCAAGAGGAGGAAACACTCGATATTAAAGGCCTGAATTGTGTGTTTCTAGCATATTGTAAACAAAGTTTAGAGGTTTTATTTTTTTTAATCATAAAATCAATAAAAGTTTATTTTTTTGTTTGATAATTGCATGTTTCATTACTTGTCCTTTTGTGTCATGCCAAGAGAATATACACTACATATATAAAAAAAATGGCAAATTTTATTAAGTTGTGAAAGAGAAAGTCAAACAATATACAAAAATTCAAGTTTTTTGCAATCGAGTGTGTATATAAAAAAAAAAATAAATAAAATAAGGCACTTACAAATCGATCACCCAATCCTGATGAGTGTAAGGAACAACTTTTAACTTAGCCTCAAATGAATTAACTCGAGGAACTCTCACTCTTGTACCTGATAAAAACAATAAAGGCAAATAAATGTTAGTAATCATTTATTACATTTAAACAAATGCAAAATTTAAAATCTATTTTGGCATTGACCTATCATATATAAAACGTATATAAAAGCAGAATATAATAAACTAGTTTTAATAATTTTTTTTTTAAGTGGAGAAGAAGATGATCAGGGATGCATTCAAAGAAAAACACCACGTCTAAGTAGAAATACTTTAATGCGTGCCAACGTTTTGACCTGCCTTGCAGGTCTTTTACCTGCCCAGCTGTTCTTACTGTTTCACATCAGTCATTGTCCGTCTCCTCTCCAGCGTGGTTCTTTACCATTTCTTACTTTTTCTTTTATGTTTCCAGTTTTATTTTCCTTCACCTTTATTATTTTTTATTCCTTTCTTGTCTTTGTTGACCACCTTTTACTTTGTTTCCCTCGCTTTTTCCCATATTTACAATATTAGAGATATTAAAGTAAGTAGTGTGTAATAGCATATTTAGTGTAATTAAGACCCAAGTATAATTGGTTATTAGATTAAAGGGAACCATATTTTTAATTATGTTACATTGCTTCTGTCCTCTTTTATTTTTTATTGATTATCATTTTATTCACTAACCTTACATTTTTTTTCCTTTATCATTCTTGTCTTGTCCTTAACCTTACCTTGCTGCTTTTTATTATTACTGATTTATGTATCTATTCTTTTCTATAGCCTTTTTTGTATATATTTTATGTATGTATATTTTATTTATGCATCTTTCATGGGTTAGTTCCATCATTTTTTTTCTATTATCTTCATTACAAGAATATTCATATTCATTATAGAATTCTTAGCGTTTCTTGTGTTCCCAATATCACTTCTCCATATGAAATTTTTTATTGCATTTGTTATATTTCATATATTACTCATTTTCCTTACCCTTGTCTTCATATTAGTGTTACGGTCAGGTGAGTTTGGTGGTGCCGTGGGCATGGGCGAGCAGGTAGCCGAAAAGGGCGGCAAATGGCCTGGAAGGGTCACGGCGGCCCAGAAGGCCCTAGATCTGTAATCTGGCAAGATCTAGAATGTTCGGCGGAGCTTTAAATAGGCCGACTTCCAGCCTAGCAGGCAGTATCCATGTGTCAGTGATCAAGTAACGATCAATCAGTCAAGTGTCAGTGACAGTTCAGTCAGTGAGTTAGTGACAGTGATTAACAGTGTCAGTGAATGTAGTGACAGTCTCTGTGTGTCAGTGTAATAGATTCTTATGTACAATATTAAGATATTAAAGACAAGTATTGTGTAATATACATATTAGTGTAATTAGACCTAAGTATAATTGTTATTAGATTTAGTAGCTTAAGGGACCTATTTGTATTTATTAAGTTGTCAATAAATTAGTGTTTAGTATTTAAGTTGTGATTTGATTAGTCATACCCCCAGTGGCCCGTAACATTAAATTACTTTCTTATAGTAATAATTCTCTAAATTACTATCAAGTCTCCTATTTAATTATTATAGCTTTATGTGAACCTAATCTTATAATCACTCCAACCGCTAATCTTTCATCAATTCTATTATCTCTTAACCTTTACCATGAGTAATATACTCACTGCTTACCATGTTAATGCTCAATCTATCCCAGCCCACTACGATGAATTCCTATTCCACTTCCAGCAGAACTTTTACCATGAAATAGCAGTTTCCAAAACATGGCTAAAACCTTTTATTCCTTTGCCTTCTGTTTCAATACCTCACTACAACCTCCTCTGTCATGATCGGGTCAACCGAGTTGGTGGTGGTGTTGCCCTTTACATCCATGAAACACTCCAATCTTGTGTCCTCCATTCCTCAACCAATTCAGATTATCCTTTACGCAGTAAAATACCGACCCCCACATGTACCCTTCGATCCCAGTTTTGAATCCTTCCTCTTCTCAATAATTCCATGTTATAATCACATAATTGTTGCCGCAGATTTCAATTCCAATTTTTTAACTGAAAACCCCGATAAACGCTTCCTTAGTAACCTCTTTCAATCCCTTGGTCTCTTCATTGTCCCTTACTCTGCTACCCATCACCTTTCCCAATTGGATACTTGGCTCGATTTACTTATAATTGACTCTCCCACAAATTTGATATCCCACTCCCAACATCCTATACCCTTTCTTTCTGCTCATGATTTAATATCGATTTCCTGTGACTTTCCTGTCCCTTCCTTCATTCCTCGAACTATTACGCACCGTAATATGGATTCTTTAACTTTCCAAATAGTTCAAGCCCACCTAGAATCCATAGATTGGAACGCCTTTTACTCCATACCATTCTTAGATTCTAAGATCGAATTCCTAAATTACAACCTTTTATCCATTCTAAATAATCATGCCCCTCAAAATAAAGTGAAAACACCCCGTCCTTCAGCAACTTGGATAATTCAAGATATCAAAGAGATGATGAGAATCAGAGATGCAGCCAGAATAAAATATATCTGGACAAAACATCCTGAAGATTTAATCACCTTTAAATCCCTCCGTAAACGAACCCAATCAGCCTTCCGTTAATCCAAATTCCAATATTATCCACACATTCCGTTTCCCACCAAAAATGGAAACTCCTCTGCCAAATACCCTCCTTACAATTTAAATCTTCTCCCTCGTATCATGTCACTCCAGATGAACTCAATAAGTATTTTACATCATCCGATTCACTGTCCTCAATCCCAGTTTACAAACTGAATAATACAAATTTTGATCCCGATAAATTCTTCCTTTCTTATATCGACCCATCCCAGCTAATAGAGGCTGTGATGAAATCACGTTCCAAATCATCTGGACCAGATGGGATCCCAGCACGATTTATTAAACTCTGCCTTCCAATAATCCTAAAACCTCTACTCCATATTTATACCTTTTCTCTCCAGAACTCAATCTTTCCATCCACCTCGAAAAAAGCTATTGTCCTTCCCCTCAATAAAGTTCCTAATCCAGCATCTGAAAAAGACTACTGACCCATCCCGCAACTATCCAATCTTTCCAAACCTCTAGAACGAATCGCTCAAGCCCAGATATCCTTTTTCCTTGAACAGCATCTTAATCCTTTTCAGTCCGGCTTTAGAATTGGCTTTTCCACACAATCAGCTCTAGCAAAAATCACCTCAGACATCTACCTAGCTATGGACCATCATAAAATCACCATCCTCATCCTACTTGATTTCAGTGAAGCCTTTGATACCATTGACCACAACCTACTCCTTTCTAAACCAGCTAATAACTTTTCCTTTTCTCATAGTGCGACCAGATGGATCCAATCCTTTATTTCTGAACGCACTCAGATAGTCCAAATTCTTAACCTTCCTCCTTCCTCTCCCCTCCCAAACGCCTCTGGTGTGGTTTAGGGCTCCTCAATATCACCTTCTCTATTTTGTTCATATATTAATGACGCTTATCCCCTCATAAAACATTGTTCCTCTCATTTTTACGCAGACAACTCACAAATTTACCTTTCCTTTTTCCCTAGTGAACTGCAGGAAGTTACCGTAAAAATGCAAGCTGATCTTGACACAATATCATCTTGGGCCATTGCTAATAAATTGAAACTGAATGCTAGCAAATCCAAGGCTATTGTGTTGGGCTCTAAGGTCCTTCTCAACTCCCTTCCGGGAATCCCTATATTCTCCATAAATTCCAATCCCATAAACTTCCACACTTCCGTTTCGAACCTCAGGCATTGTCTTTGACCAAACCCTTTCCTGGAAAGATCATGTTTCCCTTGATAACAATTTCTATTCTTCGACTCCTAAGCCGCTCCTATAAATTCCTCCCTTAATCAACTCGTCAACTATTACTGTATTTTTTTTTCATTGAATTTTTTTTTTTATTTTCCCTATTTTTGTTTTCGTAGCTTATTTTAAAGTCTAACCTTAAGATATAATTTGTTTTTCATGTGGTATTTTAAAACATGTAATATTACTTTTAGTCCTTTATACTGTAATTTAATATTTCTTTTCGATTTCTTAATTTAATTTTAATTGTATTTTTTCTTGCTTTTCTAAAATTATTTTTTAATTATACATACGACAGCTAGACTGCCATTAATTGTTCATTATAATTATTCTTAAGGGGCAATGGATCCAGAATAAAATTTATTTTCATTTCATTATAGAGTTTTTTATCCATGTCATTCTGTATTCCATTCTTCATCTGTTTATCCGTCTGTTATTTTTGTCACATCTAGTATTTTGTTCATTATAGCCATGAAGAAGACCTGCAAGGCAGGTCGAAACGTTGGCACGCATTAAAGTATTTCTACTTAGACATGGTGTTTCTCTTTAACTGTATCCCTGATTATCTCCTTCTCCATTCATCTTAACAGTCAACTATACTTTTATAAATTCTTTTTAAATATACATGATTATAATACTAATTATTATATTTAATTATAAAAAGGTAAGGAAATATTAATACATTTAATTAATAAAAAATGATATTAACTTTTATTCCTATACAAAAATATATGAATTATAAAAGGTAAATGAACATTCAATTTTCACACAGATAATTGAATGTTCACAATTATTTTATTGCAACCTTAATTATTTTCCTGCAGGAATCGCTCTCCATAAATATGAAAATTGATGCCAATAAAAAAAAAAAAATCGAGGATTAGGAAAAAATCAAGGCAAGCAAACATTCAAGTATTTCAGGGCATTTTTACGAGAGGTAGGCTACAACTCAGAACGTCTGGAGGACATAAAATCTGCAGGTTGATTGTTTTGGGCATTAATCAAAAGCTTCATTTAAACTGATAAAAGGTTTTGAAGAAGCCTTAAGTCCAGGTTTACAAAATGACCTAAGTGCCCTAATTATTTTGTAAATAAAATGATTCAATATGACATGAAACCTAATATATAAAATACTATACATTAAATTATGTTAAAAAACTATTTATAGAAGGTGACTTACCATTTTTAGGAGAAGTGCTCAAAACTGAAGCACCTTCATTAATATCTATAACAGGTGAGGGTGTGACATATCTTACTGTATTCTTGGACTCATGCCTAGAAGAGGTAGGTTTTACTTCCTTAACATCATCATCTTCACTAGAAAAAAATAACGTTTACTTGCACAAATTAAGTAACATTGCATTAAATAATATAACAGTACTTCATCCACTTATTTAGAATCCCATTGATTTGGTATTTTCATAACACCACTATGAAAAGTAATAGCCTTGGTTGAAGCTGAATTAGTTCTGCACGAACGGATCTACTTCTGCACCATAAAAATGCTAACCCAAACAAAGTAAGAGGTCAATAAACAGTGAAATACACTAGAACACCACACAGAAGCAACCATCCAAATTTTTTTACAACTTCAGTCAAAATGTGGTTTGGAGCTAAAAATACCCTTTATGGGTTGGGTTTAGATTTCTCTGTCTTTATTAAGTTTAATAATTTAATGTTGATTATTCTCTACAGCAATACAGATAAAGGTAAAAACTTTTAATCTATCTTGACTAATACTCAGGTAACCACCAGACAGTCTGATCTTACAACTTTCTCTTCCTATTATCAACTTTACAAAAATTACACCCTTAAACCGCTTCTCCTCTCTAGCACTCCTAGGCCTTCTCAATCTTCAATTATATAAATTTACTTTTGTACAAAGAAAGGACAATGATGATGTAGATTATAAGTAATATACATATAATAATGAATAAAAATATAACCATTAATTGCATTTAAATAAACCAACCTTGTTAAATCTACAAATGTCCCTGGTTTAATCGGCGGAGACTTCAGCTGAGAATTAGAAGGTATTTTACCCTCAAGCATGGATCCAAGCACACGTCCATAACTATTACGCTCTTCCAAGTCAATAACAGTCTGAAAAAAGAATTTATAAAGTGAAAGCTATACTTAAATACATCTATAAATATTAATACATCCAATCACTGATTAGTGACTGGAATTTATAATTTGTATCTTACTAATAAAAAGGAAGAAAAATCAAAATTGAAATCATTAGAACACTGTATACCAAAAACAGAATACAAGAACTCAGAAAAAAATATTAATAACTGAAAAGCATAAAATTTCAGTATTTGTTATACAAATGAAGGTAAATCTAATATGTATAAAATTATAATTATGAAGTTTACTTTGAACAACTGTAAACATAAAAGAGGACAAAGGGGAAAGTTCATCTAATTCCAAAATAAAATTGCAGTTTTTTATAAAAGCAAAACATATGCATATTCTACCTATATCACAAAATCTTAAGACATAGAAGAGGGCATCTTGTTAATGTTGCTAGCACTGCTCTTTTATATCTAGACATAGGGAAGTGGCGACCCCATCATCCAGTCTTTTGGACTGCAAGCAGCCACCGGCCCTCCAAATTGGGGGAACATATAACTCTATAAGGCACACTACACTCATGTCATAGAAACAGATGAAGGTCACTCACAGTACACACCCTGGGGTCACCTCCTCTAAGTAGCCACTCAGGAGGGGATGCATGCAGGTCTGCAGGGACTAAGATGGCATTCCCACTAGCAGTCTAGGGCACGAAGTTAGGGTTGATAGCCCTGATACCCAAAAATAAATTATCAAGAAACCCTATACGAAAGCCTAGGAAATCGATAGGAACTCCAGAATAAAACACGACAAACCTCACAGGTTTAACATTGGATATTGGAATGTAATTACACTGTACAGACCCGGATCACTCAATGTGCTGTTGAATGAAGTATAAAAATATAAACTGGACATAAATGCCATCCAGGAGATTCGATGGACCAGCCAGGGCACCCTAGAAAAAAGGAACAATACAGTCTACTATAGTTGCAGTGATCGGCTACAAACTTTCGGAACAGGATTTATTGTCAGGAAAAAAATTAGGCAACTTATGATTGGATTCAAAGCAGTGAGCCCAAGAATATATGTTCTAAGGTTACATGGAAGATTCTATAACTTCACAATTCTGAGTGTGCATGCTCCAACCGAAGATAAGGACGAGGAAGAGAAGGAAGACTTCTACGATACGCTTGAGACAACTTTGGATTCTCTACCTCACCATAATATGAAAATTATTGCAGTTTAATAATGCCTTTAATGCCAAGGTAGGTCAGGAAGATATCTATATCACTACCATCGGTAAATACAGTCTTCATGAAGTAAGCAATGATAATGATCGGCGAATTATTAACTTTGCTGCTTCAAAAAAACTTAAAATTGCAAGCACTTTGTTTCCTCACAAAAATATCCACAAAGGAACCTGGATATCACCTGATGGACACACAGTAAATAAAATAGACCACATACTAATGAATAACAAGTACGTTAGTAGTATCACAGATGTACAAGTTTTTAGAGGAGCTAACATTGATTCCAATTACTTCTTGAGTATTGCAAGCGTCACTGCAAGAATATCTGTGAAATTATCAAGAACACATTGGAAAATGAAAAAAATTAATATTGAAAAGGTAAAAGACCCCCAAATGAGGGAGAAATGTCTTGGATGCATGTCTAAAAAAATCCATGGAAACCACAGAAGATAGCATAGGGAAAATTTGGAGCAGTTGTCGAAAGGTCATCGAACAAACTATCATAGGTCATTCTAGGACCTGCTGAAAAGGAGGTAAGGTGGAATCATTGGTTCGATGAAGACTGTCGGGCTGCTACTGAAGCTGAATATTGCCTATAAAATGATGATAAACTGGCGTACAAGATTATCAGTGGATGACTACAGGAGGAAGAGACAGAAAGAGAAGCATTTGCACTGAAGGAAGAAAAGAGCAGAGATTTGAAAGAGTTGGAGGAATCTAGGACAATTGGGGACTCCAGGAAGTTCTACATATGTGCTAATAAAATCAGAAAACCATTTTACAAACTCCTTCAGTTTTTATGTAGCTCTCCTGTCAGAGGAAGAAGCCTGCCTAGCAGAATGGAGGAAACATTTCATGGAACTATTGAATGGCCAAGAAGTAGAAAGTATAGAACCACAACTTCTACAAATTGAAAATACTAATGATTAATGATATGGAGCCACCAGATGAAGAAGCAGTTACTGATGCACTGAACGGACTGAAAAACAATAAAGCCCCTGGGATTGATGGTCTCTCCTCTGAGCTTTTGAAGCATGGTGGAAACGGACTTTTCAAGCTCTTATATAATTTGCTGATAAGTATCTGGACTGAGGAGATCATACCTAATGACTGGAAGAAAACTGTTATTTGTCCTATACATAAAAAAGAGGGATTTATTAAAGTTCTTAAACTATTGTGGTATTGCTCTTCTTCCTAGCGCTTACAAGATTCTATCAAATATCCTGTCTGTTTCATAGGCTTTTGCCATATGCGGAACAAGAACAGGTCTATTACCAATTGAGCTTTAGATGTGGAAGGTTAACAATCGATCAGATTTTCTGCCTGAGAACTATTTTGGAAAGAGGAAGTGAGTATTAGATCAAGACCCACCACCTCTTTGTCGATTTTAAATCAGCCTATGACGCAGTTAATCATGGAGAGCTCTATGGATGCTCATAGAGTTTAACATCCCAACAAAGCTTATTAGGCTGATGAGGTTAACCATGGGGGAGGTGGTCTGCGTTGTGAAAATTTGGGGTCTCACCTCAAAAGAATTCTTGTCTAAAAGAGGAGTGAGATAGGGTGATGCCCTTGTGTGCCTCCTTTTCCTTTTAGCTCTGGAAAAAGATGTCTGTGACAGTCAAATCCAAACATCGGGCGCAATATTTAGTAGGATAGTACAGCTGCTCGCTTTTGCAGATGACTTGGACATAGTTGGACGTTCTCAACAGGTGGTCATTAAATCCTTCCTGAAGCTAGGGGCTGCGACTAGTCATAATTGAAGGTAAACCAAATAGATGGAAACCCAGGAGATCTCGAGAAAAGTTGGTGCCAGAGTAGAATTTGAACCATATAAGTTTGAACAGGTATCGGAATTTACATATTTGGGTTCACAGTAAACTAGTGAAAACCGAGTGGATGTTGTAATAAGGAAGAGAATATTAGCTGCAAGCCAGTGCTACTATGGACTAAGCCACCGTTTAAGAAGCCTCCACACATATTAACATTTGAACAAAAGATCCTGAGAAGAATTTTTGGACCAATTATGGTGAGAGGCGAGTGGCAAGGTAAAAAAAATAAAGATCTCTACAATGGATAAAAAGAGCCCAATGTCGTAAAGTTTATAAAAAAAGGCCGACTCAGGTGGACAGGTCATTTAGCAAGGATGACTGACAAGGCCCCCAAGAAACTTCTTATGGAAATCCTGCATGGTAGCCAAAGGATCGGGAGACTGAAGCTGTGGTGGAGGGACTGTGTGGACAACAATGCCAGGAGCCTCTGGGTGAGAAACTGGACGGTGTATCGCAGTACAGAAATGCTTGGCGACTGGTGTTGGTGGAGGCCATGACTACATAGTGGATTGTAGCGCTAAACTAGATAGACAGATCTGGGACATATGTATTTTTAGTGAAGTTAAATGCCAACAAGGTTGACAGTGAACATCGAATAAGTGCCCTGGTGTCACAAGAGCATTCCGCACTGTTTATTATGATGTGGTGTATGTTGTTAACATACCGCTGATTGGCTGCCTAGTGGATAAACATAACCAGACCTACTATTGAAAAAAAGAAGCACACTAGAGAAGAGAAGAATGGAGATGATGGATTGATGAAACCACCATTTGATATCCAACATGAAAAAACCTATAAACATTGGGAAATTGTTCATAACCTCACCCATCTGCTTACTAGACATGGTTATTTCATGGACTATCAGCTTCAGTTTACTACAAATCATTGTATACTACTTGCACCAATATTGATGAAACAGTAGAACATGTATTCATCTGTTGCTCTAGATGCATAAAACAGACAGGAGAGTAAGATGGTGGTCCCAAAAAACAAGGTTAATCAGATGATAGTAGCAGATTATACAACTCATGTCGACAAGAACATGCAAATAGGAGCGAGAAAAAGGAGGCTAAGCAGAAGTTTATAAGTAAATTTTCTAATAAAAAGGTTAAGCCAAAAATGTCAGCCCCTCCTGCTCCTTCCTCCCAAAAAAATCACATTATGCCTGACTATTCTAGTTAAACATTTAGCAAATTTTAATGTAAAACAATATTTGAATAACCAGGTATATTTATTATTTATTATTATTTTTTTGAATAATTTATAATACATTTGAATTTAATCTTGACTGAATTAATTAATTTGAAGGTGTTTCCTGTGTAAACAATTATCCAAACAAGTAGTTATAACTGCTATTTTAAAGACAAATCTGCAATAAAAATTTCATAAACTAAAAAAAATTTATATGAATATAAGAACTCATAAACATCAGAGGCAACTGGATGAGAGTAAATATAAATAATTAAAAGCTAAAAAGTAAAATCTCCCGCAAATGACGTGAATTCGGTTTATAATTTGACATATTTAATTTATTTTCTCTTTAGTGTTTTGTAAATAAAATAATTATTAACTTGTAAATATGTCAATAAAGCCTTATTATTATTATTATTATTAATTATTAATGGCCTGATTAAATTTAACATGTAAAAAATATGGCTTAAAAAGATTTTTACAAAATTTCAACATTGATTTTGCTTTAGTTTTTTTTTAATTATTTGGGAAGCTGTTACCCAAAACTGGATAAAAGCTGTTACTTTAGGGATAAACTTACCAAAGTTACTTCCAATAGAATTGAGTTGAACAGGAAACAAGAACTTCAACTTCATATTCTTGCCGTTTACTTTTAAGGGAATACAATGGCATCATAAAACAGTGTTCCTGGAACAAACCCATGAGAGATTAAAACCCTGGAGGGATTCCCACTTAAAGAAAACTTAATCGGATAAATCATACTTTATATTATAAAGAAAAAATCAATACCAACTAATATAAGATTATTTAAAATGCGTGAAGAAAAAGTAATATAATCAAATCCCTCTGGTATCTGTTCCAGTAACAAAACTTTATGAATTAAAAGCATATCTCAACAATTTAGTCACCTCAACAGGAATCAATGAGGATGCAATATATGTAATAGAAAGAAACATAAAAATCATATCATATTTTTGCTTGAATTTAAATATAAAATTCATCCAAACATTAAAATATAAGAACCTTACATGAAAAAAAACCCTCTAAAATGCCAAAGATATCAAGCATATGATCATACAAAAGGTTACTACAACCTAGTAGCAAAATGCCCCAAATGCACAAGAACACACCTTACAATTGATTGTATAAAAAGTGAAGATACCAATGTACAAACAGCAATTAGTGAATTTTCAAAACTCAAGCCACCAAAAACTCCAGAATCTAGATCAGAAGAATATACAAAACTCTCTCTTCTGATGGAAAATCTTGTCAATTCCATCGCACTTAAATGGCAATAATTAACTGGAATTTGGTTTAAAACAGAATGAAATATACAAAACCGATCATTCAAACCATAGCTGATCAAGGATCATTGAATTATTGTTTGCATCAGGCCATTCCCTTAATAAATTCCCTTCAATATACCAATAATAGCTAATAATAGCATAAGTTACGTTGCCTCTAATGAAATAGTTTCCACAAATGAATTGAACAACCTTTTCTCAACATTTCGAAAACCATTTTACAAGGGTGGAAGCTTTAAAACAAATAATACAAGATAAGGCTTTAGTGTAATAAACACTTGTGTAAAAAGACTTCTGAAATACAAACTTCCTACTATTTCTCCATCCCATCTGCTTAATAGCTTTCTTCACTATCGAAGTCTACTTATCTTCTTAATTTCTTCATCACATTTTCTTACAACTTCCTCATTCCAATATTTCCTCACATTTTGAACTCTCATCTGATTATAGTTCAATTTTACTTCAACAATCCTTTTACATCACATGTAAACATTCAGGTTAAATTACGTGTGTGAAAAAAAAAACAACTTATTAAGTGCTTATTAAATAAAATATAAAGTGCAGTGCGTGCTTACTTCGATAAAGTTAATATTGCTCCACTAATCCTCTGCAGCTTCAGATAAATAGGCCAGTCCTTTCCATTACAACACTACATACTTTTTTTTTCTTTTTATTCAATCAAGGTTTATTGATGGGGGTGGATACTGATGGAGGGGAAAAATCTCCTCCCTTCCCCACAGATAATAAAGATAGAAAAAATTCTAATTTCAATAGAAAGTCTCAATTCTAAAATATCAAATATTTCCAGTACTTTAAAGACCCATTTATTGTAATAGTTGAAAATAACGATCAAGGTAACCTATCCTTTTTCCATGACATGAAATTAAGTAAGTTTTTTGGACTTAACAATAATCAGGTTCACAGAATAAGAAGCAAAAATATAAATATACTTCAAGACATATGATTATGCAAATTGGTTTCTTGAAAATCCTTTTATAACCAAAAATAATATCAGAGCATTTATCCCACTCCAACACGTTCTCAAATTTGGAGTTATAAGGGACGTTTACACATCTATAACAGACGTTGTTTTCCATTCCCAAAGCTGATGGACAGCATTGCTTTATAATTGACTTCATGAAAAGTGACCCCTTACGTTACTAAGCCACGTTGTAGTGAAAAAATGAAAAAATAGAGATCGTGAGAGGTGGAGATAACCAATATACCTCTCAAAATTGCTCCGAGTTAACAAAATGTATCCACTGCAAGCTCAACCACAAGCCAAATGATAAAACCTGTTCAGAAAAATTAAGACAAGAAAAAATTAAAGAATTAATGGCTATTAAACCGATTAGTTATAAAGAGGCCTCCGACACATTACCTATCCAGACTAGTAATAAATTTTTGCTGCTGGATTCCCCACAAATTGAAGACAATCCAGACCTTTACAGTGCATACCTTTTAAGAAATCCTCAAAGAAAAAATAATCAACCTAAAAAAAAAAAAAAAAAAAAACAGCCGAATTGAGAACCTTATCCTTTTTGAAGTCAGTTAAAAAGATTTAAAGTAATAAAAATAGAAATAGGGCCAGGCAATAAATAATTTTTATAGCACAAGCAAGTTCTAAATAAAAGTAACCGATAGATTAGGCTTGTCACATTTTATTATAACTTCTTACCAATATCAATGTCAAATTAATACTTTCTAGATCATCTCTAAAATTAACTTGCAATAATAAACTCAACTGTTAAAAAAACCAATGTACTTACTACAGGCTTAGAATTGGAAGATTCACTGCTAATTCGCTTCTTTCGAACAGCTGGCTTAATATTTGGAGTTGTGAGGTCAATAGACAGAATAGATTTGTTTTTATCTCTAACCTTAGGTAATACATTAGATGTTTTTTTCCCATAGGAATCTGGCTCATTTGACCTACCTGTAAAAGAAAAAAAAATCAGGAATAATTTATATTACCAAATATTTAACTAATTAGAATTAAACAATAATTGTTGTAAACATAGAAAAAAAAAACATTTAAGATTACCATGTCAAATCAACCAATTTTGGACCTTGACCTCTCCGATTTCTATGATTTTTGGTATAGCAGCTGTACTTACCAAGACTAGTAAAAATGTAAAATATTACTTTTTTCTGACTTTTGGTGAGTTATAAGTTTTTAAAAAACTCAAAAACTGCCGTTTTCGGTCCTCACTCAGTATATTCAAAATTACACCATTAAAAAACTATTGCTCCCAGGAGCTCATAATTGCGGCATTCTTTTCTATTTGAAATGCCCTTTAATATGATATATCACTTGATATATTTTCAGTTCATTTTGAATTTTTTTGAAACTTCCAAAAACGGTTTTCGTAATTCCCAAAATACGTACCCTTCAATTTTTCCGAAAAAAATATATGTGATTTATACTATTACTGACTACATGTGGACAAAATTTTAGGATGGGACAGAAATGGGGTCTTGATAAAAAAAAATATTTTGTCTTTTTTTTAATGGACAATTAGTCCAGTCAATGAAGTATTATGTAATGCGCTTTCAGTAATCCAAGTTTTTTTCTATGGAAACTTGTTCAAGGTAGTTAGAAAGTAAACATACCATAATCCCTTGAGTTTTCGAGTCTGGGAACAAGAAGGGAGGGTCTCTTTTTTTTGGTTTTAGGTTCATATCTCGAAAACGGTGCATCGTATGCAAAACATGACTATTTACTAAATTAATGTTAACTAAATTCTCTACAACCTTTACTATATACACATTTTTCATAATCTGTACCGCTTCCGAGATATACGCTTGGCGACTGTGAAGGACTTTTAGTATGTTTATTTTACCAAGAAACTTAAAATTGATGTAACTTTTGACAAGTTGAAAATAAATTAGCATATATATGTGTATTTTGAAGGAAATTTAATGTTGTACAATATTATTTATAAAGACTTTTGTTGTAGGATGAATGTTTTAAAAGATATAGATGGATGTTTAACAGAAAACGTGAGAACATTTTTTTTTCTCGAAAATGTTCACATTTACTAAGCGTATATCTCGGGAACGATACAGAATATGAAAAATGTGTATATAATAAAGGTTGTAGAGAATTTAGTTAACTTTAATTTAGTAAGTAGTCATGTTTTACATATGATGCAATGTTTTCGAGATATGAGCCCAAAACCAAAAAAAGAGACATTCTGCGCACCCTCACTTCTTGTTCCCAGACTCAAAAACTCTAGGAATTATAGTATGTTTACTTTCTAACTACCCTGAACAAGTTTCCAAAGAAAAACCTTGGATTACAGAAAACACATTCTATAATACTTCATTGACTGGACTAACTGTCCATTAAAATAAAGGCAAAACATTTTTTTTTATCAAGAACCCATTTCCATCCCATCCTAAAATTTTGTCCACATGTAGTCAGTAATAGTATAAATCACATACTTTTTTCGATAAAAGGGTACGTATTTTGGGAATTACGAAAATTTTTTTTGGATGTTTCAAAATGAACTGAAAATATATCATATTAAAGGGTATTTCAAGTAGAAAATAATGCCTCAAATTCGAGCTCTCTGGGAGCAATAGTTTTTTAATGGCGTAATTTTCAATATACTGAGTGAGGACCGAAAACAGCAGTTTTTTGAGTTTTTAAAAGCTTATAATTCAAAAACCAAAAGTTAGAAAAATGTAATATTTTACAATTTTACTAGTCTTGGTAAGTACAGCTGCTATACCAAAAATCATATAAATTGGAGAGGTCAAGATCCAAATCTTATGTAGGCAGGATTGGTTTAGCATGGAATGACCCCCAATCAAATTTAATACAGGATATCTATAATTATTTTATAATGATATATATCTAATAATCATAATGTTTTGAAAGATAAGGTAAAAGAAATATATAACATTACTTAAAATTTAGTACTTGCCAGCAAACAAAGAAAGCAATGTAAATTAAGTTTTAATTGTGAAATTGTAACAATAAAAAACCAACTGTATGAGTGATTTCAAGTGAAAGGATATACAGTGTCAAATAAAAATAAAAACACCAAAATCTATTTAGATAATGAACACCTCTTCATTCCATTATTAACAGTCCACATTTAGTAGATTCTGTAATCAGGCATCTTCAAAATACTAATTAATACACTTAATTATATGATTTCAATTTCCAAATAGATACCATAAAAAGGGCTAAAAAACATATATATTTTACAAACATGAAAGAATGTTAGCAGCAGGATGGAAGTTTAGGCTTCACATAAAAACTTACCACATGGAGAATTTCTGCTAGTCTTGACAGATGATGTCATTTTATCATTTCCTGGACCAGTCAGATCTACAACTAATAACAATACAAATTGGGTACATAATTTTAATTTAAGTCAACAAAATAACATCAAGATCTAATAAATAATAATAAACACTTTCAAAAAAAACTTTAAAAACTTTCAATCTGTGTACCAAAAAATTAATCATTCTTGAAAGAAAATTATCATAATTAACTGTTATATTTGTTACGATTGCAGAATTCTATCATTTTTGGCTAGTTTGATTCATCGCTTATTATTTCTTAGTGCACTGTAGACTATAAAAGAACCTTCTGAAGCTATTAGGGATTGAAAAAGACCAAAGTTGTGTTGTCTTGATAAATAAATAAGAAGTTCCAACTGGAGCTAAAAGCAAACTAGATGGAGGTTTGTTTGTTTATAGGGGCTCAATGTCCTTATGTACTCCACCAGTGGCAAAAAGGATGGGTTATCCTACAAGTTACCAACCCATTCTAGCCAGAGTTGGAGTCAAGATTCATTTTGTGGAGATTCATGTAAATTTTAACACCCAGGTGGGGTTTGAATCCACGAACTTTTGTACCGAGCCTGCTGAGACCCTCTCCCCAAGTTGCTCCGCCATTGAGTCCCCTGCTAGATCTAGATTTAGACTGGAAGAATAAACCACTCCTCTTTTTATTTGTTCTTTTTCAACCTAAGGGATACCAGAAATGAAATAACTTTCATCCTCTTTATTAAAGTTATAAATATATTCTTTAAAATCACTCTTAAATCAAATTTCACTTTCTGAGTGTAAAGCAGTAATTGCTTAGCTATTTTGATAATGAATCAAAAAAAAAAAAAAAAAAAAAAAAAAAAATTCATTGGTGTTACAATTAGGTTGGAAGTGACCCAGAATGAAAGAGCTCAAAGGAAAACAAAAAGTAGAACGCTAAGATGTTGAACTAGGTAACTGCAAACACTCTTAATACCAGTTCCAAGTTGATTCAGAGCCTTGTCAAATAAGGATTTCACCTCGGAATGGAAGCAATGAAGCTGAATTTTTGCATATACCTTTGTTTTGGCCTTAAGGGCCAATAAGGGGTTAAAAGTCACTTCAGCATGTTAGCATAATTAGGTCAAAGGTCACAAAAATCAGTTGTTTTTTTTTTTTCAAGTATCACGATTTTTAAGCCTCAGGCATCAATCGAGAAGGTTACAAAATTAGTAGATAATATTTTCTAGTTTTGGTTCTATTCATTTTTTTTTTTAGGATGAACCGTTTTCGAGATATTGCATGGAGAAGGAGAAGCGGGCATCGGTTCAGACAAACATTTGTTTCTAATGCTTCCACAATCGTTTCTCAGAAAAAAGGACAGAATCATATTTACTGTAGTAGAGCATCAAATTTACTTTAAATTCATATACAGGGTGAGTATCTCTTAGTGTAAAAAAAAAAAAAATTGAGTGAAACTAGATCAAAAATGCCGCAGACCTCACCTTTCTATTCCAATCCGTTTCAGATATACGATAAATCAAAGACTTTTTGGAGGAAACCACGTTTTTTTTCCATAGAAGCTGTAATTTTTTCCATTTTGATTAAATATTTTTCAAATTTTGACCACATTTTCCGATTTAGCATTAAATTTTCTTAAATAGGAGAGTACCTGTAACCTTGAATTTCACAAATTTGGGATCTAAAGATGAGCTTGATCGTCTTATTTGGGGAAGTCACAATGTCTTAATTACTTAGACGCTCACCATTTTTCGAAAAAAAAACTAACCACAAATCTCAAAAAAAACTTGCAAATTTAGTAAGCTTTCCAATGATATGTTAAACATAATGATTTTGTTTCGAATGTATGGAGAAATTTAATTTTGAAACCGAAAAAACATGGTGTTCTCATTTGGCATACAAATCAGTTACTTGTGCAAATAAAACATTATGACAATCCCTTAATGGAAATGTGCATTTTAAACATAATAAACTCTTCATTGGATTAAAAAGAAAATAAAAAAGTTATTGTTTAGTAGAAAATAAAGGAAAACTGTTAATAAAGCGACACCAGACGAGAGGATGTTATGTTATTACATTTATTTACTTATTATTATTGGAAGTTGGAATTAATTTTAAAGGATTTTTTTTCGATTTTTGAGCATTTATTTAGAAAAAATGGTACAATGTATATTATTCAAAGTATTTTCCATCGCTAGCGACTACTTTTTCCCATCTTTCTGGCAATTTACGGAGACCAGCTGGGAAGAAGGCTTCGTCTTTTGAGGCTATCCATGAATCCACCCATTTTTTGCAATCTTCATAAGAAGTGAACCGCTGGTCAGTCAGGTCGTGTGTCATGCTTCGAAACAAGTAGTAGTCAGAAGGAGCAATGTCTGGAGAATACGGCGGGTGGGATAGGACCTCCCATTTCAGCGTTTCCAGGTATGTTTTGACCGGTTTAGCAACATGCGGCCGAGCGTTGTCATGTTGCAAGATTACCTTGTCGTGCCTTTACCCAAATAGCGGCCGTTTTTTTCCTTCAGTGCACGGCTCAAACGCATCAACTGAGTTCGGTAGAGGTCTCCCGTGATCGTTTCATTCGGTTTCAGCAGCTCATAATAGACCACACCCATCTGGTCCATTTTTCATCGCCAGTGACAATACGATGCAAAAAAAACCTTTCTTTTTTGACGTTGGAGCAGTTGTTCACAGGTGAAAAATCGCCTCTCAACGTCTCTCGGCTTCAATTCGTACGGAACCCAACGTCCTTGCTTATGAATCATTCCCATTGCGTTTGCCGACTGTTGACAAGTCGACTCCCAATGACTCAGACAATTCTTGAAGGGTTTGACACGAGTCTTCATTGAGTAATGCATCTAATTCTTCATCTTCAAACTTCTTCGGCTGGCCAGGACGTTCCTTGTCATCCGTGTCAAAATCACCATTTTTAAACCTCCGAAACCAGTACTCACAAGTGGAAATTGATGGAGCATAGTCCCCATAAGCCTCGCAAACTAACCGATGGGCTTCAGCTACTTTTTTCTTCAAATGAAAGCAGAAAAGCAAAGCTTCCCGCAAAGTCGTCTTACTTGGCACAAAAGTTGACATGTTTAGAGAGCAAAAAAATAATGTTGTTCACACTTCAGAGAAATGACACCTACTGAAAATCAAAGCTAAATGATGACGCTTCAACATGAATATAGCAAAAAGTTGGCCCGATGGGATTAGAGACTAGTAATACCATCTCTTTATCAATCCTCTAAAATTAATTCCAACTCCCAATATAATTTATGATTTATTTTATTAGATTTTCAATGTAAGGTTTAAAAACCAATGACAATGAACATAGACCTCAATTTTGCCGTTACCTTCCGAATGCAGATGAGTCTGTTTTTACAGGGGAAGGCATTTCTACCGTTCCATGTGGAGTATCGTTAGTTTATTCATTTTTGTATTGCTTTCGAACAATGTGGAGGAGCACCATGGTTTTGGAAAATCATATTTTGCCAAACTTCAGGTGGAATATCGTGATGAAGTTGTGGTAGGATATTCTGTAACAAATCTTAGTAATTTCATCATTCATTCTGTTGGGCCAACTATGATTTTTCAACACTATTTGACAGCAATACAAAAATGAATAAACTAACAATACTCCACATGGAACGGTAGAAATGCCTTCCCCTGTAAAAACAGACTGATCTGCCCCTAAAATTCACCTCAAAAAGTAGTATTCTTCAACACAATCTGCATTCGGAAGGTAACGGCAAAATTGAGGTCTAGGTTCATTGTCATTGGTGTTTAAACCTAACATTGAAAATCTAATAAAATAAATCATAAATTATAATAATAAATAAATAAATGTAATGAGAACACCATGTTTTTTCGGTTTCAAAAGTAAATTTCTCCATACAATCGAAACAAAATCATTACGTTTAACATATCATTGGAAAGCTTATTAAATTTGCAATTTTTTTTGAGATTTGTGGATAGTTTTTTCGAAAAATGGTGAGCGTCTAAGTAATTAAGACATTGTGACTTCCCCAAATAAGATAATCAAGCTCATCTTTAGATCCCAAATTTGTGAAATTCAAGGTTACTGGTACTCTCCTATTTAAGAAAATTTAATGCTAAATCGGAAAATGTGGTCAAAATTTGAAAAATATTTAATCAAAATGGAGAAAATTACAGCTTCTATGGAAAAAAAAAAAAAAAACGTGGTTTCCTCCAAAAAGTCTTTGATTTATCGTATATCTGAAACGGATTGGAATAAAAAGGTGAGGTCTGCGGCATTTTTGATCTAGTTTCACTCAATTTTTTTTTTTTTACACTAAGAGATACTCACCCTGTATATGAATTTAAAGTAAATTTGATGCTCTACAACATTAATTCTGTCTTTTTTTCTGAGAAACGATTGTGGAAGCATTAGAAACAAATGTTTGTCTGAACCGATGCCCGCTTCTCCTTTTCCATGCAATATCTCGAAAACGGTTCATCCTAAAAAAAAAAATGAATAGAACCAAAACTACAGAAAATATTATCTACAAGTTTTCTGGCACTTAAAGCAAATATTTGACAAAAAGTTAGGTAACAATTTTTTTTCTCGATAATCGTTGAGAGTTGGACAAATATGTATAGAAACAATTTTATAGGAAATTTAATTAGCTTTAATTTTGATTTGTAGCATTTTTTTTTTCCAGAGTCCACAGTTTTCGACATATAATCGAAAAACCTAAACATGGGATCTTCTCCCCTTACCGTAAACTGGGGAATCTCATTCCCCAGGGCTGGGGACTTTTAGTATATTTACCTCCTAACAACTCTTAATGAAGCTGTGAAGTCAAAAATAGTAGCATATTTCATGCACTCTACACACCTCATTCATTTCAGCACTCTGAATGGGGTCGCGCTTATCTGCAAAAACACATTTGTCAAAATAGTAAGCGGTTTTTTTGGGGAGCAGATATTGATATTTCATAGGATTTGATCAACATTTAATATACAGGTTCATATAGAAAATTTAACCAGCTTTCAGATGGAAAAAATATATTTTGGATCAAACTATTAGTTTCGGAGTTATAGCCAAAAGAGTGCTGACAAACGTGTTTTCGCAGATAAATGTGACACCATTCAGAGTGCTGAAATGAGGGGTGTTGAGTGCATGAAATATGCGACTATATTTTTGACTTCACGGCTTCGTTAGGAGGTAAATATACTAAAAGTCCCCGACCCTGGGGGAACAAGAATCCCCAGTTCACGGTAGGGGGAGGGGAGAAGATCCCATGTTTAGGTTTTACGATTATATATATCGAGAACTGTGGCCTCTGGAAAAAATAAGCTACAAATCAAAATTAAAGCTAACTAAATTTCCTATAAAATTGTTTCTGTACATATTTGTCTAACTCTCAACGGTTTTCGAGATTCATGTAATTAAAAATAGATTATTATTGAGGAATAAAATTGTTACCTCACTTTTTGGCAAATATTTGCTTCAAGTGCCAGAAACGTATAAATGAAATTAAAGTAAATTTAATGCTTTACAACTTTGATTTTGACCTTTTTTCTGAGAAACGATTGTGGAAGGCACTAGAAGCAAATGTTTGTCTGAACCGGTGACTGCTTCTCCTTCTCCGCGCAATATCTCGAAAACGTTTAATACTAAAAAAAAAAATGTATAGAACCAAAATTATGGAAAATATTATTATCTACAAGTTTTGTAACCTTCTCAATTGACGTCCGAGGCATAGAAATCAAGATACTTGAAAAAAAAAACACCTGATTTTTGTGACCTTTGACCTTGAATATCTAATTATGCTAGCATGCTGAGGTTGGTGACTTTTCACCCCTTATTTAGAAACCAGAACGAAGGTATATGCAAAAATTCAGCTTCATTGCTTTGCTTCATCAACTTCCATTCCGAGACTTGCTGTATAAAACTCCTTATTTCACAGGGCATCAATAAGGGCATAATGTCAACCCCTTATAAAGAAAAGGAAAAGAAATTGTTATGTATCGATGTAGGAATGCATACTGTCGATACAGGAAAAACACCTGAGGAAGATTATGTTTTTACAACTCACGTTGTTCTGCGCCAGATAGTGCTTAATGCTTTTAGATCGCCTCTTACAATTGTCATTGTTTTATAGTGATTTACCTTTATTTCATAGTGTAAATTATTATAAATCAATAGTGAATAGGAAGAACAAAGCATAGGACTAGTTATCAGTGTGAGTACTTTCTTATTTACTAAACAGTGAATATAAATAGTGTTAAACATAATCGGCCAATATGTCGGCTTGACCAGCTGAAAAGCAGCTTATCAGCAGTACAGGCCCCCCCACTCTGCCTACTGCCTCAGTACTCACTTAGCAGCCGTGGGAGCTGTTACGTCCTGCAGCTTATTGTCCTCCTGGAAAAACTGTCTCTAACAACCAATTCAGTTCCTTCCTCGATTCACTGGGAAACCACTTCCTTCTAGGTGCTGACCTCAACGCAAAACACCAACAGTGGGGTGGCAGAACCACCAATTCCCGTGGCCGAATGCTACTGTCGGCAATCAATTCCAACCATTGCCACTACATTTCTCCCTGCTCTCCTACCTACTGGCCAACAGATCCTACTCGCAATCCTGACCTCCTTGATTTTTTCATTTACACAGGTTTAGGTGCTATCAATCACTCCATTAAACGCCTAGACAACCTCTCCTCTGATCACAGTCCTCTAATCCTCACCCCATCCTTATCACCGATACCAAAACTTCCTCCCCCATCATTTATTAGAGGCCCAATAAACTGGAACCTCTTTCGTCAATACCTAACCGATTCCATAGACCTCAGAGTGTCCCTGAAAACACCCCAAGAACTAGATGATGCTACCAACTCCTTTACGAATTTGATTCAACAAGCAGCTTGGAATTCATCTTTTCCCCAACCTTCCAATAAAAAATCCTCTACCACAAGAACTAATAGACCTTATCCAAACCAAACGTCAATCTAGATCCCTATGGCAAACTAACAGGCATCCTGATGATCGGAGAACATATAACCGTTATACTAAATTAGTTAAAAAGAAATTGGCCTCCTTTAGATCCCAATTCTACAACTCGTATCTTTCCTCCCTCTCTACCTCAGACAACTCCCTCTGGAAGGCAACTAAAAAAATCCTCAAATATCACAATATTTCCCATCCTCTCCGACGTGAAGATGGATCCTGGGCTGCCTCAGATGAGAACAGAGCAGAAGAATTTGCCAAGCACCTCTCCAGCACCTTTATCCTCCATTCCGAACAAATCCCCTCCCACACTGCTATAGTTCATCAATTCCTCACTTTACCGACTCCTCTCTCCTTACCTCCTAAAGCTGTTAACCCCTCTGAGGTCAAATTTCTTTTAAAAAAGTTGAAACTCCGCTAATCACCTGGATATGATCTTCTCACCACCCAGATCCTCCAGCAACTTCCTCAAAAAGCGATCATATTCCTTACTTATATTTATAATTGTATCCTTCGCACAACCCACTTTCCTCTGATATCGAAACACTCCATCATCGTTCTGTTCCTAAAACCAGGCAAACCTCCCAACAAAACCTCATCATATAGACCTATAAGTCTTCTTCCCATCCTTTCAAAAATCTTTGAAAAAAATCCTTTTAAAACGAATCCTACCTATACTCGAATCCCAAAGCATCCCTTCCCACCAATTTGGATTCCGGACTGGTCACTCCACTGTTCAACAAGGTCTTCGTGTTGTTGATCATATATCCTCTGCCCTTGAAAACAAGCAGTATAGCACTGGTGCATTTCTGGACGTAGCGCAAGCTTTCGACCGGGTGTGGCACCAGGGCTTGCTCTTCAAGCTCAAGACGCACTTACCCCAATCCCTATACCTAGTCCTACGATCCTATCTCTCAAATCGCTCCTTTCGAGTCCGCTGTGGCTCAGAGTTCTCCAACTGTTATCCTATTGATGCCGGTGTGCCACAAGGTAGTGTCCAAGGTTCTGTCCTCTATAATTTCTTCACTGCTGATATACCAACCAATCCTAATACCTTTTTAGCCACATTTGCAGATGATACTGCGATCCTATCATCCCATCCAGATCCTAAACTTGCTTCCCTCAACCTCCAAACACATCTTCTACAGATTGAAGCTTGGTGCAACAAGTGGAGAATAAAAGTTAATGAAGCCAAATGCAATCATATAACTTTTACCCTTCGCCACAAATCCTGTCCGCCCATCCACTTCAATAATATCCCTATACCTATATCCTACACAGTACGTCACCTTGGCTTTCATCTTGACTAAAGACTGACTTGGAACCCTCACACTAGACTAAAAAGACAAGAACTAAACAGGAGATTCAGCCAACTTTACAGACTACTAGGCAGGAATTCTCATCTCTCTGAATTCTCAGCAAGACAATCCAATATTAAACGTATTCAATCCTTCCAATCCAAAGTCCTCCGAACAATTGTCAATGCACCTTATTATGTTAACAATAAAACCCTACATGATGACCTAAAAATACCTTTTGTCGATGATCTCATTCCTTCAAAATTCTCGAAGTTTCATCAAAATCTATCCAATCATCCTAATCCTCTGGCTCAATCCCTATCCAGTCATAACCATCCTTATAACCCTCCAAGAAGGTTAAAACGGCAATGGCCCCGATACCTTTTGTAATGTATAAAGTTAGGTTGGAGTCCTGGTAATGACCAGCTTTTCCGCTCAAGTCCTGAGTATGTGTGGCCATAGCGCTCCCACTCAGCCTCCACTGGATATTAGCAGTGATGCAGCTGGAGAGCAGCACTGGGATCTCTAAGCGTCTGTCCTTGAATCCCAATAAGTGGGCGAATAGGCTCGATTTGGGGTTCCCCAGGCTGAGTGTATTTGTATTGTATATAAAGTATGAATGTAAAATAATTTTTGTATTCTAATTTTAATTTAATTTGGTTTTATTTTTGATTTTTGTAAATAATTATTAGTTTTATTTTTATGAAGATTATTTATTTTATTTTTTATTATTTTTTTTTTTTTTTGTGTGTGTGTGTGTGTGAGTGCATTTGTATATATGGTATGAATGAATACATTTATCTCTGTACCTATTGCCCTTTACTGAGGCAGATTGTACACTTATACCAATAAATAATATATATAGATTAAAAAAAAAAAAAAACTCACGTTATGCTTTTGTACTTAATATATGAAAGTGTTAATGTTACAATATAATTGTTATTTTGTGTACTGTAGTATGTTTCTTTTATTGAATATATAACAGTGGTGCAGTCGGTAGGATCTATACAGTGTTAATTATGTGTAGTAGGAACAATACAGTATTAATTACAATAAATATACAATAAAATTATGAAAATACTTTTATACCAAAATGCCAGAAATGGGAAGAAAAGGAAAAGAGAAACACGTGGAGGAGGAAGATATAGCTGTACCAAGGTATGTGGAAAAATTTTTACAACAGAATGCCAAGCTACCAGGTATGCAAGTTTAAAATGTCGTTTTAATTCCAATAGAATGCGCTCTTAGCCTATTGAAGGATTTGCTTATCTCTAAACGCTATTTTGTTTGTTAGTCATTTGTTTACAAAAGTCAGTTGTTTTTAAGTCGTTTACATGGACGTATCATACCTTTCTTTGGTGTTAAAAATGTCTAATTTTAAGCCAAATAAAGAGCATTTGCGGCATGTCATGATTTTCTTATTTAATCAAAAGAAAAAGGCATCTGAATGTCATCGAATTCTTGTTGAGACTTATGGCGATGTTGCTCCAACCGTCAGGACATGTGAACGTTGGTTTCAAAGTTTCAAACGTGGTGATTTTGATGTTACTGATCAAAAACGAGAAAATCGACCAAAAAAGTTTGAGGACTTCGAATTGCAATCTTTATTAGACGAAGACAATACCCAAACCCAACAAATGATGGCAGAACAGTTGAATGTCACTAGGCAAACCATTTCCGATGGCCTGAGATCTATGGGAAAGATTCAAAAGGTTGGAAAATGGGTTCCACATGAATTGGACGAACGACAGATGGAAAAACGAAAAACTGTGTGCGAAATGCTGCTTTTACGCCACGAAAGAAAGGGTTTTTTGCATCGAGTTGTAACTGGCGATGAAAAATGGATTTATTTTCAGAATCCCAAACGAAAAAAAATCATGGGTAACGCCAGGACAACCATCCACATCGAGTGCAAGACCGGATCGTTTTGGGAAGAAGACAATGCTGTGTGTGTGGTGGGATCAGAAGGGAGTAGTCTACTACAAGCTTCTCAAACCCGGCGAAACAGTCAATACCGAGCGCTACCGACAACAAATGATCAATTTGAGTCACGCATTGATCGAAAAACGCCCAGAATGGGCTCACAGGCACGCCAAAGTCATTCTTCAGCATGATAACGCTCCTGCACATTCAGCCAGATTGACTAAGGAAACGATTTCTTCGCTTGGTTGGGAACTCCTACCCCACCCGCCGTATTCACCTGACCTGGCGCCTTCTGATTATCACCTCTTCTCATCGATGGGACACTCATTGGCGGAGCAACACTTCAACAATTTCGAAAACGTACGAAAATGGCTCGATGAATGGATTTCAAATAAAGATGAAGCATTCTTTTGGAATGGTATCCATATATTGCCCGAGAGATGGACAAAATGTGTAGAAAGCGAGGGTCAGTACTTTGAATAAAATATATTATACTTTTTTTTAAATTACTGTGTATATATTTTAAGAAATAAACGACATTTTAAACTTGCATACCTGGTATAGTGCCTGTGGTCAAACCCAATGGTGATATTTGTCATTGTGCGGATTACTCAAAAACTATAAATTCCAAGATTTAAGTGCCCACACATCCCTTGCCTTCGCCAGAAGAGCTCTTCGCAGGATTAGCTGACTCAAAAATTTATAGTATTTTGGACGTGAAATCGGCCTACTTACATTTGAAGGTAGATACTGAGTCGGAATCATTATTAACAAGTAACACACATAAGGGGTCATACCAGTGTCATACTCATTGAAATGGTTTTAAAGGGTCTCAGAGGAAATGATGAATCACCTCAAGTAAGTGTTTAACAACCTGGGAGAATATGACCTTAGACTCAACAAAGAAAAATGTAAATTTTTTATTAAGAAGAGATTACATCAAAAAGAATTCTCGCTCACTATGACCCTAAACTTCCTCTTATCTTGGCAGTGCATCATGCATCATCTGTTGATCTAGGTGCAGTATTGTTTCACCAATACCCTGATAATTCTGAAAGACCTATTGCATTTGCTAGGCGAACACTATCAGCTTCTGAGAAAAATTACTCTCAAATTCGTAAGGGGGCTCTGGCCATAAAATGGAGAGTACAGAAGTTTTTTTACTACTTGTGTGGTACAGAATTTATATGATATACAGATCAACAACCATTAGTACGCATCTTTGAGGATAAATCAAAATTACCTTGCATAGCGGCCACTCAACTCATTCATTATGCAATGTCCCTTCAGAATTTGAGGTTTACAATTAAATACAGAGCTACGAGGGACCATGGTAATGCTGACAATTTATCTCGCCTGCCTCAGTCTTCAGACCAACTTCACACCTTGGATCCTGCTACTAAGTATCAAATTCAACAGCTAGAACAACTGCCAATTTCATCCAGGGATATCAGCTGCACAACGAGAGAGGATCCAGAATTACGACAACTGTTGGAACAACTGCAAAAAGGAGAGTCAGTAAAAGATAAAGATGGGATATTCTACCTACAAGATAACTGCATTATGAAGGGAACTCAAGTTTACATACCTCGAAAATATCGAACCCAGATATTAGAAGAATTACATAGTAGTCACATGGGTATAGTAAAAATGAAGGGCCTTGCCCGATCCTATGTTTATTGGCCAAAAATGAATACTGAAATAGAAGAAATGGCCAAAAATTGTAAGGAATGCACATTAAACCAGCGAGAAATAACCAAGCATAATTCACACCATTGGGAATTTTCACTGCAACCGTGGGAAAGAATACACATTGACTTAGCGGGCCCTTTCATAGGAAAATACTTCCTGCTCCTAGTAGAAGCATATTCGAAATGGCCCGGAAATATACATCACTAATTCAATGACCCACAACTACAGTTATAGATAAATTGGATGATGCTTTTTGCCGCTATGGGTACCCTAATGTTTTAGTGAGTTACAATCAAACCTCATTTATATCCAGCAAACTTCAAGAATACCTGCAGCCTAGAGGTGTAAAACATATCAAAATTGCTCCATTTTCATGCCGCGTCTAATGGACAAGCAGAACGTTTCATTTACACCATGAAAACCACACTTAAGAAATTGTCTGGAACGAGTGGTAAACTTGAACTAGAGTTTAAACTAATTCCTTTTTATATATTGTTATGTTTATATCTTTGTTGATAAAAGTTATTTTACTAAAATTTCTATTATTTTGAAGTTAATTTAATTTGTTAAATAAAATTTTGAGGGAATATCAAGGGTTCAACTTTTCAAAGATAATGATTTTGACTCAAGAATATATATTTTCAAATATAAGAAATAAAAACATTTTTACAATATATTACATTTTTTAATTTACGTAGTTATAATTAAAATACCTTCTTTCTTCTAAATGACTGTAGGTTCTCACAAACCAAATGTTCCCCAATTTGTCCTTCTTGCATGAAACTTCCTTCTTTTTCTTCCTTCGCCAGTTTATTCAAACAATCCTATCATCCAGACTGCTAGTATAATTTATTATTTCTTCACACATGTGGGCTTGTTAAATCTCAGAGAGATGTGATGTTTCAAAATGCGAGAGATGAGAGCAAGATGTGTTGTTGCCTTATAGTTCCAAATCAGAGAGAGCACAGTGTAAACTTCTCGGCTTCATAAGCATATCTGAGCTAAAAAGACGGCGGTGTTGGTTCATCGGGATCCATGAGCATATCTTAATTTAAATTGATAAGCAAAATCCACGTAACAATTAGATCGGCGGCGAACTCTCGCTGGCGCCAAATTCAAACTTGAATTGTTTTTAAATTACAATTTATCTCGACTCCGAAATATCACTACAATATAGAAGAGCCCTATACACAACAAACAACTCCCCGGCATCGCTGTTTCTCAAGTGGGAAATTCTTTCCTGTTTGGACCTACTTAAACCCAACTTAGGGGAGCGTGTGCGACAGACACAAAAAGAGCACATCCGCAAGTTATTTTGAAGGACAAACTGTGGTAGCGAGGAACTACAATCAGCCAAATAGGCGGTGGTGAATAGGAAAAGTAGTGAGTAAAGATGGAACCTTACATTACACTATTGTCGTTGATGGTAGACTGTGGAAGAGACATTATGATCAGCTAAAACCGATCTTTCAAAGTTCTAATCTTCAGTCTGCTTCAGAAACAGTGAAGCAGTGATGCAACGACCCCACCACATCTTCATCAGTACGCAGTCGCTTAGGGGGGAGGATTGTTATGTATCGATGTAGGAATGCATACTGTCGATACAGGAAAAACACCTGAGGAAGGTTATGTTTTTACAACCCACGTTATGCTTTTGTACTACATATATGAAAGTGTTAATGTTACAATATAATTATTATTTTGTGTACTGCAGTATGTTTCTTTTATTGAATATATAACAGAAATGATGGGGGGAGAACCAACCCTTGGGATGGATCTAACTACTTTGCCTCTTAAGTGTTAATATAGATAGAATTCTCAGTATTTTTTTGTTTTTAGATACTGATATTTGTTCAGCAGCAATGAAATAAGCCTTGTACAGGATTATTGGATGTGTTCATAACACAAAAATTTATAATTGCTGGCAACTAGAGAGATTAAAGAGAGTGAGTGGGAGAGTATGTGTGTGTATGTGAGAGAGAGAGAGAGAGAGATGAAAAGGAATACTTTTAAAAAAAAAACATATTTCATTATTAAAACCATTCATTAATGGTAATTACTTTTTTCCCCCCATATTTAATCAGTAAACGTTTTCAGAGAAAAAACTTGGTTATTCTTTAAATAACAATCTTGTGTTCAATACTTACCAATGGGACGTCTTCTGACAGAACAGGCAGGACTAGATTTTGTGAGATCTATATCTGAATAACAATACAAATTAATTAGTATGATGTATTTATAAGACAAATGCTTAAGAAAATAATGTAGTAGAAGTAAGAATAATGTACGTTGGAAACTTATTACATCTTTATCTGGAAACTAACAATCCTTTATATAATACAATCAAAAAAATTATAAATTGAATTTAAATCTATTATAAATTTATAATTTAAAACAATTTATTCTTCAGAAATGGTTATAAATATATTTTTATCATTCTAATTTTGCAGGTCATCAGAGTCTATCTATAAGACAGCAAGGGATGAATAAAACTAAAATAAATACAACAAAAGAAGGAAAATGAAAATAAGCATTATTGATTTTAGTGTGTTTCAAGCAATCAAGTCACTAACTCCTAAATTACATTCTACATCTCGTTTCATTTATCAAATTATTTTTCTTTTTATAAACTTTAGCACAAAATATAGAAATTGTACAAAATTCATGAAAGTTGAGACTGCTTCAGAATCATCATCAAATATTTCTTACATGTCTAAAGTGATGCCATCAAAATTTTTCACATTACTATATCGTATTAGTTCATCAAAACAAGGTTTTGTAAGCAAACAAATATCAGAAACTACAGGTACTGAAAATAGATGAAAGAACTAGTTTAGCAAGTAGTGCAGGTTTGGATTTTACCAACCCCATAATATTAAAACTAAGACACCTGTTATTAAATAAAAATCCATACTTAATGTTGATGGCAGATTTTGGTAATAAGATAACAATAATGTAATGTGAGTTTTATACATTAGACTTAATTATTATTAGTGCAACTGATCTGGTTAAGTTTCAAGGATTTCATTTTTATTTTATCACAAAAATTTGTGAAAGGTGTTTATTACAAAAAGGACATATCACATTTGTCCCAAAGAGTAAAATTTATAATTTATTATTTAAGTACAGACTGTATTAAATACTAATATGATACTTACTTCTAAAAAATAAACTAAAAACAACATTTTCATTCAAAATAACACTATGGTTTTTTATCTATAACTCAATAACAAAGCGTTTTTCGAAGAAAGTCTAAATAATAATGGTAGCTGGGGCCAGTACCTGCGAAATGAAAAAAACATCCGAAATCGGACCATTTTTCGTGAAGTTATGTTATCGGGGAAAATTGCAGAAATTGGCCAACTTGTGGTCAGTCACACTCTTTTGATTTTAACTCCGAAACTGTTAGTCCAATCCAAAATTACTTTTGGACACCCATCCCTGTTTTAAAACATTTGACGGTTTTAAGATGGCGGACCTTAAAAGGATACTTTTTTAAAAATATTTAACGATTTAACTGTTTTAAGATGGTGGAAGGATATTAATTCGTTGCTAACGCATTCTACAGGAGGCTGGAGATAGTTTTTTAACGCCAACGACTCCTTCCCGTTTACTCTTTTTGCTAAAAAGGTATGATATAGAAGAGTGGCAGTGGGGGTTCAGGGCGGGATTAAGAGATGGCTCCTGTTATAAGGACACTGTTTTACAGATCTGCCAGGATCTGACGTTTTTTCGAGGCCGAAGGACATCCTTGGCCACTCTCTCCATCCACAATTAGAATTAGCTTTTTTGTCCTTAAGGATTGCTGTTTTAACGGTTTTTTTTAAGTTATCCGAAGGATAACTTCCGCCATTGTTGTCCTCCAGGATACTGTTTTAAAGTATTTAACGGTTTTAAGATGGCAGTCCTTAAAAGGACACTTTTTAAAAAATATTCGACTATTTAAATGTGCTTGTTTTGGCAAATTATGGCATGTTCAGTGGGCTTGTGTGGGTGTTTTACAGGATTTAATATACATTGCATCTATAGAATCTAATGGTAAATTTAACCAGCTTTAAGATGAAAAAATTTAATCTTGAACCGGACAAATAGTTTCAGAGTTATAGCAAAAAGAGCACGAAAAATGTGTTCTCGCGGAGAAGTAGGACTGATCGCAAGTTGGCCAATTTCTACAATTTTCCCAAGACTATAACTTCATAAAAAATGGACTGATTTCGCAGTTTTTTTAGGTACTGGTTCCAGCTACAATTAATATATGAAGACTTTCTCCGAAAAACGCTCTGTTGTGTTATAGGTAAAAAGCCGAATATGAATATGAAGCCGATGGTTGCTGTGGTAGCAAACTTCAGATTTGGATTCAGCTCTTTATGTTTTGTTTTTTTCAGCACTCCAAAAAACATAAAGATCCGTTGAGAATAAAAGTTCGGCAGTTTTTTCTTGAAAATGGCTTTTTTGAGCCTTATTTTACTGGACTAAAGGAAGCGAAGAAAGGTTGAGGGGAATTTATGAAGTTTAGTTTGTTATTTGTCTCAGGTTCTGGAATAATTTAATAAAAAGTTGTTGGCTTACTATCTGATTTGGTTACTGGTTACATCCAGAAAAACAAAGATTTGTTTTATCAAAGAACTTTAAGTGAATAAATAGTTAGCAAATTGGTTGACTTTCATTTAACTATATTCAAATATTACAAGCTGAATCAAATATAAATATGTTATATAAAAAAATAATCAGTGTTAGTAGTCAATACATATTTTTATGAGATTTAAAAAAAAGTTAAGTTCTTCATTTGATACAGGTGTGAATTGTGTAATTAAAAACAAACAAACTGATAAGTGGAATTTTCAACATATTTAACTAATAGGGAATTCATAGTATCAGTTTTCCATGAATCTGAGCCTTGTAATTTTTTTTTTTTTTAATTTCATAATTTATATCGCAGATTTGCACCTGTCTTACAATAATGAAAAACAGCAAATGTCCTAAGACACAAAAAGAAAAAAAAAAATGACATACAGGTGGGACATGATGGAGACTCAGTACCAACTCCTGAAATGCCTTCATTGATGTTGTTTAGTAGATAAGGCTATGTAAACATTTTGTTTTAATTAAGTTTGTTTTAAATGATATATTAGAAGGAATAAAGATCGATGAAGAAATAATTATCATGGGAGAATGGGATGCAAGAGTTGGTCAGAGAAATTACAGTAATATAGTTGGGCTGTACGGAGAAACAGTTAAAAATGATACTGGAGACCGCTTGATAGAAATATGTGAAATACATGACTTGAAAATACAAACTACTTTCTTTCAGCATAAAGAGATTCATAAATTTACCTGGAGTCAACCTACTAAGGGCCAGAGAGTCTTTAGAGCCACGTAAGAGTCTTTAGAGGGCCTGAATGTGGCACTGATCACTTCCTCGTGGAAGCAAAGGTAAACATTTCATGGAAAAAAAAGTAGTAATATTTCAGTGGACTTAGGGGAAAAATTAGATAATCCAAAATACAAATTAAACTTACTGAAAGAAGAAAGTATAAGAAGACTATTTAAGTCTAGATTAGAGGATAAATTTGGCTTAGGTAAAGGAGAAAGTGCTGAGGAAAAATATCAACACCTAAAGCATGCATGCATTCAAGATGCGGCTAAGGAAGCTATTGGAACGAATATGAGGAGAGGAAAAAATGAGGAATGGTGGTGTGAAAGCCTGGCAGAGACAGTGCAAAGGAAAAAAGAAGCATATAAGAGGAGGTTGGTTACCAAGAAGGAGGAAGATATAAAAAAATATAAAGAGTTAAACAATCTAGTCAAGAGAGAAGTAGAGAAAGGTAAAAACGAACAATGGGAGATCACATGCAACAGGATTGTTCTAGGTTATAACAAATCTAAGGAAGCATGGAGTGTGCTAAAAAGTTTAAGAAGGAATACGGTCCAAAAATGTGTAGTACAGATTATAAGCGAAGAGAAGTGAATAGAACACTACAAGAATTTGTATACAGAAGATAGGGAACAGTTTAAAACAAAATCAATATCCCTCGAAGAAAGGAGAGAAGGAAGAGATAATTATAATTACATAGGAAGAAGTTTGGGAGGCACTTAAAAATTCCAAAAATGGAAAATCTGCGGGACCAGGAGGAATATCAGTGGTGTATAAAGCAGGAGGGGAGGTTGTAGTTGAGGCATTGGTTAATATCTTCCATTTAATATTGCAAGGGCAAGACATTCCAGAAGAACTGAGACTAGGATACCTAACATCTATCTATAAAAAAGGAGATAAAAGTATATGTGGCAACTACCGAGGAATATGCGTCCATATATAAAGCAGTATAACAAGAATCCTATTGAAAGTCTTAAAGGACAGATTGGAGGCATGCTTCATGACACCGGAGGACAGTGTGGTTTCACAGCTGGTAAATCCTGCATTGATAATATATTTATAATGAGATAACTAATAGAAAAATGTAAGGAAAGACAGCAAGAACTACATTTAGCATTTATAAATTTGGAAAAAGCATATGACCAAGTACCTAGGAAAGGAATGTGGTATACTCTGCAGGAACGAGGCATTGACTCAGGCCTTAGGGGCAATCCAGATTATGTACAGAAAAAGTATGTACAAAATTAAACAAGGCAAAAACTTGTCAGCTGGGTTTGAATCCTCGAAAGGTTTAAAACAGGGATGCTGTTTATCACCAACCTTATTTAAAATATACTTGGATGTAGTGATGGAGCAGTGGTTTAGGAGAGGTAAAAGGATGGGCATTCCTATTGAAGAGGATTTTTTGTGTACAATCTTCTTCGTGGACGATCAGGTGGTTATGGCCCAGGATAAAGAACTGATGTTGATGATGAGGAAGCTCATACAATGTTACAAAGCCTGGGAAATGAAGATTAATTTAGACAAAACCGAATACATGAGCATAGAGGGGAATGAGGAGGAGGATCTCTGGATAGAAGGAGCAAAATGTAAACAGATAGAATTTAAATATTTAGGCTCCATTCTGGATATGGTAAAAGAGAAATACAGAGCAGATATGGAATGGCTAGGAAGGCAATTCGCGTCTTGCATCTGGTTTTGTGGAGCAGGACCTTATCCCAAAAGAATAAGAAACAGATTTATAAGAAACGAAGCATCCTCACATATAGCGTAGAAACATGGTCCCTCACCAAAAGTATTAGGGATAAATTAAATGTAGTTGAGATGGACTACTGGAGGTGTATCCAGAAAATCAGGGCAGATCGCGTAAGAAATGAAGATATAAGGAGGAAAATGGAAATTACGGAGAGCGTGACGGAACATGTTATGAAGAAGAAGTTAATATGTACGTCAAATGCCTCCTGAAGATTGCCTGAAATGGTTACAAAATGGAACCCTCCGAAAAATAGAAGGAGAGGACGACCAGCAAGGAGATGGGAGGATGAGATAGCGGAGGAAATGGCAGGAAGAGGTCTAAGGGATGGTGATTGGGGGGATAGAGAACTGTGGAAGGATAGTTTAACCTAACGGAAACCCAATGAAGGGAAACACTGTTACAAAGAAGATATAAAAAGTTTATTTATAGATAAAAATCCACCGAAGTGATATTTAATTTCACATTCCTGAAAACATATATTTTTTATTTATAGTTGGAATAAATTACATCTTATTTCTTAAAATATCCCGTGCCTTGAACACTAAACTTTTTTTTTTGTGTTTTCATTTTCTTTATTGAAAAAGGCAGTGGGTCTTAAACACCAGGGCATCATACATTGGAAAATAGGGTATATTTTTTACAGTAAATATGCTCAACTAAAGAAATTAATCTGAAACATCCAATTTGAAAATTTATTCCTATTCATCCCTAAAGTTTACATAAAATTTTCCTAATAAAATCAAATCTTACGTGATATAGTCTCCAAATCTTCTGATGGCCCACATTCATCCTGATCAGTTAAATCGATACCTGAAAAATATAAACTGAAATTGTAATCTAGCAACATAAATTGAGTGCTTCAGATCATTTAAATGGGATAGTGAAACTGGATATGGCTGAAAATATAATTATAATAAAATCAACTATTTACATAAACCGTAAAATATTTCTGAAAGATACAATGAAGGTTCTATTAACAATACAAATTAGAATATCTTAGGTCTTTATAATGTTTTCTTTTTTGATTTGCTTAAAAGAATAATGATTGAAATGTGTTTACAACTTAAGTTAAGACAATATTACCAGATAATCCTAGCAGTCAAGTTTTAAAACAGGACTCCAACAACAGGAAAAACTTTCACAAAAAGGAGTTCACTATGAATATGCTTTAATTGATACAGATTTTCATTTATATAGACAGCAGTAAAAGGGGGGAACCGTCCCAAAAAATAAATAATTAAATAAAATGAGAATTTTGTCATAAGTTCTTTATTATTCAATTTTTTTATACCATATTTTGATAACCTTCAAAGCATTTTCCATTGACCACAAAACACTTTTCCAAAAGATTCTTTCATTGTTCAAAACAGTTTTTGAATTCACTTATCAGGATGTCCTTTAAGTCTGTGTGATTTTTGTTATACATTTTCCACAGTGGCAAAATGCTTCACTTTGAAGTCCCTCTTGTGTCTTGGGAACAAAAAGAAGTCATGGGGGGGGGGGGGGGGGGAGGGCAGATCTGGTGAGTAGGGGATGTGGATAATTTTTGGTCAAAAATTTCTTTAAGGAGAAGGCGGTTTGGGTTGGCACACCATAATGGAAGAACTAGTCATCTTTGTGCCAAAGATCTAATATTTTCTTTTAAACACTCTCCTCAATACTTTCAAAACCGCCAAGTTGAACTTCTGGCTGGCAGTTTAATCCAGGGGAATGAAATCTGTGTACACAACACCTCTGCAATCAAAGAAAAAAATGAGCATTGCCAAGATATTAGACTCCACCTGGTGAGTATTTTGGGATGAGGAGAGACAGCTGTCAAGCTACTGGCTTAATTGCTATTTTATTTCGGAGTTGTACCCATAGCACCAGAAATCACCTTAGAATAATATTCAGGACACTCTTCCAGCTGATCTTGAAGCTCGAAACATGTCTGAAGTCAATGCTCCATTTTCTTGTCTGTGAGATGGAGACGGACTATTTTGGCTGCAACCATTCCCATGTAGCAAATCTTTTGATAAAATCCTTGGAATTGAACTCAATGACATTCCAGAGATCTCACAGAGTTGATCAATTTTTCAGCAACGGACTTTCTGAAGAAGGGCATTGATTTTGTCAACAGTTTCGTCAGTTCTTGACTTTGAGGGATGTCCTGAATGGGGTTGGTATCAAATTGACATTTCTCCATTTTTAAAATGTGAAAACCACTCTTAGACTTGCTATGTTGCTCTTGGGGTTTTTTAGAAATAATATGTTAATCTATACATAGAGCCCCAATTATTAATGTTTTATTAATTACCTTATTGGATTTCTGATCTGACACGTGCAAACCAATTCAGTAAGTGGCATTTAGGAAAGAGAATAATTAACATGAATATTCAACTTACTTTATTTATGAAAATGATTATATAGATATAGATAAGGTCAGCACACAATTTACCAAAATTAAACTTATTACAGACTATTACAAATGGAGTGGGTACTTATCAAAATGGAGTATGGGTCTTCAGTCGGCGTATTGGGTTCGGTCATAATCAGGGCTTCCTTCCTGTCTCTCTGGGCTGGCCATCCAAGAGATCATCGCTGAGGACCTCCAGCATCTCCCCTCAGCCATCTCACTTCCAACCGTCTCTCATTTCTTCGTCCACTCTCCGTCGATCAACTCTCCTACCAAAACTCTCCCTTTCGTTTCCAGGGCCGAGAATATATACACCTGTATCCCTTCCCCTTTTACTTTTAGGTTCCTTTGTCATGATCTTCTTTGTCTCCTATTTCGTAGACAAACAACCGGCGATACTTCCGAAAGTTTTGACCTGACCCAGATATCCCCTGCCGGGCTTTATGGCCCATCACTCACATTTCAGATTTCAGAGGAGTGCCGGTCCTTTTCATCCCGCCGCCCATTCTTAATTATTAATTAATATTAATTTTCGTACCCATAATACATTGCAGACTCTAGTTTTCCTCAGATCAGCATAAGCAGTCTTAAGCGTGACAATAGTTTCCATGGCTGATTTCCCAAACAGGAAACAAAATTTCACAACCATCATTAATTACAATGTTAGCAAAAGGAATAATTAAAAGTATATTCCATAATCATAAACTAAATAGTAACACATATAAACATTGCCAGGGGATCTTGTGTACTATCTAATGCTGATTTTGATCTAAATTTTTTTGGCGAATCTACATTAAAGATAAATTAATACATATTTTTTCTTTTCATCCAATGGCCCTAGGAGCAGAGGCAAAAAAAAAAAAAAAAAAAAAAAAAAAAAAAAGTTGAAAATCTTATTTTGTATCTCTTGTTTGAAAAATTACATCCATATGGTTCTTTCACTAAAACATCTCTATTTTGAAGAAAAAGGCAAATATTTAAAAACCATAATTTTTAGGTCAAAGCATTATAATAAAATTATTCAAATCCTATAGTAAACTAGCCATACAGTTTTTTAATACAAAAAAATATGTCAAATTTTGCTATAGAACACCAAAAACTCATATTTTAAAGTTACTATTAAAAAAAAACAAACTCCTTATTTCAGTTATTTTGAGGGCATGAATTTACTTTTAATTTTGAGTCTATCTCATTGTCAGCTTGTCTGATTTTGATGTGATCTTGGATAGTTGGAAAAAAGAGATCTTCCTCTTTTTATTAACTTCTCAATAAAATAATCTGTGTGTTGTTTTAAAACTTCTGTTAGAAAAATGTAATTTAAATAAAATAAAAATCAAGGTTTTTGTATAGGTAAATCATGCACATTCTGTTAGAAAAATGTAATTTAAAATAAAATAAAAATCAAGGTTTTTGTATAGGTAAATCATTCACATTAGAACCTTTCACCTGCAATATAAATTTTGTTTCATATGGTTAAGAGATGAAGGAATAATGAGCAATTGTTGTTATTTAAAAATAAACTCGAAAGGTTCCCTGTAGGATACCTACATTTTTTAAACAATAATTTTTAATTTTAAATTGCCAAGAAAATTTCAATTTGGTGGTTTTCTGGGGAGCTGAAAACAAATATGATTCCAGCATTGAATACTTTTTTTTTAACTTACTTGACTCATTGAAGCATCCTATCTACTTTTCTGATATATAAAATTAAATCTTCTGGATCACTCAAATTTTTTTCTTAATTTTTTCTTAAAATTACTGAATAGTAATTTTAACATTTCAGATAACCAAAAAATTGAAATTTTCTGATGAATCTAAAATTAAAGAACCATGTGTCATCTTTACAGCTATAACTTGCACCATATTTACAACTAGAGATATGAAAATAAGACTTTCAGTAGGTTTTATTTTTATCTCACCTCCTAGGACTCATTGGACAAAAAAAAAAAAAAAAGAAAGAAAGAAGAATATACATCGATATTTATTTGATGTAGAATCATGAAAAAAGTTTTAATCAAAATCGGTGTTGGACAGTTCAGAAGGTTCCTGGTTCAACAATATACTATAAATAAAAAAACAAAACATAATGAAACCAAATAATGTACACTGCATACAAAATGTACACTTACTAGCTATAGGAGTTGAAGCTGCTAATCTCCTTCTTAATTTAACTGGTGAAGACACATGTTTAGGAGGCTTTCCATTATCACCCTGTAACAAAATCATTTATACTAAAAGTTGAAATAACCATGGTATTATCTAAGACAAATCATACATTTCACAAATAACATAACTAATGTACCTTACCAGGCAAATAACACCCCAGTTGTGGGGAACTGAAGACCTCGATGCTATTTTGCGACGAGGTTGGTAAAAATCTTCAGTCTGTAATAAAGTAGACTAACAATGAAGATCCCAGAACTATTTTGCTATCTAACATTCCATCACCAGACATGCAAGTTAATTAATAGTAAGCATGAAAATATCTCCTACCACATCAAAAAAGAATAACAAAACACTATTACAAGTAAATTATAAGACCAAATAAATGATTAAAATAATTTAATATTAAAGAATTTGACACTGAAAAATGATGACTGATTTTCATCTTCGGAGTAATTAATCGGACCATAGGATTTATTGGTTATCTAATACTGCTTAACTACCAGGATAAAAGGGGCATAAACTGTGGCAAGTATATATTTGCAGATAATTTCAATATATTTCATCATAAGTTTAACTTTTACTAACAAGGGGACGTTTGGAGTTGTAACTCACAGATTTGAATGCCGATTTTTTGTGTGGGTAGTAGGGACCTATAATAGTACAAAACTAGAGTTATAGCCGCCGATGGGCATTAGGAGCCGAGAAAAAAAATAAATATGAAAATCACGTTTTATTTTTTTTTCTCAGGGTCATTACCCTGTCAAATCAACCAAAGGTTTGGACCTTCACCTTTCCGATATCTGTGATTTTTGGTATAGCAGTTTTACTTACCAAGACAAGTAGAAATGTAAAATTTTACATTTTTCTGACTTTTGGTTTTTTTGAGTTATAAGCTTTTAAAAATTCAAAAAACTACTGTTTTCGGTCCTCATTTAGTATATTCAAAATTACGCCATTAGAAACCTATTGCTCCCCAAGAGCTCAAGTTTGCGGCATTCTTTTCTATTTGAAATGTTCTTTAATGTGATACATCACTTGATATATTTTTGGTTCATTTTGAATTTTTTTGAAACATCCAAAAAAAACGGTTTTCATAATTCCCAAAATACGTACCCTTCGATTTTTTCGAAAAAAAAAATATATATGTGATTTACCAGGTATGCAAGTTTAAAATGTCGTTTTAATTCCAATAGAATGCGCTCTTAGCCTATTGAAGGATTTGCTTATCTCTAAAACGCTATTTTGTTTGTTAGTCATTTGTTTACAAAAGTCAGTTGTTTTTAAGTCGTTTACATGGACGTATCATACCTTTCTTTGGTGTTAAAAATGTCTAATTTTAAGCCAAATAAAGAGCATTTGCGGCATGTCATGATTTTCTTATTTAATCAAAAGAAAAAGGCATCTGAATGTCATCGAATTCTTGTTGAGACTTATGGCGATGTTGCTCCAACCGTCAGGACATGTGAACGTTGGTTTCAAAGTTTCAAACGTGGTGATTTTGATGTTACTGATCAAAAACGAGAAAATCGACCAAAAAAGTTTGAGGACTTCGAATTGCAATCTTTATTAGACGAAGACAATACCCAAACCCAACAAATGATGGCAGAACAGTTGAATGTCACTAGGCAATTTTTTTTTAATTACTGTGTATATATTTTAAGAAATAAACGACATTTTAAACTTGCATACCTGGTGTACTATTACTGAATACATGTGGACAAAATTTTAGGATGAGAAGGAAATTGGTTCATGATGAAAAAAAATATTTTGCCTTTTTTTTTAATGGACAGTTGGTCCAATCAATGAATTATTATAGAATGCGTTTTCTATAATCCAAGGTTTTTCTTTGGTAACTTGTTCAGGGTAGTTAGAAGGTAAACATACTATAAGTCCTGGAGTTTTCGGGTATAGGAACAAAAAGGGAAGGTCTCTTTTTTTTTTGTTTTGGGCTCATATTTCAAAAACGATGCATCATATGCAAAACATGACTATTCACTAGATTAAAGTTAAATACAGTCCTGTGAAAAAATATAAACTCAAGACAAAAAAAAACTGAAATCTGAGTAACAAAAATATATTATTTAATGTATACAGTGAATGATTAATTACAATTTTAATAAATAATTTCATCATATGGCTAGAATTAGGTACAACTGGGGCAAAATACACCTGTGAAAAAGTATAAACTCAAAACTTTAATGTCTCTTTAATGAGTAAAATCGTTTCAATAATGAGAACTTCCACCATGTTTTTTAATCACCCTCCAACAGTCTTTTAGGAACACTTCTTACCAAATTAAGTAAAGTGCTCTCTGGTATGTTTTCCCAAGCTTGTGTGATCCTTTCCTTTAGCTCATCAATGTTTTGGATATCTGGTTTCTGAGGGTCATAGACTTCTCTAGACATGATTCCCCACAAGTTTTCAATGGGATTGAGATCTGGACTAAGAGCTGGCCAATCCAAAACATTGAGTCTGAAATCTTCAAACCATTGTCTTGTTGAGCGTGCTGTATGAATTGGCGCATTATCTTGTTGAAAAATGGGATCTTCTTCTTCTAACATTGTAATAAACAGCAAAAGGAACTCTTCTAAAACATTTTGGTACCTGACAGCATTCATTTTGCCAGCAATGAATGCAACTTGAGACTTTTCCTTTTCATTATATGCAGCCCAAACCATTACTCCTCCACACCAATGTGTTCTTCGTGATAAAATTTTTTTTCTTTTCTAAGGACATGCCAGTAGTAATTAAATCCATCTGGGTCATCAATGTTAAATTTTTTTTCATCACTAAAAATAACTCTTGACCATTTATTGCTGTCTTGGATATGTCTTTCTGCAAACTGCAATCGTTGCTGCAAATGATGTTTTTTAAGCTGTGGTTTTCTCATAACCCGCACTTTAAAAAGTTTTTGACTACTCCCTGGGAGCAGTTTATCTCATGAGCAATTTGCCTCTGGGTCATCCCAGCTCTCCCTAAGTCCATTATTCGTTGCTGCTCAATTTCCGTGAGTTGTGACCCCCGCGGCATTATTAAAAAAAAAATTAATTACTAAATGAAGCTTTATGGTATCAAAGATGAACACTCTTTAACAGCAGGAATAAAACTGAAGTGATATTTTAATACTTAATACTCCAGTCAATAGAAAACAAACATTGAGTTTATACTTATTCACAACATAAATAAGATTTGTTTACAAAATCTGTTGATTGTAAATTATCAAATAGATCAATGTCCCCTTAAGCTTCACACCAATCTAATAAGATAAATACAAGTCTAAAAACATAATTGTGTAACGCATTTACTTTTAAATTTTATAAATACATTATTTTTATAAGTTGAGTTTATATTTTTTCACAGGACTGTATATTCTCTACAACCTTTATTCTATACACATTTTTCATATTCTGTACCGTTCCCGAGATACACGCTTGGCAAATGTAAAGGACTTTTAGTATGTTAATTTCACCAAGAAAAGTTAAAATTTATGTACTTTTGACAAGTTGAAGATAAATTAGCATATACATGAGTATTCTGATGGCAATTTAATGTTGTGCAATATTATTTATAAAGACTTTTGTCGTAGGATGGATGTTTTAGAAGATATAGATGGATGTTTACAGGTGAACATTTTTTTTTTTTTTTTTTTTTTGAAAATGTTCACATTTGCCAAGCGTATATCTCGAGAATGGTACAGAATATGAAAAATGTGTATAGAATAAAGGTTGTAGAGAATTTAGTTGACCTTAATTTAATGAATAGTCATGTTTTGTATATGATGCATCGTTTTTGAGATATGAGCCCAAAACCAAAAAAAGAGACCTTCTGCCCCCTCCCTTCTTGTTCCCAGACCCGAAAACTCCAGGACTTATAGTATGTTTACCATCTATCTAACTACCCTGAACAAGTTTCCAAAGAAAAACCTTGGATTACAGAAAACGCATTCTATAATACTTTATTGATTGGACTAACTGTCCATTAAAAAAAAGAACCCATTTCCTTCTCATCCTAAAATTTTGTCCACATGTATTCAGTAATAGTATAAATCACATATATTATTTTCGAAAAAATCGAAGGGTACGTATTTTGGGAATTATGAAAACCGTTTTTTGGATGTTTTTACGTTTTTACTTTTCTTGGTAAGTAAAGCTGCTATACCAAAAATCATAGAAATTGGAGAGGTCAAGGTTCAAATTTAATGTAGAATTGGTTGATTTGACATGGAATGAGCCCTCAGCTTTCAGTCAAGATACAGAAATGATTCTTTCACGTTTAATTGCAGTTATATATACTATTTGATATAAAAATACTTTCGTTATCAGCATGAAAATAAGCTCAAGACACTACCCGGCTTTAGGGTGCTCAAAAACGACAAAGTTCCGAGGAAATCCCCTGTAAATCAGTTGAAACTTTTTTTCATGAACAACTGACCTCAAATCTTGAACGATAAAACCCTTCTCTGTGAAATTTTATCAAAATCAAAAATTTTTTATTTTTTACCCCTTTCGAGAAGGTTAAAAGTTTTAAGTTGAGATTTCATCAATAATTTCTAAAAGCCATTAAAAACTGCTGTGTTTAACCAATTACAATAGTAATAGCATCACAAGAATCAGCATACATTCTGCTTTTTATCCATGCATATAACATCGGATTTACTCTAACTTTTCTGAAAAAAATCTGAGGTCAGCTATAACTTGAGATATTTCAATTAGGGGAAATCCTCCAAGCTCTGGATTTGGGCTAAACTATGCAGTTTTAAGGCTTCTAGATGACCTTAAAATTTGGTCTTAATCGAAGGCGAATTATGTGAGATAGCGATTAATTTCTGAATCATTTACATTTTTTCAGAAATTGACAGCCGTCTTGTCTTTTCCTTCTAAAATCATACAAAATTTTAAAGGTAAAAAAAATTATTTTTGTTTTCGACAAAATTTAGTTTCTACATGTTTTTTAAGATGAGGAATCTGAAAATAATATAAATTTTTAGTTTAAAAATGTACCTCCCCTATATTATATAAATAAGACATTTTAAAATGATCTATTTCTATTATTATATTAATTTTTTACACAATAAATTTTAAATAAGACCATTTAAAAAAATATAAATATTTTTTAACCAAAACCTGATATTTGGTATCAGATCCTGCAGACTGGAACAATGGTATGTGGTAGTAAGAGATATTCCTCCAAGGGAAAACGATCTGAATGGTGGAGTGAACGGGTGAAAGCAGCTGTTCAAAGGAAGAAAATAGCCTGGAAGAGATACATGAACAGCAAAAATGACCAAACCTGGGAACTATACGTTCGACGGAGGAAAGAAGCTAAATTAATTGTGAGAGAGGCTAAAAGGAAGAGCTGGGAAAAATTTGGTAAAAGCTTGCAAAATGACTACAATGAAAACATAAAACTTTTCTGGAAAAAGATAAAAACCCTAAAAGGCAAGAAATGCAAACCCATAAGGAACGTAAAAAATAGTGCAGGAAAAGTTCTGACCAAGGAAAATGATATTCTGGACAGGTGGAAACAGCACTATGCACAGATGTTCGATGATCCTCAATGCCAAGAAAATACAATGGGAAGTAGAACAGATAAAGTCATGGACTATGACAGGACCATCTGGGAAGATGAAGTGATGCAGGCTGTAGAGAAACTCAAGACAAGAAGATCAGCCGGAGGAGATGGAATTTTCCCAGAGCTATAAAATATGGAGGCTATAAAGTTATTAAAGTACTGCAGGGCTTATTCCAAAAAATATATGACGAGAAGAGCATTCCGAAAGACTGGGAATACAATGTCATTATCCCAATTCATAAGAAAGGAAGCCAAAGCGACTGCAACAACTACAGACCTATATGCTTGTCCCAGGTTGTTCACAAATTATATACTTCAATCCTCGAGAAGAGACTCAGAGACGTAGTAGAAAAGGACCTCGAAGAAGAGCAAGCCGCGTTCAGACCTTTTAGACAAACCCAAGATCAAATATTCTCACTAAGGACCATCATAGAAAAGGCTTGGGATAGGGATAGAAATGTATATTTGGCTTTTTTAGATTTGCAAGCCGCTTTTGACTCAGTACCAAGAGTCGAAATATGGAAAGCATTGAAGGCAAAGAATGTCCCTGTAGAGAACTTATAGACGCCATTAAATCCTCCTATAATGGCTCAAAGGGTAAAGTCAGGATTAATGGTAAGGAGTCTGGAAGCTTCGACATGAAGAGGGGTGTCAAACAAGGAGATAGTCTAAGCCCTCTTCTCTTTATTATTCTGATGGACGAGGTCTTAAAAATATGTAAACGAAGGACGGCACGCACAATAGTGGGGAAATGGAACTTAAGAACAGTCCTTGCTCAGACACTTCTCTATGCCGATGATATAGTGCTGATAGCGGACTCCGTCCAGAATCTTCAGCAAGCTGTATTGGAATGGGAAGCAGAGCTGGAAAGGAAAGGCATGATTATAAATGCAAGCAAAAGTAAAGTCATGCAAATAGGACGCGAACCAGAAGATGTGCAGATCACTTGCAGAGGAGAAATCCTTGAAGCAGCAGAAGACTATACGTACCTAGGCACAGTTATTAGTAGAAATGGCAAAATACAACAAGAAATATCCAATAGGATTAAAAAAGCGAACAACGTATATTACCAGATCTGCAACACTGTTGTTGGGAAACGTGAAGTTGACAAAAAGGTAAAACTGCACATTTTTAATGCAATTTACCTTCCCACCCTACTATACGGAAGTGAGAGCTGGGTCCTTCTCGACCGATTGAAGAGGAGAATCACCGCATCAGAAATGAAATATCTAAGAAGAGTTGCCGGCCGAACACGGAGGGAACATGTCAGGAATAGCAGAATAAGAGAGGAGCTAGGGGTAAAAGCACTAACAGAAATTATTGAGAAGAGGCAGCTAAAGTGGTTCGGACATGTATGTCGAATGGATGAAGATCGCGGACCACGCAAGTTCTTCGAAGCCAGACCAACTGGCAAAAGACCAAGAGGCAGGCCAAGGATGTCATGGTTGGATAGTATGGCTCAAATAGGAGAGAAAAGAGGAAAGAGGTTGGATCCTATGAAGACATTGGCGAGGGACCGGGACAGTTGGATTTCTTGGATCGAGGCACCTCCACGCTGAGAGGCACTGAGGAGGAAGGAAAAGAAGAAGAAGAAGAACCTGATATTAATTTTAGATTATTCACCAATCTTAGGATTTCAATACAATTTGAAACAAAAATATGGGTGAGAAAAATTTTTATGCTGATTCTTGTGATGCTATTGTAATCGGTTGAACACAGCAGTTGTTATGGCCGTTAGAAATTGTTGATGAAATCTAAACTTCAAAATTTTAACCTCCCTGAAAGGAGTAAAAAAATCAATATTTTTTTATTTTGATAAAATTTCACAGATAAGGGTTTTATGGTGCGTTAAGTGGAGATTTGAGGTCAGTTGTTCATGAAAAAAAGTTTCTACTGATTTACAGCGGACTTCCTAGGAATTTTGTCATTTTTGAGCACCCTAAAGCCGGGTAGTGTCTTGAGCATAACGAAAGTATTTTTATATCAAATAGTATATACAACTGCAATTAAACGTGAAAGAATCATTTCTCTATCTTGACTGAAAGCTGAGAAAAAAAACAAAACATGATTTTAATTTTTTTTTTTTTTTTTTTTTTCCTCGGCTCCTAATGCCCGTTGGCAGCTATAATTCTAGTTTTGCACTATTATAGGTCCCTACTACCGACACAAAAATCGGCATTCAAATCTGTGTTACAACTCCAAACGTCCCCTGCAAGTATGTGGTTTCTTTGTGAATTATGTAAATATTTGTAGTAGGCCTTGCACTGTTTATTAACCATCAACATAAATTAATGAGCAAACTTAAGTTATTAAAATATTTAATTGCTAGAGAGGTTTTTCATGATTGTAAAAACTAAGGAGTATAAAAAAAATAAAATTAAAAAAAAAAAAAATTAAATTCAACGCTTTAGTATTTTTTTAACCCAGGAGAACTCGTTAGAATATGTTAGACACAATAATTCGCATATGAGATTTTAACCCAGAAGAACTCATTAGAATTTGTTACACAAGAATCAGCACATGAAATTTACTCTCACAGCAGAATGTTTTGATTTTTTGTAGGAGAATACCAATTTCTGAACACCAAATAACATTACAATGTTTTTAAGGGTAAATAAATAAGTTTTAAAATGTGTTATATTGAATTAAACTATTACAACGCATTTAACATAAAAACATTGTTTAATATTTCTGAATTTTCAAAGAAATAAAACAATTTAGGAATGCTGATGTTAGCAACAAAAAAGTAAAATGATCAAATAATAGGAACTAAAATTGAAAAATCACGAATTTATATATTAGACATTACAAGTTATTAAACTTTTCTCCTTTATGATAAAACAGCAGGTAGGTGTGGACCGTGTGTTAGACGAATGGAAATTATACAAACATTGCACTCTTTCTTTGTTTTACTATTTTTTTCTTTTTCTTTTTTTACATTAACAAAAATCTACAACATATTTTTTTTCTGTGATTTCATCTTCTCCCACTCCTGCAATATTTCTAATTGAAGCACGATCCACAAAAATGGATTATTCTGGACATCGATCAATTACCAATTGCCTTTTCATTTGACTTAGGGCAGAGGTTTTAAAAATAATCTTCATTCAGTCAGATCTTCAGTGTTTCGTCTTGTGAATAATAAAATTGCTGATCCCTCCAATATTTAAAAATTAAAAAAAAAAACAAAATACTAAGTCAGAGACCATATACATCTAACCCTGGAAACAGAATAAAGAGCTTTCATTTTGTCCATATCAACTCCTCTTTTGGTGAGGTAAAACAATTATCCGCAGTAATTTGTATCTATATAAATGATAGTAAAAATCACCAAACTGAGCCTTTTTGTCATCCTTCCTGCTCTCCTACACATTTATAATTTTTCCTCACAAACCTCTTCCTTTCCCACAGCATGGAAAAAGGCCTTGTTCACTGATTGAATCAAGTTCATTCTTCCTACTACAGAATCCCATTTCAGGGTCAGGGCTAATAAGATTAATTTTAAGGATTCACATCACATCATATTCTGAGATAAGGTGGTTTTATCCACAACCATAAAGTTTTCAATTATACTTCCTTGGAATCTTTCTATTCCAATCTTTAAAGTTCAAAAAAACTTTGTATTACAAAATCTTTTTTTTTTTCAACTTTTATTGATACATACACTGCCGGTCAAAAGTTTGAGACCACCCCGAAACGATACCAGTAAATTTAAAAGTTTGATGTTAGGTGAAAAATAAATGGATTTAAATAAAATTAAACGCATTTATATAGTTTATACCAAGATCTTTAAAGTTCATCTACCTTTAAGAGAAGAAATTAAAATTAAGTTTTCAATACATAATTTAAAACAAACTGTATTTTCCATATAATAATCTGGAAATTCCAACAATTTCGTTTGCCGACAGAATAACCTTGGATTAAAAAATTTGAAATTTGAATTAAAAATTGAGAAACGAAAATCTCCCATTCATATTAAATGAAGGCAGCGGGAATTTTTGTTGAGCCATTTCAAATTTAATTAGATATTTATGAACTAAGTTCCTTTTTTTCTGAGTGGAATAGCTCGTAATTGATTTATTACGGAGAAAATCTCAAAAGTGAAACAAAGTGTTTTTACTTATAAATAAAAACATCAACATAAAATTAGATAGAAAAAGAGAGGCGGAACGATATTAAAGATATTAAACTTTTAAATTTACATACTTTGGCTCAGGGTGGTCTCAAACTTTTGACCGGCAGTGTATGTACAATCTGCTTCAGTTAAGGGCAATAAGTAACATGCTGAAGAGAATTCATTCGTACCATATACAGGGTGTCCCAGACATAGTGTAAAAAAAAAAAAAAAAAAAGAAGAAGGGTAATACTGCATGCTAAACGGGGTAGAATGGCGCAGAAACTAGTTTCATATCTCAATCTGTTGAGGAGATAGAATTTTTTTTTTTTTTTTTTTTTTTTAAATCTTTATTTTTTCTAAAAAATGTCAGTTTTCTCTACTTTGGTTTAGCGTAGAAACAAAAGCGATGATATTTTCTTAATCAGCATTAAGTTTTCTAAAATATGGCATAGGTCTAGTTATTTTATATTCACTTTTAAAGGGCCTTTTAACGCGCGAAAACACAAAACATTTATTAAAACTAAAATTTTTGGAAATTTCTCACTCCCCACTGGAGCACTTTTGAAGCCGTAACATTTCCTCAAAACTGCAAAACTTAGTTACCTTTTTAGTGGTGTAACTCATGATACAATTGCACTTCACCTTTTGAGTCTAAGAGAAGTTTTTCTAAAGAAAAACATGCTACAGAATAAATACTTGATTGCTTCACGTACCTACTAGATTGAATAAATGTATTAGTTATTTTATCTCTTGTCCATATGCATGAGGGGTAAAGAGTTGTAAAGGTGGTAAGTCCTCCTCCCCCCCCCCAAAAAAAATCTTATTTATAGGGAGTTAAGGGGGGAGACCTTAATTCTTGCCGATTATCTAATGTTACATACTGGCATCAATAGGATAACAGTTGGAGAACTCTGAGCCACAGCGGACTCAAAGGAACGATTTGAGAGATAGGATCATTGGACTAGGTATAGGGATTGGGGTAAATGGTTCTTGAGCTTAAAAGCAAACCCTCGTGCCACACCCGGTGGAAAGCTTGTGCTACAATCCAGAAATGCACCAGTGCTATACTGCTTGTTTTCTAGGGCAGAGGATTTATGAACAACAACACGAAGGCCTTATTGAACAGTGGAGTGACCAGTCCGGAATTCAAATTGGTGGGAAGGAATGCTTTGGGAGTAGAGTATAGGTAGGATACGTTTTAGAAGGATTTTTTCAATGATTTTTGAAAGGATGGGAAGGAGACTTTTTATGGTTTTAGGAAAAGAATGATGGTGGAGTGTTTCCATAACAGAGGAAAGTGAGTCATGTGAAGGATACCATTGTAGATGTAAGTTAGGTAGATGACGGCTTTTTGTGGGAGTTGTCGGAGGATCTGGGTGGTGAGCAGGTCATATCCAGGTGATTTGTGGTTTTTCAACTTTTTTAGGAGGAATTGGTGAACACTACAAAATCTAGAATCATATCAGTTTATATCAACGGAATCATGCCTGAACCATGGAATGTTGAGTTTCCCATATACTGTGAATTGAGCTACATTTTTGTCTTGTTTTTAACTCAAGAGTGTTGTTAAAATAGTCAACTCCAAGCCGTTATCTGATCAAATCTTAGTTGAGGTGTTTTACTCCTTTGAGGTATGGGTAAGTTGACTAGAATTCCTATTCTTTCCTAAGAGTGTTTTGATGTCCAAGAGTGACACAATATGTTAGTAATTCTCATCATTAGTTATATATATAGTAATAATGTCTACATCATCTGTGTTTATTAAGGTCAATTCTATATGTACATGGTATAATAAATAATGGTCAAATAACTACAGATTTAAGAGAGTAATATTAAAAATAACAAGCCTTGTAAAAAAAATAAAAAAAAAAAAAAAAAAAAACAGACAAAAAAAATATGAAGCATCAAGTAAAAAGTAATTAGTAATATCCAGGTTTAAAGAAAACATTTGGTGTTGGACTTTTTCTAATATCCATTACTTGATTTTATTTTTTTAAGGAGATATATGAGCTAGAGCATGTTAACTTAACATTGTGAAAATGAGTAAGAGATAATCAATAAAAAAAAAAATTATTTAACAACCAACATAAGGTTTAGGCAAAAACTACAAAAGACCACAAAATTCAAAACACTTCTCTCACATAAAATAGGCAAAGCAGCAAAAGATGTCAGAACACCCAATAGTATCTATAGAACGTGTTAAGAAGAAAAACTCAACATTTTCCTTTAATTTCAACTATCAGGTTGTTGCCATATTGATATAAGAACATCTAGTCACAATGCAACTACTTCAACTTCAGCAAAGCTATTGACTAAAGTGAAGAAGAGGAATGAGTAACTAAGGGTATTTTTCAGATTATATAAAATATTAGAAATAAAAAACTTACTATTTGGAGTTTGGAAACAGTTGGAGCTATAAAAGTTGATTCAACAGAGGTTACACTAGGGGGGTTCATTTCTGAAAATAACCAGCAAAATTTTAATACATATTTCTCAAACCATCAGAAATAATTATTAATATACTAATATACTTTATGAAAAGAAAATCAATAAAATAAAAACATATTCTTTAAACAGAGAAATATCAACATCTCTTGGTTGCAAAAAAATTAGATGGAATTGTAGATTACCTATTTTTATTTAAATGTGTTGTGCATTTTACAAGAACAAATAAATATATACTAGTGGGGTTCATTTCTGAAAATAACCTGCAAAATGTCAATACATATTTCTCAAACTATCAGAAATAATTATTAATATGTTAATAAACTTTAGGGAAAAAAAATCATTAAAGTAAAAACATATTCTTTAAACAGAGAAATATCAACATCTCTTGGTTGCAAAAAAATTAGATGGAATTGTAGATTACCTATTTTTATTTAAATGTGATGTGCATTTTACAAGAACAAATAAATATATACCAGTGGGGTTCATTTCTAAAAATAACCTGCAAAATTTCAATACATATTTCTCAAACTATCAGAAATAATTATTAATATGTTAATAAATTTAGGAAAAAAAAAAATCATTAAAGTAAAAACATATTCTTTAAACAGAGAAATATTAACATCTCTTGGTTGCAAAAAAATTAGATGGAATTGTAGATTACCTATTTTTATTTAAATGTGTTCTTGTGCATTTAACAAGAACAAATAAATATATACTCTGATAGGAGGATATATCGTTTAACATTCTTCTGGGTAGACTTGTCAGCTATAAAAATAATCTATACCATCAGCTGACCAGTACCGATTCAGTGCAGATAAATAGCAGAAACTTAACACATTCCTTTATCTCTAATTGTTACATTTGTTAGGTATCTCCAAAACACATTCTCATAATCTAAATTGGAATTTATTGTCACAGAATAGGGGCCTTTCACTTAATATTTATGGATATTTTAGAATCTCCAACAGGAAAAGAAGGGCTATAAACCCTCTAATTGCATTGTGGTTTTTCTAATGAAAGTAGACTATTTGCTGAGATTGCGTCACTCAAATCACCCACGAAATATAGCATCTACTTCTCATATTACTATCATTTATGATGAACAGGACATCTTGCTAGAATTTCAGAGAAAATACCCACTAAGGCTTTGGCCAAAAAGATATATACTAAGAGGAGTATCAGGAGACCTTAACAGCGATAGTAAGATAGTGTTACTACTGACTCAATAACTCTATTCAGTGTCAAAAACTGGAATTAGCACTCGACCATGAAGACTGGCGATCAATGCTAGACCAAACCAAGTCAAGTCTCTATTATCAGAATCATAGCGTTAGGTTTTAATAATAATAATATTTTTGTCTGCTTAGTCAGGATATAGTCGTCTACTTCATCCACACTTTATCTAAAGGTCATCAAAATTTTAAACTAAAAATTAATTATCATTATGATATCTATAGTTTCGACAACCAAACTACTGAAAGTATAACAAAATAAAAAAATCCCGGAAACAGGCAATTAATTATTACACCAAAAAAAAAAAAGGTAATAATATCATTAGGCACCTCTCTTCAAATGACTGGTTCTGTAACAACAGCTTTCAGCTATAGATACAGAGTTATGTTCTTCCCATTACTCAACTACCTGCTACTTATAAATTAGCATTAATAGGATTAAAATCAGAAGCATTTTTTGCTTTTATTAACAGTCTGTAACTATACTGATCAGAAATTTTAAACGATCAGATTAACCAATGTACAGAAAGTGTCATCGATTACACTGCAAGAGTGAATTAATTAATGTTTAAAAAAAAACCTTAAAAAGCGATAGCAAGTAATTATTAATAGTGAATACCACAAGCAGTTATTACTAGGAGTGGTGGAATAAATTAGAGATGAGTGTACTTAATACTTCTATGATAGTATGTAGTAAATTTCAAAATTAAGAATGATAATGTGAAAAGAAGCAAGAAATCAATAACATCACCTAAAAATGAGCAGAACTATAGAGAGGCAATATTAAAAGAGGTGGGATAAATAAGAAAGAAGTATTGAAATGTGATTGAAACTAGAGCAGAAAAACCTTACTTCTCCAAATGGGCAACACAAACATAAAATGTATTAATGACAGGTCGTAATAAGTGGTAATGGTATTTTAAAAGGGAACTGCAGAAGAGCCACCAAAGGATATTACTACTGACAAAAACTAAAGCTATGTTCTAATAATAATAACAAACATTTATTTTTTTAAAACATGGTATATTTAAGCAGAAGAAATTAATTACATTAACAAAGTTTGGCACACTGCAAGATTATATAGTCATCTAATTGACTAGTTCTAACAAGAAACTTTTTGAAAGAACAAATATTATTCAGTTTGATAAGACATTATGATTTAATTACAAAATTCATCCTGATATATAAAAGATTAAAAACAAATGTGAATTTCAAGAGGAATATATACATTCAGAAAAAAAAAATTACTATCTAAGATAAAAACTATTCCTCTTAATACTTCTCGAAATTATTAGATAAAATAGAAACATCACAAAAAGAATATTTTGAAATAACAAACTATTTATTGTTTTTTTTTTTTCCATTAATAATACCCAAGTGAAGAAAACCAATCATCCAAGGTCCTTAAAACCTAACCAGAAAAACTCAATAGGCAGTTATAACTGATTACAATTAATAGCACTAAACAAAAACCAGATATTTATCAAAACTTTTGAGATGATAAAGCTTTTTTAGTATAATAACATTTGATCAATTGAGAGTTAGACCAGAAAGAATTAACAACTCACCATTTAAAACACTCTGCCTGAAAGGTGATCTTTCAAGTCTTTGCCTTTTGGGAGGAGTGACACCAACATTAATATTTTCTTCATTTTCATCTGAGGAATCATCCCTGAAATATTAATTTATACAGACGAACATGGTAAAAATAAATCCAGACTAATACAAAAGAGAAAAAAAATTGTGATTATAATTTACCCATTTAAAATGGAATAAACAAGCAAATCACTGGACTTTGTAAAGGAATATAACTAAGTACAGTAATTACCTCAGCCTTTTATTCGAATTTTGATTCCAGGGAAGAAAAGCATACAAGGAATTAATGATCCTATTGAATATTGTTGCCATAATTAGAAACATTCAGTGAATTGCACATTAACAAACAGAATAATTTATTTAGTTCTAAAAATTCTAAACATATGCCTGAAACTTTAAAATACAAAACCACTAACCACATGTAACAACATAATCAAAGAAAAGTACAACAAACGAATCGTTTGTAACGATATGAGCCAAGAAGGTACAGCTAGTGTTACAAGACACAAACAGAAGTCTTCTTGCAATCGTTGCCTTTACTATTAATCGATTTATTGAAAAAAAAACAATATGTATTTGCAAAATAATAGTTTAGGTATAATTAGGTATATTTAAAAAAAAATTCTATCATAGATAAAAATTACGTTCAATATGTAATATAATTTTTTTAATGATATAAAACCATTAATACTACGTTAGCAAAATGCTGCGCAATAATTAAGTGTTGTAATATCGTCTAAGAATCAACCATTAAAAATTGAAAGCGATAACAAAAGTAGTTGTATCTTGCAGTATTTAAAATTTTAAATAGTTAAACAATGTAGATAAAGATACTTAAATTTTAAAGGGAGTAAACAATATAAATACGTCAAAGAATTATTTACGCTTTTCTTGGCTAGAGGAACTGCAGTTCCCGTTATCTTTGCAGAAAATGTATAAAGTCACTGGCAGGATGGGGACCTTGGAAACAAAACAATGAAGTGTGCTGCATTTGCCTCTGGCTTCAGGAATGAATCGCTCTTCGTTAGCAAGCCTCATTTAACTCATGGAGTGCCTGCCAAAATTTTATGAGACGTCAGGAAGTGGTGAACATTTCCCGACGTTAACAGGGAAAGGAAATATACACTAAAATAACACAAACACCCGACCCCCACCTCTCTTGCTTCCCCACCCCCACCCCTTCAGCAACATTACAAGAACAATACGCAGGTTATATGCTTACAGCTCGAATACTAATTAGGTTACAGGGGTGTTCTTTTTTTTATTTTACTCAAAACTATATTATAAACAAATTATGATTAATTATGTAGATATAAAACACTGTTTATGTAGATATCTTAGTTTCGCTGTAATATACTTTAGTTATATATAATATACTATAGTTTCGCTTATTCATATACTGAAAACTATCACTACAAAAACCAAAAAGTAACTTTAACAAATTATAGCTTTTTATCATTACTTCTTAGGAAGAAATGTTTTAAACAAAACTTATAGATAATATGACTGGTCTCATAACACTTAATGTTAAAACGGTGGCTTCAAAGAGAGCGATGAAAGATTAGTGGACACCGTGCCACTGGTCCTAGCTGAGCATTGCTGAGGTGCACCGCTACATATACAGAGGTGCTGAGGTGCACCGCTGCAGTTCATGATCATGAAAAGTCATTCATTTGAAATGGAGCAACAATGTAGTAAAGTTCACTTTTATTATCAATTATCTACTATATATTTGTCAAATACCACTCACTCATTCATCACGAAATCTCAGAAACCACCAAACGGATTGGAATGGAATTTGGTATGTAGCTTCCTCTAGGACCGTAGGTGCTCGCTAAAAAAGAGATTAAAAAAAAATCGGCCTGGATCGCGGCTAATTCGCGAAAAACCGTTTTCTCAAGTGTTGGAAATTCTTTGAAATAACATTACGGATCGTAATGAAACTTAGTACATTGTTTCTTATAAGATGTTAGATGCACGACAACAATTATTTTCTTAGTAGTTTGGCCTGTATCGGTACTGCAAAGGTGTAAAATAACAGCACTCATTGTTATGAAATTAGGTAACACTGATTGCTGTGAAAACCTCCCAGCAGTATTATATTAGTCATACTGTAATTTTCCTGTGATTTATATGATATATTATATGTTCTTATCATATAACCTATTTATTAAATGTGCTGCATTAGTTTACACCTTATTCAAAATATACCACAGTATTTTGGCGACGAGGTAAAAACGTAAAATGGATCAGAAACAATTTAGGTCGCTTCTTAATGCTTTTAACGAGGCCCAAAAAAACTTGGTTGAACTAGTTATCTCCAAGTTGAACAAGCCAGCAGATTCGGTAAGTCAAAATTTACCTTTTTCTATACCGCTATTCGAAAGCTTTGACAGCAAACAAGAGATTTTCAAAAACTAGATCGAACGGTTTGAAACTTACCTAGGGGCACGGAACGTCGTCGATGAAACAAAAAAAGGCCCAACTATCGTCAGTATCAATAGGGCTTGCTCATTACAATAATTTGTCATCATTATTACTACAAGACAATCCTATCAACGAATTAAAATATGAAGACCTAAAAAAACATTTCACTCAAATGTTAACACCCCCACGTAACGTTGTAATCTCTCAACACTATCTTTTCAATACCTACCGGAAAGAAAACCAATCTATAGCAGAGTCAGTTTTCTGTTACATGTGAATGTAAAAAATAGCCCCAGTAAATGATTTATTTTTACGTACACAGTTCATACGGGGTTTAAAATCTAATACAACTGGTGTGAATAAACTTGCTAAACGAGGATACAGGTCACATACAAATGTGCGCTCTAGATCATCTCACAACGATTATGCCTCTCCAAAATCTAGATACCAAAATAGATCTGATTTTCAATCTCAGTCACCTCCAAAACTGAAAAGTAGTTATGACTACAAATACCTAGGAATCGATAACTTATGCATTCGCTGTTCAAGTAAATCTCACAAAGCCAGTCAGTGCCCAGCGGAATATTCAAAACTATTCTGCTCAGCTTGCATCAAACCTGGTCATGTAAGTAAAGTGTGCATCACCACTCTCATGCAACTGAAGCGAACTAAAGCAGTCCATCATACACATATCAGCGATCATGAAACTGAACCGTACGAGTGCCCAACAAATTGCATCGCACAAGATGATTCCTTCTTCAACTCTGTTGTTGATATCTACTTAGGGAGAACGCCACGTTCAAATGACTCTCAAAAGTATATTGTAACATTAAAAATTTTGAACAAATATCAAGCATTTGAAGTCGATTCAGGAGCGGGTTATACCCTCTTACCTGAACAATGTTTTCAAAGACTAGGTATACCTCAGGCACCCAAACCTACTGAAATTCAATTCCGCTCATACACCGGATCAATTGTTCGTACCATCGGAACTGCCCAAGTGAATGTGGAGTACCATGGTAAACAATTTTGTGAAAATATTTTCATTGTCAGTAATGATTTTACACCTCTCATTGGTAGAACCTGGATCAGGCACCTCAACATAGTTCTTCAAGATCCTAACAGTCATGATGCCAGCATTCAATCTGTAAACCTGATTGATTCTATTGTTGATGACATACTGCTTGAATACAAAGATACTTTCGAACCCAAGATAGGATGTATTACAAACTTCTGCTGTTCCCTAAAGCTAAGAAAAAATTCTAAACCTACTTTCCTGAAACCAAGGGACATTCCGCTGGCGCTTCGAGATACAGTTAACCTAGAGCTTGATTTACTAGAAAAGCAAGGGGTTATTACCAAAGTCGAATGTTCAGATTGGGGATCACCATTGGTTGTGATACCAAAAAGCGATAACACAGTTAGGCTATGTGTTGATTACAAAATTGCTGTAAACCCTGAACACCAAGGTTCCCATTACGTTATTTCAAGAATTGAGGATGTTTTAAACACCATTCGTATCTCTGAATATTTTTGTTGCATTGATTTATATAGGGCATTCCTGCATGTTGCAGTCGACAAACAGAGTCAAATTATACAAACAATTTCAACGCATAGGGGAACCGTCTTAGTTTTGGCATAAAGACAGCACCCAGCGAATTTAATCGCACCATCTAGAGCATTTTATCTGGCCTAGATGGTATTGCGACATATTTTAAATTTAAAATTTAATACAACTGGGGTGAATAAACTTGCTAAACAAGGATACAGGTCACATAGAAATGTGCGTTCTAGATCATCTCACAACGATTATGCCTCTCCAAAACCTAGATACCAAAATAGATCTGATTTTCAATCTCGGTCACCTCCAAAACTGAGAAGTAGTCTTGACTACAAATACCTAGGAATCGACAAGTTATGCATTCGCTGTTCAAGTAAATCTCACAAAGTCAGTCAGTGCCCAGCGGAATATTCAAAACTATTCTGCTCAGCTTGCAGCAAACCTGGCCATGTAAGTAAAGTATGCATCACCACTCTCATGCAACAGAAGCGAACTAAAGCAGTCCATTATACAGATCTCAGCGATCCTGAAACTGAACCGTACGAGTACCCAACCAATTGCATCTCACAAGATGATTCATTCTTCAACTCTGTTGTTGATATCTACTTAGGGGGAACGCCGCATTCAAAGGACTCTCAAAAGTATTTTGTGACATTAAACATCGAGAACAAATATCAAACATTTGAACTTGATTCAGGAGCGGGTTATACCCTCTTACCTGAGCATTGATGCATTGTTGCATTGATTTATATAGGGCATTCCTGCATGTTGCAGTCGACAAAGAGAGGCAAATTATACAAACAATTTCAACGCATAGGGGAACCGTCTTAGTTTTGGCATAAAGACAGCACCCAGCGAATTTAATCGCACCATCTAGAGCATTTTATCTGTCCTAGATGGTATTGCGACATATTTTGATGATATTGTCATTCATGGGCCCTCCTATGAGCTCTGTAGACAGCGCCTTGTCACCTGTCTGGATCGCCTCCGTGCCTACAACTTACATGTCAATAAAACTTTATGCACATTCTTACAGACTAAGGTATCGTACCTTGGATACATCATAAGCAAAAACAAGATTTCAAAATCTCCAGAAAAAGTTAAGGCAGTCATGGGAGCACCACGCCCTGAAAATACTGATGAGGTACGACGTTTTTAGGGTATGATTACTTATTACTCCCGATTTATACCCAACTTATCAAGAAAAACTGCTCCACTTAGAGAACTTCTTACGAAAAACCCAAAGTTTCATTGGACCCCAAGCTGTGAATCATCATTTCGACAATTGAAACATGAAATTGCCAGTGAAAGAGTACTCGTACCTTTCGATCCTACCATACCGCTTTTGCTCGCCTGTGACGCTGGGCCTGTGGGTTTCGCTGCATTCCTCTCACATCTTAAAGACGGTGTAGAACAGCCGATCAGCTTTATATCTCGTTCATTGACATCTGCTGAGCAACATTACAGCCAACTAGACCGTGAAGCCTTATTAATATTTTGGAGTTTTCAAAACGTTTTTATGTATTTGTATGGGCGCAATTTTACATTAATCACAGACAATAAACCCATCATGCACATCTTTAATCAAACTTAAAAACTTCCCCCCATAACATCAGCACGGTTGCTTAGATTTGCCACCTACCGAAGTGGGTTCGATTACAATATTATGCACAGATCGGCAGATAAACATCTTAACGTTGACTATTTATGTCGAGCACCTCTTGCCAACACACCTGACCACCTTGATGGAGAAGACGTCATTCAAGAACACGTCATCAACCAAATATCATCAGCGACGATCAGTAGCAAAACCATCGCCACCGAGACTTCAAAAGATTCAGAACTCTCGAAACGTAGGGCTGCATTACACTCCGGTGCAAACGCGGATCCAATGTACAGCTTACACTCTGGAATAGTGTTCCGTGGCCTTCGCGTTTATATTCCGATATTATTAAGACCAGAGATTCTAAATGAATTACATTTTACACACTTAGGAATATCTAAAATGAAACCCTGGCGCGCCGATATTGCTACTGGCAAAATATTGACCAGGATATCGAAAGATATGTTATATTGTGTGCAGCATGTTCCCAGATCAAAAGCAATGCACCCAAAGAAGTTGTCCATCCATGGGAAGAGCAAGATAAGAACTTCCAACGCATCCACATTGACTATGCCGGTGTTTTTCTAAACCATTATTACCTTATAGTAGTCGATGCAAAATCTAAATGGCCAGAAGTTAGAATCACAAAAGAAGCTCCTACCTCTTCCCAGACAATTGAATTTTTGAATGACATATTCAGTTATCACGGTCTCCCAGACACATTGGTTTCAGACAACGCGAGTATCTTCACTAGCACGGAATTCTCTAATTTTTGTGCTTCAAACGGAATCTATCAAAAAACTCCCCCCCCCCCCCAGACACCACGCTACAAATGGATTGGCAGAGCGCTATGTACAAATTCTCAAAAACAAGTTAAAATGCATGAACGACAGCAAGATTCCAGTTAAACATCTAGTACGTGACATCTTAGCTGGTTTTCGGGCGACCCCGTTCCAATCTGGAAAGTCACCTGCTGAAAACTTTTTAAATAGAAAACACAAAATTAAATTAGACTTACTCCGACCACCCACTCCATATATCCGCACTTCAACTCTAGTGGCAAAGCGAAATTTTGGTGTGGGAGACCGAGTGCAGTCGAAAAGTTATATGGAAAGCAAGCCATGGGAGTTCGGCACTATCACACGGGTCCTAGGGAAGATGACGTATCTTGTCAAGCTTGACAAGGGACCCAACATCAAACGTCACACTAATCAACTACGAAAATCGGAGGTGGAGATACCACGTGAGAGGAATGACATAACGTTTGATATCAGGCAACCGCCATTTGTTACAGTGTCTGAAGGACCTGCTTAATCACCCAGTACCACTGAACAGACAGATTCTCCTGCTTCAAGACCTCCACCACCTCCTTCAAGAGCTACTGATTGACCTGATTCATGGCGCAGTACCACAGAACATGCGGATCCTCCTGCTTCAATACCTGCGCCACCTCCTTCAAGAGCTCATAGGAGGGCCCATGAATGACAATATCATCAAAATATGTCCCAATACCATCTAGGCCAGATAACATGGTCTCGATGATGCGATTAAATTCGCTGGGTGCTGTCTTTATGCCAAAACTAAGACGGTTCATTCTGTAGGTTCCCCTGTGCGTTGAAATTGTTTGTATAATTTGGCTCTCTTTGTCGACTGCAACATGCAGGAATGCCTTATATAGATCAATGCAACATAAATATCCAGAGGTACGAATGGTGTTTAAAACATCCTCAATTCTTGAGATAACGTAATGGGAACCTTGGAGTTCAGGGTTTACAGCAATTTTGTAATCAACACATAGCCTGTGTTATCACTTTTTGGTATCACAACCAATGGTAATCCCCAATCTGAACATTCGACTTTGGTAATAACCCATTGCTTTTCTAGTAAATCAAGCTCTAGGTTAACTGTATCTCGAAGCGCCAGCGGAATGTCCCTTGGTTTCAGGAAAGTAGGTTTAGAATTTTTTCTTAGCTTTAGGGAACAGCAGAAGTTTGTAATACATCCTATCTTGGGTTCGAAAGTATCTTTGTATTCAAGCAGTATGTCATCAACAATAGAATCAATCAGGTTTACAGATTGAATGCTGGCATCATGACTGTTAGGATCTTGAAGAACTATGTTGAGGTGCCTGATCCAGGTTCTACCAATGAGAGGTGTAAAATCATTACTGACAATGAAAATATTTTCACAAAATTGTTTACCATGGTACTCCACATTCACTTGGGCAGTTCCGATGGTACGAACAATTGATCCGGTGTATGAGCGGAATTGAATTTCAGTAGGTTTGGGTGCCTGAGGTATACCTAGTCTTTGAAAACATTGTTCAGGTAAGAGGGTATAACCCGCTCCTGAATCGACTTCAAATGCTTGATATTTGTTCAAAATTTTTAATGTTACAATATACTTTTGAGAGTCATTTGAACGTGGCGTTCTCCCTAAGTAGATATCAACAACAGAGTTGAAGAAGGAATCATCTTGTGCGATGCAATTTGTTGGGCACTCGTACGGTTCAGTTTCATGATCGCTGATATGTGTATGATGGACTGCTTTAGTTCGCTTCAGTTGCATGAGAGTGGTGATGCACACTTTACTTACATGACCAGGTTTGATGCAAGCTGAGCAGAATAGTTTTGAATATTCCGCTGGGCACTGACTGGCTTTGTGAGATTTACTTGAACAGCGAATGCATAAGTTATCGATTCCTAGGTATTTGTAGTCATAACTACTTTTCAGTTTTGGAGGTGACTGAGATTGAAAATCAGATCTATTTTGGTATCTAGATTTTGGAGAGGCATAATCGTTGTGAGATGATCTAGAGCGCACATTTGTATGTGACCTGTATCCTCGTTTAGCAAGTTTATTCACACCAGTTGTATTAGATTTTAAACCCCGTATGAACTGTGTACGTAAAAATAAATCATTTACTGGGGCTATTTTTTACATTCACATGTAACAGAAAACTGACTCTGCTATAGATTGGTTTTCTTTCCGGTAGGTATTGAAAAGATAGTGTTGAGAGATTACAACGTTACGTGGGGGTGTTAACATTTGAGTGAAATGTTTTTTTAGGTCTTCATATTTTAATTCGTTGATAGGGTTGTCTTGTCCTAAGAATGGTGAAAAATTATTGTAATGAGCAAGCCCTATTGATACTGACAATAGTTGGGCCTTTTTTTGTTTCATCGACGACGTTTCGTGCCCCTAGGTAAGTTTCAAACCGTTCGATGTAGTTTTTGAAAATCTCTTGTTTGCTGTCAAAGCTTTAGAATAGCGGTATAGAAAAAGGTAAATTTTGACTTACCGAATCTGCTGGCTTGGTCAACTTGGAGATAACTTGTTCAACCAAGTTTTTTTGGGTCTCATTAAAGGCATTAAGAAGCGAGATAAATTGTTTCTGATCCATTTTACGTTTTTACCTCGTGGCCAAAATACTGTTGTATATTTTGAATAAGGTGTATCATATAAATCACAGGAAAATTACAGTATGACTATTATAACACTGCTGGGAGGTTTTTACAGCAATCAGTGTTACCTAACATCAAACAGGGTTAAAAGACTTATGTTCTCTGGTGATGACATGGAAGGCCAGTTCAAAGTACATATTCCTTACGAGCACCCCACCAATCCTACTTTACCAGTAGCTTCGTCCCCAATTACTCTTTCTTCAGCTTTCGGTCACAAGATAAATGTTCTGAACCTGGCCCTTCTCAAATTGGCTTTTCCCAACCAGGCCCAAGTTGTATTTCTCGAATCTGAACAAGTTTTACCTAGCCTTTCTGAATTTAATTTCTTGAACCTAGAATCTACCTTTGTTCTCAGTTCCGATGAGTTTATTGCAACATTGAATTGAACTCATTAATATAAAAGTAAACAACTTAGGAAATGATTCACAGACTCAGTTCGCAACAAACAACTAAGGAAATCGGCTGCTAAATATACTCAAGCACATAAAGAGGTCAACAGGGAAGCTGTTAAGAAATACATGAAAAATAAACCTGAAATTAGTTAAAAGGAATGCTGTACACACATATACTGAGAATCACCCAAATATACATAGAGAGGCTGTATAGAAGTATAAGAAAACCCATCCTGAAATCCATAAAAAGTCTTCAGAAAATGATCTTCATGTTAAACATTTAGCTTTAACAAAACACGATGATAGACGTTCAATGGAAAGGTTACAGTCATGGACAGAGAAGAAACATTCAGGTTACAAGCAGTGAGTATAGATTCTAATTTCTCAATTAGGACATAAAAAATTTATTCAATCTGAATATTGTGAAAAGCTCAAAAATATTTCTAAAACTTCATTTTGTCTAATGCGGAGGGAATCGGAGGAACATCTTAATCCCAAAATGAGAAAAAAAATTGACAAGCGATTAAAATTTTTTTCATTAACACTGCTCTTCTTGTCTCCGTAAGAATACAGTTTTTTTTTTTTTTCTGTTTTAAGGCAAATGATCATCTATTAATAGGTGAGTAAGATAACCACAACCATTGGCTCCTTCAGAGCATTGGTAGAATATATTTTTTCATAAGAATTAAAAAAATTGTTAGAGATAATAATGAAGAAATAGTGAAACAAAAAATAAGATAATACTGAAAATATTTATTCACTGAATACGCAAAAGAAAAAACAGTCGATATTGGACAACGGTAAACTTGCAATTGGTGTTTGCTCTAAAATTTATGTTTTTGAGCTATAGCCAAAAGAATACCGACAAACGTGTTTTTGCGGTGATCTACGACTTATGCAAGTTAAAAAATTTCTTCAAACTTTTCCTTCCCCACAGCTCTAAAATTATGATCTGAGTAAATAAGGAATAAAACCAAATTTTGTGCAAATTTTATTTGCTTTTTAATGTATAGAACACAAATTTTGCTAAAAGCAATAGTTTCCTAGTAATCTGATGAAACATCTAAGAACAAAGGATTTTTAAATATTTCACCCCCTCCCCCTCCGCAAACCCGAATTTCGAGGAAGACTTTTTACCACATTTAGAGCTAAGGGTAGCGAACAATTTCCAGCAGTCAGACCTTTTTATTATTGAAGTTCAAGGTTCGATACTGTGTTCAGGTAGTATGCAAAATACATGGAGCCGGATGCATTACTTATCAAATACACGCCTCTTCCAAAGGGTTACTATGGAAGGGAAAACAATAAAATCAAAAAATAAAATTTAAAAAAAGTTCGATACTAATTTCTTTGTACTATATCAATGATTTTTTAAATTTCTTTCTTAGCGAGCACCTACGGTCCTAGAGGAAGCTACATACCAAATTTCATTTCAATCCGTTTGGTGGTGCTATGTTGCTCTTGGGGTTTTTAGAAAATACTGGGTTACTATCTGAAAACCCCATATATTGATGTCTTTTTAATTACCTTTATTGGATTCTGCTCCACTACGTGCAAACCAATTCATTATTACTTTAGTGGCATTTAGGAAATAGAATGATTATGCTGAATATTAAACTCACTATATTTACTAGAACGATTATATATATAAATGAAACTATTGGATGATTTTACAAATACTATATTCTAAGGTCAGCACACAATTTACAAATTATAAACTTATTAAAGACTATTACAAATATTTGGAACTTATCAAAATGGAGTATGGGTCTTCAGTCGGCGTATTGGGTCCGGTCATAATCAGGGCTTCCTTCCTGTCCCACTGGGTTGGCCATCAAAGAGATCATCGCTGAGGACCTCCAGCATCTCTCCCCAGCCATATTACTTCCAACCGTCTCTCATCTCTCCCTCAACTCTCCGTCGATCAAACTATCGAACCGAACTATCCCCTCGTTTTCAGGACCATGCGTTTTAAAGAGTTTCATCCCCTCCATCTCACGTTTACCTTCCTTTGTCTGAAAGTTTTCAATTCTTTGTCATGATGTTCTTTGTCTCCTATAAACTTTTGTAGACAAGCTATTCCAGGTAAGCAGCGGCGGTCCTTCCAAAGGTTTGACCTGACCCGGATCCCCTTTGAAGAGTTTTATGGCCTATCACTCATATTTCAGACTTCAGAGGAGTGCCGGCCCTTTTTGATCACCGTCTTATTATTAATTATTAACAAAACATTACTCCGAGTACCGATAATACATTGCAGTGGTTTCTGAGATTTCGAGATAAATGAGTGAGCGGTATTTGACAAATATATAGTAGATAATTGCACTTTGGAAGTAAAAACTTAAAGTGAACTTTACTACATTGTTACTCCATTTCAACTGAATGAATTTTCATGATCATGAACTGCAGCGGTGCACCTCAGCACTTCTGTATATGCAGCGGTGCACCTCAGCACTGCTCAGCTAGGACCAGTGGCACGGTGTCCACTAATCTTTCACCGCTCTATTTGAAGCCATCGTTTTAACATTAAGCGTTATATATTCTTCAATGATGGAGTTACATATGTAGATAAATAAATGTAATATACAAAGCATTTACTCCTCTTTATTAATAGTAAAAGTATGTGACATGTTTCGGGAAACAAGGTCCCATCATCAGACTGAACAGTATCCACAGATTATTATAATCTCTTTTTTTATTTCGTAAGTATAAATTTTATCTGTTAATATTAGAGCAGTTTTTTATATAGGTCTCTATAGTATTTAGTTTTTGGTAGAATAAACAAAAAAAAAACAATGATAGAATAAACACAAGATGGATAAAAAAAGAAGTATCAAGTAATAGATTATTAAACTTTTACAGCCACCACCCCCTCCACCAAAAACTAAATACTATAGAGAACTATATAAAAACTGCTCTGATATTAACAGATAAAATTTATACTAACGAAATAAAAAAAAAAGATTATTAAAGATTTAAAAGATAATATGGCGCCCACTAGAATAATTAATAAAATGTGGCATAAGAATATAAATAGAAATAATGAAACCAATGGAAATAATAATAAACAAATATTAAGAAATGAAATAAAGAAAGAAATAATATACTAAAAACAAACACAGATAATAATAAAAACACTAGAGTAATAGAACAAAAGAAAATAACTGAATATTATGGTAATACAAGGAATAACGAAAATAAAATAGAAAAAAATAGATCAAAGTGATAAAAATAATGAAAAAAAAAACAAAACATATAAACAATACAATATACATTAAGAAATATAAAAGATGAAAATATATACCAGAATTAACTCAAAAAGTAATCAATAAATTAAAAAATGAAAATTTTAAAATAGACATTGCATTATATAACGCAAATAAAATAAAAAAAAATATCATAACATAGAACGAAATAGAACATATGAATAAGAAAGATGTCATATATATAAGATTGACTGTATTATACATTATAGATTGTACTATATTGACTGTATTATAGATTGTAATAAACATTATATTGAAGAAACTAAGCAGAATTTATATAAAAGAATTCATCAGCATAAATATGACACTAAAAAAATAAGCAAATCAAACAGTAATAAAACAGCCCTATTAGAACACGCACAAAAACTAAACCACAAATTCAATTTTGATAACGTTAAAATCTTGCAACATGAAACCAAAACACATAATAGAAAAATAAAAGAAGCCATCAACATTAATAAAACAATCAATAATGCAATAAACTATAAAACGGAAAAAGATAAAAGAGGATCTATATATGTTGGTATAATTAACAAATTAATAATATAAGATTGGCCAACTTAGTACTAATAACAATAGTTAAGATTAGGATTGACCGCTGTACCCATAGAGTAGAAGAGTTATTCTATTGACAATGTAAATGGCACTGACACGGTGTGTTAACATCAAGAGATTGTTCTAAAGGTAAATTTATAATAATATATAATGTAGTTAATCGAAATTAGAATTGTATTGTTTTGATGTTTGAAAATGTAGTGAGATTATAGTAATTTTTGAATACTGTTTCAGTCTGATGATGGGACCTTGTTTCCCGAAACATGTCACATGTTTTTACTATTAATGAAGAAGAGTAAATGCTTTGCATAATACATTTATTTATTAAGCGTTATGAGACACATCATTTTAAAGCCAGTCATATTATCTATAAGTTTTGTTTAGTTACTTCTTACTTCTTAGTTACTTTTTGTAGTAATAGTTTTCAGTATATGAATAAGTATTACAGCGAAACTAAAATACCTACATAAACAGTGTATATAACATAATTTGTTTATAATAATGTTGTATTATAATAATGAGTAAAATAATTTAAAAAAACACCCCTGTAACATAATTAGTTGTTGAGATCTAAGCATATAACCAGAGTATTGTTTTTGTAATGTTGCTGAAGGGTTGGTGTGGGGGTAAAGCAAGAGGGGAGGGGGTCGGGAGTATGTGTTTTTTTAGTGTATGTAGTAACACCCTGAAAAAATTTAGCCTTCCTTTAATTAGTTACGACAGAGCTTATTTTTTTACCTTCATTGACTAGGCTATTAGAAGATAAACTAAAAGTCCTTAGTAATAAAAAATTATAAAAACATACTTAAAGTCCCCGCCTATGGGGAATCGCTGAAGTGTAGAGCTAGTAAATTAGTGCTTCCAGTGTTACGCATCTGTGAAATTTCGGCATCAGAAAGTGGTACCCATGTTTATTAAATTGATTAACGGAAATGAAGAGCGATACCTACCCTTATACCGATTATATTCTGATATGCTTAATTTCTTATAATATTTATTTAATATCCTGGAGTACCAATGTTCTGCAAATATTTTGCTCTATCTATATATCTACATTTAAGATGGTGCCGTAATGGTAATGCGGAGTAAAGTTAGTTCCAGAACCATCCACCATGTATACTCCATCAGGTGTTAATATCCGTCTAATCGCTGAACTGGCGGTTAACCGGAACACCGCAAGTGTCCTCACTAAAGTGACATTTACTGCTGGCTGCGGTCAACACTTTCCCATCTACTAATGCCTCTTCTCTTCTCACACCCTTCCTCCAGAATAAGGTATATAGCGTTATCAACGATATCAATGATGAGGTATGTCAAATGACCAATAATCAAAGAAAAGGATATAAGTATCCCTTTGATATCGGCAGAATAAACAAAGTCGCATAATATAATGTTCATTTTCGTTTTAAAGAATCTTTCCCAACTGATTTTTTTTTTTTAAATAACGTTTTGATCAAGTTCGATAAAATGGTAAAAACGGCTTAAATCCAAGTTTTTTTTGGCCCATTTTACACGATAACTCCAAAACTATTTGTCCGATCTGAAATTTCTTTTTTTCAACTAAAATCTTGTTAAATTTACTATCTATTGGTCAAATTTACTTTTTTAAAAATTGGTATGATTATGACGTGGACTTCCGGCCAATCGAGCTGTGGGTAGTACACATCTGACACGAGTTAAAACCCAGAACCTTAAAATATTGGGAAAAAGGGTGTAATATGTTTTAAGTTTTCAAATGTCCTATAACCATTGTAAACTATAAAAATGCTGCTAAAAAAATCGGTATGTGAGGTATATGCTACAATTTCATAGTACATAGGGATATAGTAGATGCTCACTTCTCTGATAACAGATATAAACAGCTACGGAAAATTTGTTGTGAATATTACAATGTGTAGATATGATATTTGGCTATTACAAAAAATAACTATATAATGTGAGGAATGTGTTCTAGCAGTCCGGCAACTGCCCTATGACAAGTGAAAACACCTTTTCTTTGGAAGATGTTTTAATAGAGTATTAGGGTATTTAATAGAATGTAACGATATAAAAAGTTGTGTGATAGCAAAAATCCCCTATGAAAAACTGAATTGAGCTGTTCTTAATGACTCAGGTGCAGCCGCTCAGAATCTTTAACTTATTTTTATATCTTTCTATAGCGAACCTATTTCAACAATTTGACGTTTCGCTTGTAGTAGCATTTTGTAGGTTTTAAAAGAAAATTGATTTAGATTCAGCGACAAGCTATATATCTTGTACATGACAAATTGATATGTTCTTAAAGAAAAACTGAAAAATATCTTTTGTAATATTTTTTTCTCATTAGGGAGACTTACTATGGTCTCGTAACTAATAAATAATTAAATATCATAAAATTATCAACGACAGTACTATATATTGGTTTGCAGGAATCTACTTTGGATCATCGATTCTTAATACCCATTGTTTCACCATGAAGTGCTATTTATCGGAATTTTAAAAGGATTTCGAGGGACGTACCGTAGATAAAATACTTCAAAAAGTACTTACATTTTTGTAAACAAGAGATTTCATCCGTTTTAATGCAAGGTAAGGTGTATCTTCATATTGTTCTATATAGCTGACCCTCCAAGACTTTTTTGTTATTTCCTTTCAGAAACAGTTACCGCTCTTATCCTCTGTTAACATATCAAATATGCTTATATTTTTTTATCACTGTATCCTAAATATATTTTCTTCTTGCTATCCCACATTGACGAAGTTTTTCATTCTATTCTACGTAAGCGAATAGATCAAGAATCTTAAATATATATGTATTACATTTATTAGTCATACTTATCATCAGTGTTTTAAGATGTATTGTTGGTATGGGAACTGCCACTATCGATTGTTTACTAAACGATGCATCGACACAAGAATGCGGGTTGCTAAGCCTTTACAATGGTCCACCATAACTGTTCTTATTCAATAGGCCGTTGCTAAAAACTCTCCACTTAACAGCACGCTCCTAGCCAATAGTCTACAAACAGTTTACAATCACTAAAGCTGTTAAACGACAACCTGATGTGTCATTATTCTGTAATAGCTTATAATAGATTAGAGGAGACTTTATATCTTCACCTACATAAATAAAATAAAAATAATGAATAGATTCCTTGCTCTAATAATTCATAGCATAACAAAACGTATATCTCTCTGAATATATGTCTATCTGTAATATATATACATCTCTCTCTCTCTCTCTCTCTCTCTCTCTCTCTCTCTCTCTCTCTCTCTCTCTCTCTCTCTCTCTCTCTCTCTCTCTCTCTCTCTCTCTCTCTCTCTCTCTCTCTCTCTCTCTCTCTCTCTCTCTCTCTCTCTCTCTCTCTCTCTCTCTCTCTCTCTCTCTCTCTCTCTCTCTCTCTAATTTAATAGTAATAGCAGATACAAATATCATATCCACCAGTAACATTGTAAGGAATCCATACTCCTCTCTTCTTTGTAATTATATATGGTTAAATATTCTAACGCATGTTTATATATATTTACATTGTAGCTTTGTGTTTAACTTTATGTTTTGAAATAACCTGTATAACTCATATAATTTTATTGTAACCTGTTTTTTTTTACTGTAGGGCATGATTATGAGAACAATATAGTCGAAACCTCGCCAAAATAAGTTGCTATTTTATTGACTAAACCTCAAGAACCTTATTAAACATCTAATAGAAATATATCCCCATATATATATATATATATATATATATATATATATATATATATATATATATATATATATATATATATATATATATAAGTTAAGTTCTCCCAGAAGAAAAACATAAAAAAAAAGAAAATTAGGGAGCTAAATAACACTCACGAGTACTGGAAAAAGACTAACTTTATTGTTCAGAAATCCTCTTTATATACTTTCGGTGGTTTGTTTGGGATTAAGTTAGGAATTAAGATGTATATTATTCCCCTATACACCTTAACTCCCCCCCACCAGTTTACGAACAATACTCGTAAACTCCTACACAGGCCAAACAACCACCCATATACAAAAATCAATGATACAAATAAATACAAAACAAACAAACAAAAAAAAACACTTCTGTCCTTAACTTAAACCTTTCACTATTCTTTGACAGGTCTTTACATATCTCATTTAGTAAAAAAAAACAACTAAAATACAACAACCAAAAAGAACTGTTACACTTCTTCTAATTCTTTACATTATCTATTTTTCACAAGTTATCTTGCATAGAAAAGAGGATACCCCTCGAACTCCGTCTAATGCCCACAAGAAAGAGTAATACGAAAACGAACAATACGAATAAACGGTAATAACGAAACACGAGAAAGAACGAAAAATTTCCGATAATTAGCTAGAAATGACTCAGAACGACCAACGAAACGAAAACACCCAATTAACGTATAAACCGATAGACACGAGGTAAACGATAGAAATGTGATAAACGAGAAAATTACTTAACCGGGATCTTTAGTTGTTCCAGATGCACCGTCCTTCGCTCCCGGGGATCTTGCATACTCTGAATGGTGACGACATTATGTTCTCGAATCACCACGACTTTGAAGGGCCCATCGTAACGTATATCCTCCTTAATCCGGTTCGACCCTACCTTCCGGTACACAGTAGTTCCAATTGCGACCCTTTCCATTCCATCACGTACCTTAAGATTCTCCCGAGTCACCCTCCTACTTTTTTCCTTATTGAGCCTCTTCCTTGCTTTCTCCCATCTGTGCCCGAGTGCCACTTTGTTTGCAACCAACGTCGCTTCAACCTCTTCATCCACCACTGCACCGCGGGTATCCCTTCTACGTTCGCGAAGGCCAAATAACATTTCAAATGGCGAAAATCCCGTGGCTGTATGAATCGAATGATTGTACGCCACTATTGCCTTAGGCATTGCCATGCCAGCCTCTATTCCCTTTTCCGCATAAAAAATGCGAAGGTGATCTCCCAGCGTACTGTGCAAGCGTTCCACCGCCCCTCGGCCTTTCGGGTGTCCTGGCGTATTCAGATGCCATGCCACATCCAACTTCCGCATTTCCGACCTGACACTGGCGTTGTCAAATTCCCGACCCCCATCCGAAGTTATCCTCTCCGGCACTCCATAAAATTGAAACCAGATTCGTAGGGCGTCAAGTACCGCCTCCGCCCACCTATTCTCAACCGGGTATGCCAACGCTACTTTGCTGAAGATATCTAGGACAGTTACCCATTTACACCCTTTCCATGTGAACGTGTCTATTTGTAGGTCTGTTAGTGGTCCTATTGGTGTCTCCGTCTCTTCCTGTCGTCCGGTAGGGAGGTGACGATCGTACTTCGTCTTACTGCAAGTTTCGCACCCTTTGATCACCTCCTCGATAGTCTTCCGCATTTTAACCCAAAAATATTTTCGCTTAAGTGCATGCAAGGTCTCCTGCACTCCTCGGTGATTTGTTTTCCCTTGATGGTACGCCACCGTGACCTCCTTCTGCCGATCCGCCTCCCTTACAGTTTCCACCATCAGCTTACACCGTATGAATGTCCTATCCAACCCTATCCGCTCATTTCTCCACAACCGCTTTATCTTCTCCCACACAACTTCATTCCCTACATACAGGTAAAAAGTTTCTCCCGGTCGAGATTCATCTGTCAGAACTTTTCTAATCATTTCCTCCGACACTCCCGGCTCTGACCGCACCGTGGTTATATGAAACCTCCCATACTTTATGTACTCCGCTTTTGTCAGTCCTGTCGTTTTTGTCTTCCAAATTATCTGTCTGCGTTTGTCGTTTATTATGTCCTCTAATTCTTCCATTTCTACCGATCTCTCCCCTTCCGAACTATCTCCTTGTGCTACTTCCCCCTCGTCTTCCGTAACTTCCGAATCACGTCCCGCTTCTCCTTCCGGTGTCCATTCCCGAATGAATCTTTGTATACCTCCCGAATACTCCCCGGCTTCCCGCTCGATTGCATTCACCTGCAAAGCTCGTGATAGCCAGTCAGCCACAATATTCTCCTTCCCCGGCTTATACACCACCTCCAAATTATATTGGTTCAGGAATTTCTTCCACCGGGTGACCCGCGCCGATGATTCCTTTAATTTCCCCACCCACATTAGGGGACGATGGTCCGTATGCACCTTGAATTTCCTCCCGAACACGTATGGCCTAAAGTGTTCAATGGCCCATACTACCCCCAGCAACTCCTTTCCAGAGCACTATATCGCGCCTCCGTCTCTGTAAGTCGCCTGCTAGCGTATGCTACTGGTTGTTCCCCTTTCTCACCCTCTTGGGATAGTACTGCCCCCAGTGCATATTCGCTTGCGTCAGTTGTGATAGTAAATGTCCTGGAAAAGTCTGGGAACGCGAGTACCGGTTCTTTCTGAAGTCTGTCCTTGCATGTCCGTATGTTTTGCTCGATTTCCGGGGTTATCACTATTCTTCTGCCTTTCTTCAACAGGTCGTTTAAAGGTACTAGATGTCTTGCCATGTCCGGGACAAACCGTCTGTAATAGTTCAGTGTCCCCAGTAGTCTCCGTATACCCTTCACGTCTGTTGGGATGGCCATTCTCCTAATCGCGTCTACCTTCCGTGTGTCCGGCCTTACTCCCTCTTTTGAAATAGTATATCCCAAAAAGTTAATTCGGTCTTGTCCCAGGATCGATTTTTCTAACGACAGTTTCAGTCCAAATTGTCTCAAGCGGTCAAACACCCGTCTTAGGTCCTGTACATGTCCTGTCTCGTCTTTACTGAATATTAGTAAGTCGTCCATTACACCTGACAACTGGCCTCATCTAACCCTCGCAGTAATTCATCCATGAGCCTTTGGAACGTTATAGGGGCTTTCTTCAATCCGAAGGGCATCCTGGTGAACTCGTAATGGCCCCTTTCAAACGTGAACGCGGTCTTATACTGATCTCTTGGGTGCATCCTGTTCTGGTGATACCCCGCCTTCAGGTCTAACGTGCTAAACACCGTCGCGCCACCCAACCGATCCAGTATATCCTCAAATCTCGGAATGGGATACTTTTCATCTACCGTATTCTCGTTCAGTTTCCGAAAATCCACCACCACCCTGTACTTTTCACGAGTTCCTTCTTCGCTCTTTTTCTTAACCGCCCATAAGGGACTGTTATAAGGGGAGGTACTATCAACTATAATACCCTGACTCTTTAGGCTCTCCAATTCCTCCCTGATGTGCTGACGCAACGCCTGGGGATACCTTCTTTCTTTGACGTATGTCACCCTGTCTTGTTTTAGCGGGATCTCGTGTACCGTCTCCCCTGTCACACTCAGTATTTCCCCTTCCTTGAAAAAGATATCGGAAAACTCGCCTTTTAATGACTGCCACCGATTTCCCTTCCAATTGATCACCCCGACCATAGCTCGCCCCCCTTCTCGATCCCTATCACATGTGTAAACCTTTTTCCCAATACGAACCGCCCATCGCTCACCATTACTTTAATCCTGGTCCCTATCTTCCCCCGAAGGTCACACCCGATGATACCCCCGTATTCGCGAGGCATGTCCTCCACTACATGCACCGCTAGTTTCTCCTTCTTTTTCCCCCACCTTCCTAATTCTATCTGCGCTTCACCCTCTACTCTACAGGGGCCACTCAGCGTAATTAATTTACAACTACACGGTTGTACTCGGGGTATCCTCTCCTCCTTACATAAATTTTTTATAACCTCTTTACACATAATCGTATTTGAACTTCCCGTGTCAACCAGACACCACACACCCTTCGCAATTTTTATAATAGGCAACCCTCCACTTATGCTCTTAACACTATTTACAAACACTCGGTTGCCCCTCTTTTTGCACTCACCTCATACCTCCTCGTGTGCTCTCCTCTCCGCCGCCGTCCTTCGCCCTCCGCTCCTCCTTTCGCTTCCTCCTGCCTGGCGTGCGCCTACCCCCGGTTACCCTTCTTCTTCTCCTTCCGTCTCCGAAGTTTCCGACGATCTTGTCGATTCCGACGGACGTCGGCTCCTCCGCCACACCCGCTGGGCGTTCACCTCCATCGGCTCCGCCTGGTTCGGTCCTCTGCGCCTGTTGATATAGGGGCACTGTCTCGCAATGTGGCCTTCTGTGCCACATTCGAAACACCTCGTGCGGGGGCACTGTGCCACCAAATGGCCTGGTTTCCCGCACCCATGGCATTTCCTTTCTTCCCTTCTCCAAGTCTTCTTGTCCGTCCCTTGCCTCTTTTCCCGCATCACTGGACGTTCCCGACCTCTGAAATCCGTGTCCCTTCTTCTCCATGGGTCTCCTCGAGGCTGCAAGCTTCTACCTCCGTCATTCCGTTTGTAGGTGACCCTGCTCCACCCGTCCTCCTCCCAAACTTCCTCATCTCGAGCGCTGGAGTCCACCATTTCTCTTGCACATTCTAGGAACGTCTTGTCCCTCGGAAGTCCTTCCTTTCTCCCTGTTTCCTTAGCAAGCTGGACTTTCAGAATGGTCGATAGAAAGGCCATTCTCGCTTCCACTTCCGCTGCCTCTGTCGTTTCCCTCATCTTTTCTGTGATTTTATTAAAGTGAGCCAGCAGTGATCCCGCATACTGCCCATTAGATTGATGAGGCTTCCTAGCTTCGCGGAACATACGGAAAATGTCCTCTTCTGGGGTCCAACGTCCGCCCCCGAACGCCTTCTTGAGTCGATCTTTCACCACGACCCATGGTGTGTCCTCATCCGCTTGAATTACGTTGAGTATGCCGCGCTTGACCCGGCATACTAACGCTGCTCTTAATGCCCAGGCATCCACTGGGTCTAAGAGATTCTCGCCTGTCTTTGCTTCTATTCTCGCCATCACTCTGTTTCCTCCCTTTAAGAAGTGATTTAGCTCCCCAATCTCTCCATCGTACCTCTCAATATCGGCTATTGCCCTCCTTAAATCTTGCGACATTACTGTTTTGAGCTTCAGCAATTTGAGAGCATTTGCCTGTGCCGCTGCCATGTTCGCGTGAGCTGCTGCTAAAGTTTCTGGTGGTAGAGGCTGCAACTCCGGCTGAACTTCGAACGATGGCGGTTTTAAAATGTTCTTATTCTCCATCCAGAATTTAGTTTGACAATTTGAAAGATATGAAACTTTAGAACACTTGGATGATAATGATGTTCACAAAAAACTTTTGAGCGGGAAAAAAAAAAGTGCAAAAAAGAAAAAAAACTCACCAAGAGAAAATGTTCAAGCGCTCCCGGGTTTCGGCACCAGTTAAGTTCGCCTAGAAGAAAAACATAAAAAAAAAAAGAAGGAAATTAGGGAGCTAAATAACACTCACGAGTACTGGAAAAAGACTAACTTTATTGTTCAGGAATCCTCCTTATATACTTTCGGTGGTTTGTTTGGGATTAAGTTAGGAATTAAGATGTATATTATTCCCCTATACACCTCAACTTATATATATATATATCAAAATTCTATTTTGTCGACCTTAAGAATTCAACAACTATTTTATAATAATCGAGTCCTATGTTTTATAATAATAGGTCCTATGTTTAATAATATTTTATTTAAACACTATCTGCTTTATATACGTTTCGATCCCTTGCTCAAATGGGATCCTCTCTTCAGAACTGGAAAAAATAACACAAATCATAAACATCTTTCTTGACATTGGCACTCATCCAGTTAGTAATAATATTAAATTTGATAACGATATAAGGTAACGATTAGGATATAGGGCTGTTCTAAAATATTTATTTTGGTCGGCAATTATTAAATTGTCAAAATTGTAAACTTATTTAATTGTCAAAATTTAAATTTTTTCATTGCCAAAAATACAAAATTGTAGTTGTTATTTAAATTATCAAATCTAGTTGAAAATATTTTTATTAAAATATTGTTGATTTTAGGTTATTGGACTAGCTATTGTATTGTTTGTAAAATATTTGTTGTAAAATTGTAAAAATGGTTTTAGGTTATACCAATTGTTATATTTAAAGTTGAAAATAGATTGTTAGGTTTTAAAAAACTTTACTGTGTAGTTAGCACAATTTTTTAGCACAATTATATATATTCAATAGCCCTTTTATTGGTTTTTAACGAAGAAAAAATATTCCCTATATATGCAGTTCGCTCTATATGTATATGGATATAGGTAAAATATATATATATATATATATATATATATATATATATATATATATATGTATATGTATGGTCGTGTAAGTGTGTATATGTTTATATATTATTTTTAGTTATAGATGTTACACTTTAGTAACTAAAAATTATGTAATTGGAACTCGGACTCTGGCCGGGTAGTCCGCCGAGCAGCTCAATGGCGTCTGAGCTGGCAACTCAATGAGTCTGAGCTGGCAAGCACTTCCTGCCCGAGTCGGTGAGCTTACTGGCCTGAAATTTCAGGGTGCCAATTTATAGTATGTATCTCTAAAATTTTATATTATTACTAACTGGATGAGTGACAATGACAGGAAAGATGTTTATGATTTGTGTTATTTTTTCCAGTTCTGAAGAGGATCCCATTTGAACAAGGGATCGAAACGTATATAAAGCAGATAGTGTTTAAATAAAATATTATTAAGCATATGACCTATTACCCAATTATTATAAAATAGTTGTTATATATAATATATATATATATATATATATATATATATATATTTTTTTTTTTTTTTTTTTTTTTTTTTTTCTTTCTGTAGTAACCCTGCAGAAGAGGCGTTCATTTTATAATTGTGCATACACCATGCAAAAAGCATATTATATGCATACAATGTTTTAGGTAGCGTTTCTTCTTTAATACAATTCAATATTTTTAAGTTTCAATAACTTCCAAAAAAAAAAAAAAAAAAAAAAAAAAAAATTAAAACTGAATTGAATAAACTGAAAAAGAAAAATGAGTATAAATAAAAATAAAATTGAAAATGTGTCAATGCACAATTAGTTGTTCACAATTCTTCAAGTAGTGTTACTGCAGTTTTAAATCATTGCTGTATTCCAGTAGTTCCTTTTTATACTTGCGGTATAAAGCTTCTTGTTGAAGAGGCCATGTACCCCCTTCCATTAGAGAAGCCCTAACCAATTTGTGTCTTTCGTCTTTCTATAAGTGGCAGTCATGCCTGTTCCAGTCCTCAATCAAGTCAGTTAGCATGTATTTTTTATATACGTGAAAGGAACTGTATTGTATTCCTAAGTTAAGTTTGTATCATTAACAGCTGTCTTAGCCAATGTGTCCGCTTTTTCATTACCTAAAATGCCACTGTGTCCTTTTATCCATATCAGAAACGTTCTTATGTCACGATCCATTAATTTTATTAGATTTTTTCTTAGTTGTAAAGTAGGTATGTCTTGTATTTTATTATTTTTTATAGAGTCTATCACTATTCTATTGTCAGTATATATATTGTAAGTAAATTTTGTGTAATCTGATTGTCCTAAAATATTATCAGTTACTTTCAGTACTTCCAGTTTTTCAGCTTGATTGTTCGATCAGTTCTGTCATAGTTTGTACAATTCTTCGTGGGAAATTCCGTTACGTTCAGTCGTAAAGGCACATCCTACTTTGTCTCCTTGTTTACTTCCGTCTGTGTATATGTCCATTATATCAGTTTCTAAAGTGGGTTCTACTAGTTCGTCCATGTATTGTAAAAGTTTTGCGTGTACTGCGGGGTGTAAACGTTGTTCTGTAGTTAGTTCACGTTCGATATTGTCATAGTTTATGTCTTTGTATCCAATCGAGTGTCTTTTTATTTTATATATTGTAGTCAGTTCAATAATTTTATAATTTATAGGTAATGTACCTGCTAGTACACAAGCAGCATTGTAAGAGACCGTTTTGAAGGCTTTGCAAATTCTTAATGCCATTAACCTCTGTACCCTCTGTAATTTTGTGAGATTGGCCTGTTTCTTGGCTCCCGATTCCCACACAGGTATGGCGCACAAAAGTTTTGGAACTATTGCGCCTTCATAGACTAGTCTCAGTACCTGAGTTCCCAGTCCCCAAGTTAATCTTGCCGCAATAGTTAATGCGTTCACTGTTTTTAAGGTACTATTTACTACATTGTCTGTGTGTTTGTTCCAATTCAGTCTCCTATCAAACGTCAGTCCTAGTAAGTCATTGTTTTGGTTTTCTGTATTGTTCTAAAATAGAGTCTTATGTTTAGATTTGGTATATTGTGTTTTTTCGTAAATATCATATATTTTGTTTTCTCTATGTTGAATTCCAATTTATTAGCGGTTGCCCATTTCTCCAAAATGTTAAGTGATTGGTTAGTCAGTAATTGTAATTTTGAAAATAGTTTGTTATTTCTAAGTAAAAGAATGTCATCAGCATAAGCAAAGATCTGTGTTTCTTCAGGGAGATTTAATTCAAAAATTGTGTTTAAGAGGATGTTCCAAAGTGTGGGAGAAAGGCATGAGCCTTGTGGTATTCCTGTTGTCAAGTCTTTCTTTAGCGTATGTTGGTTAGTCCTAATTTCAATCGTCCTGTTTTCAAAAAAGTTTGAAAATTAATAAAAATATATTTTTTGGGCAATTGTACTTTATCAAATTTTCTAAAATCTTTAGAATCCAAGAATTGTCAAAAGCTCCGACAATATCTATTTTGAGCATAAGGCAGTTTGATTTTCTAATTAATGCATTTTCGATATACATTTTAGTATCATAGAGAGCGTCTATTGTACTTTTTTGCGGTCTGAATCCGAATTGATTGGTTGAAAGTATATCGTTAGATGTTAAGTAATGTGTTAGTCTGTTGTTTATTAGTTTGTCTAGAACCTTGTTCATGATCGGTAATATTATTATTGGTCGCAATTTATTTGAGTCTCGTTTTGGTATTATATGTAGTATTCCTTTTTTCCAAGTCTTTGGTATGTAAGTCTGTTGCCATATTCTTTGATAAATTGTAGGTATTAATAATGGATAGTTTTTTGAAATATTTTGTATGATATCGGTATCAATTTGGTCATATCCAGGTGTTTTCTTATTATTTAAGTCTTCTATAATCTGTAGAATCTCTCAGTGGAATCATTTTCGGTATTAGGTGGTATTTTACATCTAGATCTTGTATTAGTTTGTTCAGGTGTTTCGTTAGATGTTATGTCTTGTTCAACTAACGAATTGAGCACATATTCTATAGTTGTCTTGAAATCTAATGTGTGGGTGTTGCCGTCAGTTAGTAAAGTTTTTAGGACATCTTGGTTCTTTAAGGTATTAGATGCATATTTATATGCCCAATTCCATGGGTTCTCTTCCTCTGTACAATATTGTTTCCAAGACGTAATTTTAGAGTTCTTTATTAATGCTTGATATTTATGTCGGCTGTTCAAGAAGTCTTGTTTGCGTTGTTCTCTTAAATGTTTGTCTGTTTTAGTCTTTTGATAAAATTTCCCAAGTTTGTTTGTCGTTTTCCTTAGATTTGTTAAATCACTGTTCCACCAAGGTACCGTTCGATGTTATTAATTTTTTTATAAATTGTCTGTTGGTCATTTTAAAGGTTTTGTTGCAAGCATTTAATTTATATTTAATTTATATATATATATATATATATATATATATATATATATATATATATATATATATATATATATATATATATATATATATATATATATATATATGTATATATATATATATATATATGCCTGTATATCTAGTATGCCTGTAACGGCATGGAACATGTAAAAACATTATTAAACGGTCCTTTTATGGGGTTACCATAAGAGGAAAATATATATATACATATATATATATATATATATATATATATATATATATATATATATATATATATATATATATATATATACACACATATATACAGAGTGAGTACCCTTTCGTGTAAAAAATAAAAAAAAAATAAAATAAATAATAATAATATAAAAAAAAAAATAATAAAAAAAAATGGGTGAAACTAGATGAAAAAAAAAATAAATAAATAATAATAATAAAAAAAAAATAATAAAAAAAAATTGCCGCAGACCTTACCTTTCTATTTCAATCCGTTGCAGATATACGATAATTCAAAAACTTTGTGAAAAAATAAACACTTTTTTTTACCATAAAAGCTGTAATAAATCCTCTATAATTAATTTGTTTAAATATTTTTCAAATTTCAACCACATTTTCAGATTTAGCATTAAATTTTCTATTAGAGCAGAGTAACCTTGAATTTTACAACCAACGATATACATGGATAAGTAGAAATGCCTTCCCCTGTAAAAATAGACTCATCTGTCCATAAAATTCTCCTCAAAAAATGGTATTCTGCAACATCATCTGCATTCAGAAGCTAGCGGCAAAACTGAGGTCTATATTCATTATCATTATCGTTTTAAACCTTACATTAAAAAATTTGATAAAATTAATCGTAAAAAAAAATAATAATAATATTATAATTATATAATAATTATAAATAACTGTAATAACATAAGGTTCTTTGGTCTGTTGTCGCTTTATTGACAGTTTACCTATATTTTCTATTAAACAATAAATTTTTTCTTTGCTTTTTATTCCAATGAAGTGTTTATTATGTTCAAAATACATATTCCCATTAAGCGATTATCATAATGTCTTGTTTACACAAGTAAGCGATTTGCATGCCAAAAGAAAACATCATGTTTTTCCGGGTTTAAAGTAAATTTCTCCATGAAATCGATACCATATGAAAGCCGGTTAAATTTGTAAGTTTTTATAAGATTTGCAGTTTTGTGGATAGTTTTTTGAAGAAATGGCAAACAAAACACTCTTTTAAATTTGATTTCCCTAAAATTAGTGACCATGAACAAAATAATTTTAAACAAAATATTAAAGAAATGATAGCCATAGAAAAATATAAAAATCGCGCAATAAACGAAAAATCAGATGTCCTAAATCTCAACCCATGTTATTCCAATCTAATACATTCAGACTAATAATATACATTTACCTTAATTATTTATATATGGTATTTACATTTATAAAAACCAATTTTAAAATATTTGACATTCAACAGTAAGACAGACATCCGGCTTTAGGGTGCTCAAAAACTCTAAAAAAATGACAAAATTCCAAGGAAATCCGCTGTAAATCAGTGGAAATTTTTTTCATGAACAACTGACCTCAAATCCCGATTTAACGATTTAAAACCCTTATATGTGAAATTTTATCAAAATAAAAAAATATTTATTTTTTAACCCTTAAGGAGGTTAAAATTTTGAAGTTGAGATTTCATCAACAATTTCTAACGGCCATAACAACTGCTGATTATTACAATTCTGCTTTTTATCCATGCATATTACATTGGGATTACTCCAGATTTTAGGGGACAAAAACTGATGTGAATGAAAAAATCCGAGGTCAGCTATAACTTGAGATATCCCAATAAGGTGAAATTCTCCGACCTCCGGATTTGGCCTAAACTATACAGTTTTACGGCTTCTATAAGTTATAGCTTGCCTCGGATTTGTTCATTCACATCAGTTTTTGTCCCCTAAAATCTGGAGTAATCCCAATTTTACATGCATGGATAAAAAGCAGAATGTATGCTGATTCTAGTGATGCTATTACTGTTATAATCGGTTGAACTCAGCAATTGTTATGGCTGTTAGAAATGGTTGATGAAATTTCAACTTTAAAATTTTAACCTCCTCGAAAGGGGTAAAAAATCAATATTTTTTATTTTGATAAAATTTCACATATAAGGGTTTTATGGTTCGTTATCGAGATCTGAGGTCAGTTGTTCATGAAAAAAAATTTCCACTGATTTAAAGCGGAATTCTGTCATTTTTTAAGAGCTTTTGAGCAACCTAAAGCCGGGTGTTTGTCGGGCGGTGTCGGAATTTATATCAAATAGCAAAAATAACTGCAATTTAACGTGAAAGAATCATTTTTCTATCTTGACTGAAAGCTGAGAGAAAAAAAAAAAAAAAAAACGTGATTTTTATATTATAATTTTTTGTTCGGCTCCTAATGCTCATTGGCGGCTATGACCCTAGTTTTGTACTATTATAGGTCCCTTTGTAAGTATATGTATGTTGTTTGTACAGTCAAAGTCATTTAAACATAAAATTCATGAGTTGTTATTTAGTGTTTGCAGGAGAAGGCCACGTGTGTTCTCTAACCTCAAACTGATAAGTGATAGTTTTTAAGTTTAATTCCAATTTTCAGTGAAATAGTGTAAACCGAACGATAAAGACATGTTTACGTGTAGGATTACCGGCTGTTTGCAGCCAATTAATAAGTAGAAACTTTACGAGTATCATTTTATTTTTTATATTCTTTTATTTTTATTTATTTTTTTTTTTTAATCTGTTAACATTTCTTAATTGCCAGGAGGGAAGCCAAAACAAAATGACGTCGGAGAACGGGGGCCCTGGGCCTCCCATCTCTGATTATAATGCTAATTAAAAACTAAACACCAACCAGGCAAATATAAAGTTGGATCCTTTAAAAATAGTTAGCTTTGACAAGATAATGAGGGAAACAACTTATATTTAACCTAATAATAGTAACAATAGTTCAATAATCAGTAATTCAGCCCAAGCTCACACAAAAGTAATTATTAAAGGAAAAAACGAAATCATTAGTGAAAGGGAAAAAAGACGAACTGAATTAAGACAAAATCTCATTAATAATCGATACGGCCCCGAAGACTGTGGTCCTTTTATGATATTTATTGAAAGCAGTTAGAAAAATCTAGGAAATGCCCACCCTAAGCTATTTGGAAAATGGCTTTTCCAAGATAAAAAATTCCATAACAACACCATATTAGAAATTCGAATTTCTGGCCTTAATTTTGAATAAAAATCACATGTTCTAATAAAGAAATAGCTAACTACCTGGTCAAATGCGAAATATTAAAAAAGGAAAATTTATTCGTATATATCCCAGACTTTTTTGTTAAAAAAACAGGTGTCATCCGTGATGTAGATTTAAATTTAACTGACGAAGAAATATTAGAAAACATGCAATCAATAATAGTCCCAATAAAAGTAGAAAGAATGAAAAAATATGAAACTTTAAACGAAACAATAAAAATCACACCACTCTCAACTTGCGTGATAACTTTCAGAGGACAAAAAAATTCAGATTCTATTACAATATACGGAAGCTTTTGTCGGGTTAAACCGTATATTACACAAATCAGGCAATGTACTAATTGTCTTCGCTTTAATCACTCTGCAGCTCAATGTAGAGGGAAACAAAGATACCTCAAATGCGGAAATGAACATTTAGCCAAGGACTGTCCAAATTCCAACGAAGACCCAGTATGTGTTCATTGTAAAAAAAACCACCTCGCAAATAGTAAAGAATGTGAAATATTTAAAAAACTAAAAGAAGAAAATATAAAAAAAATTTACTGAACAATCTTACGCATCTGTTGAAAGTACTAATCGGTTTGAAATACTGCACGTACTGAAGGAAGACCAAGATAATGAAGCTTTCGCACCTTTAGCACCAAACCCTAACCGTCGAAAAATATACAGAAAAACACTATTTAGGAATCCATATATTAACCCTCCCCTCGCGGAATCAGATCTCTCGGGAGATTATACCTAAGAAGTCAGAATCAGTCTAGATTTGCAATCCATGGAAAACGTCAGAAGCCGAAAAATATATCACAATACTAAGTAAAATTTCACAAGAAATAAAAGAAAAACAAATGACGAAAAAAGAAATTATAGAAAAAATCGGAAATACTTTGTTCAATATAGTTCAAGAAAACCTCGATATTGTAGAAAACTTAAGCATGGATTATGAAAACAACCCTGATATGGAATGACAGGCAATAATAACAAAAATATAATTGAATTAGGATAAAATAAGAGAGATATATATAAAAAAAAAAATAATAATAATAAATAAACAATTTAACAACGAATATGATAGACGACTCAGTGCGAATTATGCAATGGAATATTCGATCGATTACAGCAAATAGAAATTGTTTAGAATTTATCTTAGACGTGACGGAATAGATATTGCCCTATTATCAGAAACGTGGCTAAGGAAAAATCATAAATTTAAAATCCCTGAATACGATATGGTCCAACAAAATCGAGCAGACGGATATGGTGGAAGTGCAATTTTGATACATCGAACTATGAAATTTAAACAGATTCCGATCACGAACCACTGGGAGGATCGTATACAGGTTTGTGCGATAAGGGCCTATTTAACTTCCGGTGTGATATCTATCGCATCCATATACGTAAAACCAGATCAAAATCTTACCTCTAGAAAATGGAGTAACATTTTCAACCAACTACCGCACCCTTTAATAATTGGAGGGGACCTAAATACCCACCATCAGGTCTGGGGTTGCAGTTACCGCGACAGGGCTGGTACCGAACTCATAGACGTTATTGACCAAGAAAGACTTTGCTTCTTGAACAATGGAAAACCGACCCTTATAACAAGACCGGGTAGAAAGTCATCGGTTCCAGATATTACCCTAGCTTCGGCGAGTATAACACCTTTGATATATTAGTCGGTCTTACCTGAAATCTCAGGATCAGATCATTATGCGATTTTAATAAAAATAGATTTGGCGAATGAAGACAATGGAAAAATCGTTGATTAACAAAGCAAACTGGAGCTTATATACACAAATAGTTGAAGAACAAGTAAATATCAGATCTCCGAACAATTATAAAGACTTATTAAATATTATCAACGAAGCGGCAACACTTAGTATTCCGAGGAAGATCAGTGGCAAAAGGAATCGAAACAAACCAGGTCGCACACCCAAATACTGGTGGGATGACAGCTGCACGGTAAAATGGAAACAAAAACAAATAATATTCCAAAGATACAAAAAGGACATGAACGCTACAAGTTATATTGCCTGCAAAAAAAAAACCATCGCAGAATGCAGAAGACAGTTCCACGATAAAAAGCGAGAGAGTTGGAATTGTAGAGAGTTGGTAAACCACGAAACTCCAATAGGACAGGTATGGAACGGTATCAGAAGGCCTAAAGGATTGGCCGTTAAACATTGCACAATAGATAAGGCTGTTATGGAGGATTTCATGAGCACCATTGCCCCACCGTCGGCACCAGAAAACATAAGAATTGAAGATATTACAATTGAAGAAAACCCCGAAATAGATGAACCCTTTACAATCGAGGAATTAGAAGTGGCTATATCTTCTAATACAAATACAGCTCCAGGATACGATGGGATTCACTACCCCATGATAAGACAACTCCCAGCCAATGCTAAAGGACAACTCTTGGAAATTTACAACGAAATATGGATAAATGGAACCAAAATACCCCAATGGAATATTCAAACTGTCATACCAATCCGAAAACCTGGGAAACCACCAGATAAATCTACGTCTTACAGACCTATTGCATTATCTTTGTGTCTTCTCAAAACATTCGAACGGATGATTGAAAAGAGGCTGGAATGGTTTTTAGAAGAACGTAAAATAATTCCGGACTTTCAACACGGATTTAGAAGAGGCCATAGCACGTTCCATAACATCACCACAGTTCTTAGCGATTTTCAACAAAACTTGGCCAAAAATAAAACTACAATAGCAGTATTTGTCGACCTAGCTAACGCATATATTAATGTAAATATTAAAATTTTAAAAGAAGTTATGGTGAGAGGAAAAATTCCTAGCAAAATAACAAGTACAGTGTTAGGCCTCATAGAAACAGAATAATTTATTTTCAAGTAGGAGGGGAAATACAAGGACCGAGAGAAATCGTAGCAGGTTTACCACAAGGCGCTGTTTTGAGCCCATTATTATTCTCAATATATACAGCATCACTGAAAAAATTAGAAACTAAAAATATAAAAATTTCATAATTCGCGGATGACATCACGGTATATGGAGTAAATAATGACTTTAAGGAAGCTAAGGAAATAATGACTGTGTTTTTGGATAAATTCGCCAAATGGAATGATGAATTGGGACTACCTGTGGCTGAAGACCAATGTGCTACCATGATACTGAGCAGAAAAAGAAACACACCCCAACCGGAACAACTAAACATAGGACCTTTTCAGATTAAAACATGAACTACATTTAAATTCTTAGGAGTAGTAACAGACCGCAAATTATTGTAGAAACCTTACATGCAATATATTGAGGAAAAAAAAAAAAACAGAACAAGCTATGAATGTCCTTCGGTATGTGTCAAGAATAAAATATGGAGCTCACCCCGGTATTTGTATATTAATATTTAGGGCCCTGATCCTATCACGTATAGATTATGGGAGTATTTTTTATGACAATGTTGCAAACTCTCACCTAAAAAAACTTGACCAGATTCAATTCAGAGCTTTAAGATGTTGCTTAGGTGCCATGAACTCCACCCCGACCAACGCTCTTTTAATTGAAGCGGATGTAATGCCACTGAAAATAAGAAGAGAAAGGCTAGCAGCCAAATTTTTTAGCTCTCAGGTACAGTAACACCTTCTCCAATTATTCCATCGAAACCGTTACCTTCTTCCCCTGTCAACCCGCAAGCTTTTAGTCTCTTCCTTATTATTCCCTTACATTGACTATGGTTGTCTGGTTTACGGTGGCCTCTCGACGGTTCTCGAAGACAGACTGAAGCGAATCATGAACTGCTTCGTCAGGTTTGTCTTCGGTAGTCCGAGGCGTTCCCATGTTTCCCACTTCTATTCCCAACTAAATTGGCTCTATCCCACTTTCCGTAAACAATATTTCCATGGAACATTCCTATACCAAATTATCAATACCCTCCAACCTTCTTATATTTACAATAATCTCCAATTCAGATCTGCAGTCAATCCAATACATACGAGATCCCGTCTTTCTGATCTGTATACCCCGTCTCATAGAACTCCAATATTCCAACGCTCCTTCCTTTTCCGCTCAACAATCCTCTGGAACTCCATCCCTCCTCACATCAGACAAGCTAAATCCCTGAAAACATTCAAATATTTATATTTCCAATACCTCCTTCTCATCCAGACTGACGCTTGCTAACTATCTAACTACTTAGTCAAAAATTATTATTGCATTGCTGGATTCAGTTCTGGAATAATTGAGATTCCTTTTAATAAAAATTTAACTTTCCATGAATATAACATTGGGTACTTCTATTGTACATACAAATCATATCATTGTACCAAAAGATTTTTCTATATCATTTTATTTTATTTTTTTTCTTATTTAATTCTATCTCCTCTAATCTGTAGAATGTTATCTTCTTTTCTTTTCTTTTTATTTAAATATCATCTATGTACATAGTGTCATTAATGTATTATTGTTTTTCTTTTTTGTAGCTCTTTATGTCTCTAACCAGATTTAATTTAGTTATACCTGCAATTATCTGTTATTCTTAAGGGACTTTGTCCCAGAATAAAATTATTTTCTATTCTATTCTAACACAGATCACCCAGTTACTAAATCCCTCCACGAGCTGGCTCCGTACCTGTATAATAACAACACCTATACTCGAAAGAAAACTCCCCTACTAATTCGAATGTTAATTAGACAAAGAGAGAATTGTAGAGAATTGTCATTAGGAAATGTTATATTACAAGATAAAGAAAACATTAATTGGAACGCAGTTATTCAAAAACTAAATATAGTAACTACATCCGACAAATTAGATGAACATCCTGAATATGTTAGAGTGTTATGAAACAGGGCGATCCCCTGTTGCTTGCACAATATATACAGATGGCTCAAAATCTGATAACAATGTTGGGGCAGCAATAATAGAAGTAAACTCCAATTATCAATTGAAAATAAAATAGTCACCCATAGCCACAATCTTTACAGCCGAAGCTTTAGCCATTCTTGAAGCCTTAAAATATATAGAAGCATCAATCATGAAAAGGCGATAATTTTATCAGATTCGTTAAGCGTTTTAGCAGCACTAAATAGCCCCGAAATGACCGGCGGACCTATGATAACAGACATTAAATTACTCCTGTTTAAATTAAAATGAGGTAACAGAACTGTTCATTTTATATGGGTCAAAAGTCATTGCGAAAACCGCTTCAATAACAAAGTGGACCGCCTAGCCAAAGAAGCATCACTCACCGGAGACCCAAACTATGCTATCACAAGTACAGACATAATTGCCCATTACAGGAAAATCCATATAAAAGATGGCAAAGACAATATGATGACTCAAAACATATTAAGGGGCGTTTCTATTCTAGCGTTCAACCAAAAATTCAAACCAAAGCATGGTTTCAGAAAATAAACAGACCTAGAAGATTTTTCACAATCCTATGTAGACTTAGATTCAACCACAACCGCCTCCCCTGCCATCTACATAAAATTGGCATTATAAACAACAATAGTTGCAGCTGCGATAATACTACAGTAGCTGACCCAGATCATGTAATATTGGCATGCAAACTATACGAAGAAGGAAGAGAAAAGTTAATGGAAACACTGGTGTACAACAAGGTACCGCTCCCCACAAAGGTGAGCCAACTGGTTTCAAATACTAAAAATTTGGAGGTGCTAGACAGTATTTTTCAGTTTATCCTTCAACAGCAAATCGAATTATAGATAAATAATAAAAAATGAATGTATTTTTATGTGGCAGATGTGGATATACACAAAGCCAAAATAAATAAATAAAAAAAAAAACATAAAATTAAATACCCGGAACCAATTGATCACACAACTTTCAACATCACTGAACTGCGATTTTTTCTGACGGTACTTAAAAGTAGACTTGCCGTCTTCCACCAGTGGCGATCTTTTCTTAATTCTTTAGGATGGTTAAAAGAGAACTGCGTGGAATTCCGAATTCAATAGCAATAACCGCCAAACTTGCGAAATTTTTCAATCTATTTTTCACGAATCAGTTTTAACTTATCGTTGATTAAAGGAATTTTCAATTTTCGCGGAGACATTGTAAAACCACTCGAGTGAATAGCCAATAAGTGACTGGTGGTCCTATGAACTGAAAAGATAAACAATGGCAGAAAATAGGAAAACAAATTTCCCATGAAATTCTTTGAATTTGAGTTAAGGATGTTCTACTTCTATCTTCAGCATATAAACAAATGGGTAATAAACAGCAATCATTTATTTTTTCACACAATAACTTAATACAAAAATTGAATCAATAATAACACTACAAAATAGAAGGTAATGAAAAAATGGTTATTGGTTGCTAGGTAACCAATTCAAAACAGTTAATAGAACTAACTTTTTGACAAATAAGGTAAAGGTTCGGATGCCTGACACCGACCCCTACGCGCGCCCAGAATACCTTTTATCGATTCTAACCTTGTTCCGATTTATTTCGATGTTCTAGTAGCTACTTTTAGAGGGGAAAGGTTATTCTCCTTCATTTACGGAGAAACTCTAAATCCCTGTTCAAAGTAATATTAACTTCGGTTTACCTTCTAATATTAAAATGAGAAATAAGAAAACATCAGACACTAAATCAATTTTGAATTTATATTAATTAAATCATGGCCACAAAAAATCTCCTGAACTACAAAAATTATAATCACCCTTTTCTTACTGAATCCAAAACGTGGTCAAGATCTGACGAAGAAAAATCTCAAATTTTCGGCCAGCACCTTTTCAATACCTTTAAAACCCCATCCTGATATCCTTAACCCAAATCATCTTGAAAGTATTGAAACATAATTAAATATCCCACTTCAAATGTCCCCTCCTCCTAAAGCATTCCATCCCTCAGATATATCAAGTATCATCCAAAGATTACACACCAAGAAAGCCCCTGGACATGACCTTATCACATCCTAGATCCTAAAACACCTTCCTTGGAAAGCCATCCTGTTCCTAACATTCATGTATAACGCTGTACTCCGAACAACACATTTTCCTGATCCTTGGAAAGTATCCATAGTCAAAATGATACCCAAGCCCAAAAAGCCACCGGAACACCCTTCCTCATATCGTCCTATCTCTCTCTTGCCAATTATGGGTAAAATCCTAGAAAAACTCATCTTAAAATGCTTGTATCCTATCCTAGATTCCAATCACATAATCCCAGACCACCAGTTTGGATTCTGAACATCACATTCTACAATCCAGCAATGTCATCGTGTGGTGGACGTTGTCTCCTCCGCATCGGAGCCCGGAATGTACTGCACGGGAGCCTTTCTCGATGTAGAACAAGCTTTTGACCGAGTCTGGCACCCGGGACTGCTGTACAAACTACGAAAATTCCTACCTCCTACATACTTCCTTATCATCCGTTCCTATCTTAGTGATAGAACCTTCAAAAATTAAGTATAACTTTTCCTACTCCTCTCTCTTTAACCAATCTGCAGATGTTCCTCAAGGAAGTATCCTAGGTTCAATCCTTTACACGGTGTAAACAGCTGACATCCCGATGCATCCTAGCACCATCCTCACCACGTATGCTGATTAGACATGTGTGTTATCAGTAAACAATAATCCCTTCATTGCCTCCCAGACACTCCAATCCCATATCATAAAACTTCAAGAATGGGTGTCAAAAATGAAGAATCAAAATAAATCCCATCAAATAACCTTCACCCTCCGTCGTAAACCCACGACTTCCTGTCCTACTGTATCCTTTAACGATGTTCCACTAATCCCCGTTGAACAGATCCGCTACCTAGGACTCCATCTGGACAAACGTCTTACTTGGAATCCACATACAAGACTAAAACGACAAGAAACTGCCCGTCGCTATCGACTACTTCAACATTTACTTGACAAACGCTCCAACCTTCCAATTAATTACAAAAGACTCATTTACAAAACAATAATTAGACCAATTTTTACATACGGAGTTGAGCTTTGGGGCTCCACTAAACCATCCAATTCATCTCGTATCCAATCCTTACAATCCAAAATCCTTAGAAAAATCCTAAATGCTCCTTACTTCGTCACAAACAAACTTATCCACAAAGATCTTAATATACCTTACGTTTCTGACTTAGCTCAAACCAGATATCAATCCTTTCACAGCAAACTCCACGACCATTCAAATCCATTAGTATCACAACTTGCTTCTCATTCCATTCCAGATAACCCTCCGAGGCGCCTGAAAGGAAGGTGGCCTCGGGACCTTCTAATATAGTGCTTCATCATGTAGAACCTTAATAAGTGCTACCAATGGGTAGTTGCTTTAAAAACAAGTGACGTGTCATTTTTATCTATTTCATCACATTTACTTGATGTATTTTATTTTTTGTATATACAGTTGTAAATTTCAATAAATATTTTTTAAAAAAATATATTAATTAAATCAAGAATTAATATAATGCTAAACTACCAGTAATGTTAATTTCTGATAAACTTTCTGTCAGGGAATTGAAAATAACAAATTATAAATATATAAAATACAGAATCCTTAAGTATTTATTTGGCATAACTCCTATTTATTTAACATTTGTAGCTAATTGTTTCGGTTGGTAAAATTTGGTAACGGTTGGCTTAAGAGGAGGCACCAAACTGGCATGAAGCCCGCGCTACACCGCCTAGTTCGATGCTTAGGCCCCTTTCACACTGCGATACCGAGCAACCGATACAAGTATCCAAGTATAGAACAAAGGAATCATTGTTTAAGGCCAGACCTCTTCAGACTGCTCCAGCCGCCGACGCGTATCCGATACTCAAAACGAGCCTGTCCCCGTCAGCCGCCATGATACTTTTTGTATCTGCTTTTGGGTATCCTAGTGTGAATGGGGGAAGATACTTTGCGCATTAGGCTTTATTCACACTGAGATTCCGAAGCGTGCTACTTCACTCGTTTTGTTGTCTGTTTAATAATTCTAATAGTTTTAATTTTAATTTTAATAGTTAGTTTTAATTTAATAATTTTAATAGTTTTAATTTAATAATTTTAATAGTTTTAATTTAATAATTTTAATAGTTTTAATTTAATTTAATAATTTAATAATTTAATAGTTTAATAATTTAATTTTTTTAAATGAATACATTTTTGATAATGATAAATTTATTAGTTTAATCCTAAATCAAACGGCATCGTGGGGCAACAGTTTCGTAGAATATTGTGATAAAAATAAGAGAGACAATGCATGGCGAACAGTTATTTCGGAAATGTACGGAGAGGAAGAAATACTGGGTTGGGATGTGAAAAGAAAGAATTAAATTGGTAAGTGACCATCACATTTATTTTTACCATAACATAAATTGTAAGTGAACATTACATTTTATTCATTACAAGCAAATTAAATTAAACATTACAACAAATGCTGGTAGTTTCGTATCACACGAGAGAAGTAGGAGTGGGTGAAGCAGCAGCCGAGCGGCTGAATCATGATTCTTTTAGCGTCTCATACAGCGTCGGCTGCAAGGAGAGTGGGAGAATGAGCCGCTAGGCTACTGAATCACGATACTTTTTGCGTCTCATACAGCGTCGGATACGTGTATCGGCTGCTCGGTATCGCAGTGTGAAAGGGGCCTTACGCTTCACTTCGAGTTTACATTTATCGATAGCTCTTTCCTATAACCTCACATGTGAACAATCACTTTTACAGTTTCAACTTGGATTTTAGTGTGTTATACTGATATTTAGTCTTCTTAAATGTAAATAAGTGAAACTGAAGTTAACAAAATGAGTTTCATAAAGGATTAAGTGTTTTATCAATTCATGTTTTCTTATTTCATCTTATCTAATGTGTAGAAGTGTTACAAAACTTAAGTTTTCATATTTTCTTATTTCTCATTTTAAAATCATAAGGTATACAGAAGTTAATATTACTTTGAACAGGGATTTAAAGTTTCTCTATAAATAAATAAGAACAATCTTTCCCCATGAAAAGTAGAGAGTAAAACACCGAAATAAATCGGAAGAAGGTATGAATCGATAAAAGGTATTCTGGGCGCGGGTAGGGATTGCCTCCTCTTAACCCGACCGTTACCGATAAAACACTTAATCCTCATGTTGTTAACTTCTGTTTCACCTATTTACATTTAAGAAGACTAAATATCAATATAACAGACTGAACAACACAATCCAAGTTGAAACTGTAGAAGTGATTGTTTACATGTGAGGTTGTAGGAATGAACTATCGATAAATGTAAACTCGAAGTGAAGCGTAAGGATCGAACGGGTCGGTGTAGTGCGGGTCAAGCCAGTTTGGTGGTGTCAGCCATCCGAACCTTTACCGTCAAATAATATATATGATAATAGAGGCGATGGCTTCCTATAGTTCGATCATGGAGTTATAAACAAGTGGAGAGGGCTTACCTCTCAATAGCCAGGGCAGGCAGCCATTTTGGAGTGCACCATATTATCAGTATATTATCCTCTTATCAGTCCAAATTTTGGTTTCGTAGGCTTTATACTGCTGTTATTTTATTTGAGCGATTTACTTTAGTGATTTACTTATTTTATTTATTACGAATCCTTTCAATTGCCCTAGCCCATATGGAATGCAAGTCGCCAGTTGGGCATATAGTGGGCGTGGCCGAATATGTTTTGGTCTCGCCCCTCACGGAATAATATAGGGGAAGGGCCTCTTCATAGTACTATAACTCCACGAGTTCGATTTATAGAGGTGGAAGTCTTAGAAGTACTGTCTTTTGACACCTATTTTCATTTCGGCTTATTTACACAAATTTTCACTTTTTTTTCTTTTTTTTACTGAAATAGACTTATTGAGGTGACATTTATGAGTAATGTACTTGCAACCATAGATTTCGTTTAAGTTATTTAAGAATTCGGCTTATTGAAGTTCGGCACATCGAGAATTGACAGTATATTTAAATTATTTTTGCTCAAATAAATCTCTTTAATCCAAGCCAGGAGGAGAAGTTTGGCGGTTATTGCTAGTGAATTCGGATTCCAGGCAGTTCTCTTTCAACCATCCTAAAGAATTAAGAAAAGATCGCCACTGGTGGAAGACGGCAACTCTACTTTTAAGTACCGCCAGAAAAAATCGCAGTTCAGTGATGTTGAAAGTTGTATGATTAATTGGTTCCGGGTATTTAATTTTATGTTTTTTTTTATTTATTTATTTTGGCTTTGTGTATATCCACATCTGCCACATAAAAATACATTCATTTTTATTATTTATCTATATAACGATTTGGTGTTGAATAATATAAACTGAACAATACTGTCTAGCGCCTCCAAATTTTTAGTATTTGAAACCAGTTAGCTCACCTTTGTGGGGAGTGGTACCTTGTTGTACACCCGTGTTTCCATTAACTTTTCTCTTCCTTCTTCGTATAGTTTGGATGCCAATATTACATGATCTGGGTCAGCTACTGTAGTATTATTGCAGCTGCAACTGTTGAAAGTTGTATGATTAATTGGTGCCGGATATTTAATTTTATGTTTAAATGACTTTATTTGAATGAACAACAACATACATATACTTACAAGGGGACGTTGGGAATTGTAACTCACAGATTTGAATGCCGATTTGTGTGTGGGTAGTAGGGACCTATAATAGTGCAAAACTAGAGTTATAGCCGCCAATGAGCATTAGGAGCCGAGAAAAAAATTAAAATATAAAAATCACGTTTTACTTTTTTTATCTCAGCTCTCAGTCAAGATGTAGTTAGTGTGTACTCTCCAAGTCAGTGTGGTGTCATGGTGAACTCCTAGGTTACATACTGCCTTGTCTTTAGGATTCCATGGAACTGGGAGGCTATCGAGTCGAAGTGTAATCAGGTCAGTGAGGTTCAAACTACGTAAGGTGAAGATTTTCGCTTCCTTCTTCGATGGGTTTAGCTGAAGTTTCCACTTCCGGAACCATATCGAGACACCTTTAAGGCCACTCTGAAGTTTCCTTATGGCTTCGTGAAGGTCGTCTTCTTGGGACAGGAGTGCTGTGTCATCAGCGAATTGAGCTATAATTGTGTCCTCATCATATTGGGGAATATCTGAACAATAAAGATTGAATAAAAGAGGACCGAGTATGGCACCTTGGGGTACTCCGGCCAGGATATCTTTTCTCTCGCTGATAGAATTGTTTATTCTTACCTGGAACGTCCTGTTAGACAAAAATGATTTTATGATGCTGAAAAGTTAGAGTGGAGGCCAAGTCTTCTTCAGCTTGTGCAGTAAACCACGGTGTCACACCGTGTCGAATGCTGCTGCCACATCTAGGAATACTCTCGTATTATATATTTTTGCCCCAAAGCCACAGTAAATTGCTCTAGTAGTTTCCCCAGTGTGTTGAGGAGACTTATTGGACGATAACTGTCTGGTTCGTGCTTGGGCTTCCCCCTTTTCTGAAAAAGGAGTGCTATGGCGTTCTTCCAGGCGTCAGGGTAGTAACCAGATTGGAGACAGGCGTTGTATATACTGGTTTGCAGCGCAATGGTTTTCCTAGGCAGCCGTTTGAGAACTAAATTAGGTATCAGATCATCTCTTGGAGCTTTTTTTTCCTTAGCAGCCTTTTCACTGTTGGACGAAAAGGATGTGAGTTTTGAACAATGTCAGTCGGTGTGACGCCTTCAGGAGGATTTTGAATTCCGTCAGCCAGTGCTTAGCCCCCTTCCAAATTTTGGCAGACAACGTCTTTTGTCATCGAAGGAGTATGTAGTTTCTTGTGTGCTAGAAATAAATCGTCCCTTTTTGGACTAAAAAAGACTGAATTTTGTCTGCTGGTGAAACGCCCCTCCTCAAATTTTGGCAGACAGCGTTTTTTGTCATCTAGGGAGTATGCAGTTTCCTTTGTGCTTGTAATAAATCGTCTTCAAATGGTCCACTTTTTTACAATAAAAAAAAGTGGATTTGGAATTTTGTCTGCCGGTGTGATGCCCCCTCCTAATTTCGGCAGACAACGTTTTTTGGTACCTAGGGGGTGTGCAGTTTCTTGTGTCCTTGAAATAAACCATTTTCAAACAATACTTTTTTTTATATATTTGCGACCCCCTTTCGGTGGTCGCCATTTTGAAACGCCCCCGCTTTGAGTTGGTAGACAAGTGCAAATTGATAGCTGAGAGTGGACATTTTATGGCTGTATGACTAAAAGTTTTTTTCAAATAAGTCGCGAAGTTTGGCCACGGCTCTTGGACTACTATGAAGGATCAAGAATAAGGATCTCCTTCACTAACTTCTCACTGCAATTTACTAACTATAATTTATTTAGTGGAGGTATCACTGGATTTCCTATGCTTTTCCTTTATCTTTGGCATTACATTCACCGGCTGTAAAACAAAAAAAAATTAGCTAAAATCTATATTTAAAAAAAAAAAAAAATATAAATAAATAAACTGAACTACAAGAAAAAAAAATTCGTTTTTATTTTTTTTTTGAATATGATATCAAGCACGAAAGCAACTATCGTTGGTTATCTTGAAGTGTTATCTTGTTATATAATGTTCAATAGTGATGTGAGTACGGCATTAGTATTCGAGTATTATCAGTCTGAAGAGTGTCTGCCTCTGTTATTTATAGAAATTTCGCATTGTAATACTTCGGTAAGTAATTGGTTTGATTGTCATTACTTGATTCAAGAGACTAGTTATGTAGTAACTATGATAAAGTTTTATTTTTATATTTTTAAATTTCATATTTGAAGTTTTTAAAAAATAGATAGTTTTACATTTTAAAATTATTTTATAAAACAATTGAAAAAATAAAGAAAAAACCCAAATAAGGATCTATGATATGTACGTGCAACTAATCAAAGTAACATACGAACTAAGCCAAATAATAAATTATAAAAAAAATAATACAGCCACACTTCTTTACTCAATCAAATGATTTTTACTCTGTTGATGTTTACTCTTACAAACTAACCAAAAACAATTAATTATATATTTCACCAATTATAATTATAACAATTTTATATTTCACCAACACATTTATGATCTAATATCTGTACCTAAGAATCAGAAGAGTGTAAGTCACATAAGGCTAAATTTTCAGGAGAATAAAGTAAGTGGACTTACGTTTGTCTGGTTCGATCAAAGGTAAGGACTTAACGTTCTTACAACCCTTAGAAAATAGAAAAGGTGATTTTTCAAAGTTCTGTGTAGTTATGGCTTAATGTAATATAAAATTCTACGTACAATGATGCAATAATCTAAAAAAATTGTAAATTTTGGGTTTACGCTCTTCTGGTTCTGAGATACAGATATTTTACCTAACATCTGCTTCACCACTATAATCATATTAATTAACTTAAAGATTTGCCTCCCTTGTATTTTATATTTATCTTTAAACCTCTTCAACATAGGCTCAAGCGGTCTTGTCATAGTTTTTATTTATTTATTTATTTTACAGGCATCTACCCTAAAGGGTCATTAGCAATAACAAATGTTTTTTTTTATTTAACATTAAGTAAATTCAAATAAATTAGTTTCTGATATTTTTAAAGTAAAACATATTTATAAAAAGTTATAAAGGTTAGATGTTTTCAAAAATTTAAATAAACTTTGAACATTAGTTTCACTGTCTCCAAGAGCTCCAAAATTTCACTGTCTCCAAAATTTTCATCACCAAAACGACTTTTGAGTTCCTGTTTTCCAATGATTTCAGTGAGCTTAACGAATCGGATACAATGAGATGATATTTGCATTGACTTTTCGTTACAAATGTCAGCGATTTCCAGATTGAATAGAGCTCACCGGTGTAAACTCTATTTGATTCTGGCAGCAGAAGAAATTTGTAACAAACAGAGCCCGTAATAACATCCAACTTCAGAGCTGGATTTTAAAGCATCAGTGAACCATAAAGAGTAATTGAAGCACACTTCAAAACATTTTTTGATAAATGTGATGAGGAGTCGTGGGTTTCGAAAAAAATGATAGACTGTAATCAATCGGGCTTTCTGTTTGTATCCAGTTAGGCATTAGATTGCCTGGGATTTCAAAATATTTAGGGAAAGATAATTTTAAATCATTTGACCATATTTTGCATCTACAATGGAAACATTTGCAGGATCGCCTTTGCTCTTCATTCAAAACCGTAGGATCGTAAGCGAGGAGGTGTTTTCTTGACATAATTTGGCCGAAGTATGCTAAACTCAACTATTTTATCCTTAATTCCAAAGATGGTTCACCACTCTCTATGTACACACTTTGGGCGGGTGTGGTTCTAAATGCACCAATACAAAGGCGAAGTCCCTGATTATGTATAGTATCTAGTGATTTCAGTGTTGAAACACAAGCAGAACTGTAGGCAACAGACCCATAATCAACAATAGGGCTGATCAGAGGAAGGTACATCATTAATAAAGTTCGTCGATCTGATCCCCACTGAGCACTCGATAGAACTTTTAATAAATTTAGCCCTTTCTGACATTTTAGTTTTATTTGACGAATATGTTCAAACCATGTTAGCTTTTTATCGAAGTAGATTCCTAGGAATTTGATTACTTCTTCATACTTAATAGGTTGTTGAAACAAACTTAATGACGGGTGCGTTTGGCATTTTCTCCTTTTACAAAAATGGATGGCAACCGTTTTGGAACTTGAAAAGTTGAAACCAGTATTTCTAGACCATAAGTCAAGATTCCTTAGAGTTGTTCCAAATTTCCACTCGATATATTCTATTAACTTGCTTCTTATATAAATAGCAACGTCGTCAGTAAACAAAGAACAATTTACTTCTGCAGGTGTTGTATTTACAATGATATTTATGGCTGTTAAGGCAATTATAAGCGTTTTCCTTTATTTCTCATAATCTATTTTTTTTCAACCTTTTTTTTTTGTAATCAGGTACTTCGTCATTTGTTTTTGTAACAGCTGTTCTTTTGTTATACTCTCACCTGTGTGAACCTGTCTCCACCACGCTATTGTCTCCTAGTAAATAGTATATGAGTAAAGTTTCGGTTTTCTATCAGTTAAGTGGTTTAAACATTTAAAATTTGGTCCGACGTCAGTCGTCAACATTTCGCGGCGTCAGAGATCTCGTCGCCGCGATTTTGTAACCAGGAAGCGGCTAAATACTCCTAGAGAAGACACGAAGTCCGTCAAGCTATCTGAAAGCCCCTACAATGGCTATTAAAAATAATGTTACGCTTAGCGGAGATCCTTGGGGGGTTCCGTTTTCCTTATGGAATGATTGAGAAAGATTAGGTCCAACCTTAACTTGGAATGACCTATCTTTAAGAAAATTGTTAATAAATGTCAATAGCTGCCCTGAGAGACCGAGTTTGTATAGCGTACTGACAACATTATAGCGCCACATCATGTCGTATGGTTTTGTGATATCTATGAAGACAGCTACCAAATGTTCTTTGTCAGAAAAAGTCTTTTTGAATTTCGTTTTCAAGCTTCGTGATTTGATTGATAGCAGAGCGGTGTTTCCTGAATCCACACTGGGAAGTTGAAATGAAGTTTTTTGAGTCCAAGAAATAAATTAATCTATTGTTAACCATCTTTTCGAAAAGTTTAGAAACACAAGAAAGTAGTGAAATAGGCCTATAGTTATCG